>VWYE01023556.1:103011-269295 GCA_013398995.1 Alaudala cheleensis
AAAAAACTGTGCCTCCCCCTCCCCCCAGACCCAACACCACAGTGCACAGAGTACAACATCCTGCACAAATTCAACTGATGATTGGGGATATAAACATCATAACGTCACCCTAGGACACCTGGATTCTGTGCAAAAATAAACTCAAGGAAAGTATTAGAAAAGCCTCCAGACATATAACTGAACAGCAACAGAAGAGCCTGAAAGCAAGTACTTTCACTGTTGCATGGATTGAGAATTGATTGTATGGTCACATCCAAAGGACATTAGTGACTATTGGTGTCCCTCAAGGGTCTGCAATGGGACCAGTGTTATTTAATATTTTCATTAATGACAGGGATGAAGGGATCAAGTGCACCCTCAGCACTTTTGCAGATGACACTGAGCTGAGTGGTGCAGCTGACACACCTAAGGATGGGATGCTCTCTAGAAGGGACCTGGACAGCCTTGAGCAGTGAGCCCATGGGAATCTCATGAGGTTTAACAAGGCCAAGTGCAAGGTGCTGCACCTGGAATGAGGCAAACCCTGGTGTCAGCACAGGCTGGGGATGAACAGATCAGAGCAGCCCTGCTGAGAAGGACTCAGGGTGCTGGTGGAGGAGAGGCTGGACATGACCCAGCCATGGGCACTCACAGCACAGAGACCAAAACATGTCCTGGGCTACATCCAGAGCTGTGTGGGCATCAGGGGAGGGAGGGGATTCTGCCCCTCTGCTCTGCTCTGGTGACACCCCACCTGCAGTGCTGCAGCCAGCTCTGGGGTCCCAGCACAGGAAGGACATCAACCTGTTGGATGTCCAGAGGAGGCCACCAAGGTGATCAGAGGGGTGGAGCACCTTTCTGTGAGGAAAGGCTGAGTGAATTGGAATTATTCAACCTTCTCTTTAGAAGGCTTTGGGGTGACCTAATTGCAGCCTTCCTGGAACCTGAAAGGAACTTAAAGGTGGGGCAAGACTCTTTACAAGGGCAAGTAGTGACAGGATAAGGGGGAATGGGTTTAAGTTGAAAGAGAGTGAGTTTAGATTAGATGTCAGGAAGAAATTCCTTGCTGTGAAGTACTGGAACAGGATGCTCAAAGAAGTTGTGGATGTTGCATCCTTGGTGGTGGCCAAGGCCAAGCTGGATGGGTCTCTGAGCAATCTGATGTAGTTGATGGTGCCCCTGCCCACAACCAGGGAGCATTACATGATCTTCAAGGTCTCCTTTCTATGCAAATCATTCTATGATTTTATTCTTCTTTGATACTAACATTCAGAAACTGAGAAAACTATAAAAAGTGAATACATGATAAAGTATATGTTTAGAGTCAAAAAGGCATATTAAAACAATTTTAGTTTTTTTTCCCCAATAAAACAGATTTTAGAACTCATGTACAGCAAATAAATCTGGCTCGCATAGCATTTTTGATGTTCTGAAAAGCCTTAAGAAGCTTAAGAGCCTAAATGTTAATCTCATGGACTGCTTCTCAGATAAGTGGCATTATTTCTAGCGTTCAATTTCTCTGTAAAATGTTAATTTCTTTATTTCTTGCCTCATTGATTGATGCATTGTTTCATAACTTCATAAATTCATAGAATTTCCTAAATCCTATGTAACGACCAGAATCAATTAAGGATGATCTTTAAAAAAAAATACAAAACCTGGAGTTGAAATACGTTTTCCTCAGTACATTTGTATTGGACAAGCACTCAAGAATAAAAATTCTAAATCATCATCAGACTTTAGTTATTACTTAAATCAGAATTTCCTCCAATGCCTTAGGTTCACAGAGTGGCTTGAGTTAGAAAAGACCTTTAAAGGTCATCTAGGTCACTCCACCTGACACAGGCAGGGACAATAAGGTTGCTGAAAGCCACATCCAACTTGAAGTACTTCTAAAATCTTCTTTGTCCTCAATCAGTTTGTCCTATGATGATCCCCCTGTCTATGTTGATGTTGGCCACAGCCCCAACCCAGATGCAGGACCTGGGACTTGGCCTTGCTGAACTTCATGAAATTTTCAGAAGCCCACTCCTGGAGCCTGTCAACTTCATACTGTTGAAGCTTTGATTTGGGGAGTTTAATGTATTCTCTGAATGACTTTTGTGGAAGTAAAGGCAATAATCATTGGTTATGGTCCTGAGCTATTCTGGCAATAGTTATCTGTCTATACTATATGTATTAAAAGTGCAAATTCATCTATTGTATATGGCCTTATTCTCTTTCCTGGGTCTGGGTAGTCAGTAAGTACCCACTCCTGACTAGCTGGACTGCATGTGACCCTCAGCAAACAGAAGGCTTGGAGGCATGTCTTCAGCTCATCAACACTAAGCCCTCTGTCACTGCAACATTCCTCCCACTCTCTGCTAATGTAAAATTTAGACACTCTGGCATGGAGCTCAGCATCTGTCTGAGCACCCAAAGTTTGGAATGCAGTAAGCCAACAGATGCCATATATGAGGGTATTTCTAGGTGACAATTCAGGCCACTGAGTATGCCTGCCTGTGCATGGGGAATCACACCCAATTTTGATCCAGAAAAACATTTTCACAGTCTTCCACAAATTACATGGGTTTAATCTAGGCTGCTGTGAGAGAGGTGACCCATAAAATAATAGCTATCAGCAGCTGACATCTGGACAACCTGTTATGAAGCTTTCAGGTTGAATTTAACAACAATGTGAGCAGGGCTACATGGCAAGGATAAGGCCAAGTAACTTCTGCTGTAGGAAAATTGGTCTAACAAAACTAAGTGGGAGTCCCTGTGGGAAGAGAAAATTATTTTATTAAACAGCATCTTTAAGTGTGTTGATTTTACCAATGCACTCTCACAAGCTCACAAGCATCAAAACAAATGTTCAACAGTTTGGGCAGGGTGGCTAGTGTGTGCAACACAAGAGAAAAAAGAGAGAGTTGCTGTCAAGCACTTATATTTTGGGAACCTTTTGATTGGCAAAAGTGAACTAATCTTCATATTACTGATTTCCAAAGACTTGTCCAAAGGCATGTAGTCCATCCTACTGCTAGGAACAGTGTAATAGAAGCAGTTTCTTGGAATAATATTCTTTGTTACACATGCAGACATTTTTTGAATCCTTTGTTCTACAATTTCTTCCAGTGTTTGCACATTTAATTCATAGCAATCTCATGTCTACTGCAAATCTCTACAAAACACTGCATAAAAATATTGATTTCTATTGCTGCTCCCATATGAGAAATGTACATTTCCTGCCAGAGGCAGTATCTGGTGCCTTCTCTGAATTGTTCCTGCATGCATTGTCAGTGAGAAACCATGGATAAAACTGGTGCTTATGGCATCCCAAAATGTATTTACCTGAAGCATCCTTTCAGCTATTCCCATTGCCCTTGCAAATGACAAGCAGACAGGATGCCCAGAGAACCTGCTTTGCATAAGCATCAGAGTTGTGACTTATGGAGTGAGGATAAATGGGCTCTGTGGGCAACCGAGCTCAGCCTGAGCACAGCCTGCTTGTAAATGCTCTGCATATAGCTCAAGCTGTGCCTTGCCAAGGACCTGGGGAATTCACAGCTCCTTTGGAAGCTGGGTGATACTTTTCTTAAAGCTGTCCTCTAGAAGCAGACTTCCTGTTTCATATCCCCACCTGTAAAAAGTGATACTTGCTCCACCTTGGACAGGCTGCATGTAAAGCTACCACAAATGGAGACAGGGTACCTCTGCTATAAGTTAGATGTGGGCCTATTTCTTTCCACTGAATGTAAAGGGATTCTAGCATGACTAGCTCCAGCTTAGACATCTATCTTTCTGACATTTAGCTTAGGCAAGAAGCTCCTGGGCCAAGGGTGCTAAAAAATCTTGGTAATGAGTCACAGCAAATAACTGTGGAAATTTCATCTGAGTTCCACCACAGGGACATTTTGACTCAGATAATTTCTTTCAAATTTGAACAGCTTCTGTTTTGTTTGGTCAGAATGCAGCATCATCAGAGTACCGAGGTGGGTATTGAACAAATGAAGAAATTATGAATATATTCAGTTCCAGGTTCATTTAAGTCTCAGAATTGTGAAAAGGAATATTAATATTTGCTTTTTTCAATTTTTTCCTCATTTCTTCTATATTGTTTCTTATAATAAAGAAATGCTTGTATTTACCTACAAGAAAGTCTATATAGTTTTGAAAAGTAAACCCAAGAAACTAATAATAATAGGATTATTCAGAACAAAACAGTGGTTTGAAAAACTGATGAGAAAAAATACAGGTACAGGTTATTTGTACACATAGTATAGATAATTTTGCAAAGCTGCATGCTTTTCAATATGTTATATATTTGAATAGCTCAAACTGAAAAAATATTTGCTTACTGATTTGTAAGGGCATTACTTATATTGGAAATATTGTTGAGGTGAAAATTGAAGGCTGATTGAGCTCAACACGTTCCTCATTCTGACTTCTCGTACACTTTAATGCTTATGGCTCTGCACTATGAGAATGAGGAAGCAGCTGTGGAAACAAAATGGGTCACAGAATCTTTTTAACTTGGGGCAAAGGAGCCTAAACTCCCACATGCAATGAGAACCACCAGGCTGCAGGTGAGGAGGAAGCAATATTTTCTTTGATTTTTTTTCTTGTGCAGAAACAAGAGGCATATTAAACTTGTGCAAAGAATAAAGGATTTCTTAATTTCTTAAGTGAAAAAAAAAATCAAAGGCAGAATCAAAAAAAAATTTCCTGTGATGCTCAGGCACTGTAAGGTTTAATTGAAGGTAATGTTCTGTTAAATCCAATCTTTTGAAAGGCCAAATTTAAGGCTCACATTCATGATTTATTATAAAAATAATTTATAAATAAAGCACTGCCTATTTTTGTCTATTTCTGAGGAAAATCTGAGATGTTTATTGAAGCTGGGAAGCAAATCTATTTAAACTAGACAACAATGTTGTCACAAGAAATTGATGTAAACTAGATAGAAACCAATTTTAGCTAAAAATGAGATAGCGTCTATCAATCAAAGTAGTTAAATTCTAAGGTAGTCTTCTGGGAGCAGCAGCAAAAAAAATCCTAGCCAGTTAAAGACAATATTTTTCTAAAAGGATTATATGATGTTATTGCCTGTGGTAGAGGTTAGATTAAGTAACCCAAGAGACCCTTTCCCTTCCCTGTTGTCTGAGGTTCTCAAATACAATAGTGAATGCATGCTCAATTCACAAAGCTGCTCTTTTTCAGTGAGTGGTACAATGAAATGCCTATATTTTCTTTTTTTTTTTTTTCTATTTCTGAGGAAAAGCTGAAGGACTAACTTTGGAGAGCCTTGTTTCAAAGCCTAACTTTGAAACAACAAGAAGGAAAAAGTCTGGTGTGCTGATATGATGACATATGTGTGTGGTTTCACACAGGAAATGTGTAGTTCTAGGTGGTGGAAGGCTCCAGGTTGTCATGTTATCTGTGATGGTACTGATTAAAGATAAGAAATGGAAAAATATATTCCAGGCTTCATAAGTTCAGGGTGCTGGCTTCCTGCAGCTGTAAAACAACTGAAAGATTTGGCTAGTTGTTGTAGGCCTGACATATTAGACAGGAGAGAAGTTTTCCACTGCTAATTGATGGATTCTGGACTGCAGTCCCTCTCTTTAAGCCATCTATCACTATAAGTCACGGACATGACTTCTTACATCACTCTAAATGCCAGCCTTGCAATCATTTCCCTTATTCCCCTGACAAATCTGATCTGTCAGTGGTAGATTTCCATTTGGCCTCCTCCAAGGCTGTGAAGCAGGCTGAGGGGCACGTGGCTGGGGGCTGTGATGCACTGGCAGGCAAGGGCTCCTCCTGGCACACCTGGTGTCAAACCCTACTGATGGCATCCCAAGAGATGGCATTGATTCCTGTGAAAAATTCAGCTGGGCAGAGATAAGAAAGCTAATCAAAATAACTCAGTTTTGGAAATAAAATGTCTCCTCCCATCTTTGTCATCCCCTCAACAGATGATGCAAATGAGCAGCATCCTCTGAACTGTGAAGTCCCTCATTAGCAGTCCCAGATGGCATTATTTGAGTGCACAGTGCTGCACGTTGTGCTGCTACAGCTTGTGGTCTCAGAGTTAAATTCTGCACAGAAGGCACAAAGCTGGACTGGAGAACATGGAGTGCCCTGACACAAAGTGTAACAGCTTCTCTCTGAGCACTGGATAATGCAGTTAATTAATAGGACTCAAAAGTTAATAAAAATCTCTAAGAAACAGTGTAACTCCTGGCAGATGATTTGGTTTTTTTTTCTTGAATAATGATTAATAACAGAGCAGTACATACACTTCCAACTTTGCTTAAAGTTCAAACTAATTTGTAGGATATAAGCTACATTGGAAGCATATTTTTAGCTTTCTTGTTTATTATCTTGCTGCTTTTGATAATTGAAATTAATTTTTTTGTTATTATCAGCCACCAGGGTGACGATATTAATAATAATAGTCCTTAATTTCTATTTTTCTATATTGAAAGCTTCATTGTCTTTTTTTTCCTCTACAAAGATGAGGCACAAGAAATAATTTAAAATACCTGTAAGTATCACAACTGATTGTTATTCTAAAATTACTCAGATACACTTGAACTAGTTTGGGATTAAAATTACGAAGATTTCATTTACAAGGTTCTTGCACATATTTCTTCCACAAGGTAGACACCACAATATAATGAAATAACCCTTCACATAGGCTACTACTGACCTCAGCAGAACAGCAAAATTTAATGTTATGCATGCAAAATTTTCTCAGTATTTCGACATACCTTAAAATCTGTGCAAAAAATATTCTGAATAAAATTACGAAACTTCAGCACATTTTTGGAATATTATAAAGCTGTCTTTAGAAGAATTTTATTAAGAAAAAATATTTGATGCAAATATGGGTTTCCGTCTACATTTTATTTCATACTTCTTTGTAAGATACACAACTTCCTCTGTTGCTTAGGCACTCGTGGCAATCCAAGTACTTCCCTGTTTAAATTAAAGCATGGATTTGACTGTTTAGTTTTCAGCTTGATCAGAGAATAGTGGCTTTGAAAATATAAGAGTTACAAATGTATAGGCATATTATATATCCATTTTTTATAGACACAAACATTCTATCATAGTGTAAATCCAGAATTACTTAAAAACCTACACTACACACAGTACCCACACTGGAAAGATGATGCTAAAACAAATATGACAAGATTTTTTGCATTTTCATTGACTCCATGTAACTTTTCAACACATTAAAGAACTCAGTCAGAGTAAGACTAATAAGTTACACAGAAGCTGGTATAGAAATGATTAATTTTCAAGTAACTAATTATAAATTTACCTTCTTGTAACTTTAACTAGGAAATGAAACCTAACATAAGGTATGTAAATGTAAATCTCAATATGTGTGTCATGTTTGAATATTTCTTTTAAAAAAACTTTTTTTGTTAGAATCTAGAAAAAGGATATAAACCTCATATTTTGAAGTGATTATTATCAAGAAATAGAAGAAAAAACTTTGCCAGAAAAAAATAAATCTGTATATCAGTTAAGTTTCTTATGGATTTACAGTCACATTTGACCAGCCTAAATTTTTTCAAAACAAAAAAGATGCTACTGTGCTAGGATGCACATTTTGGCAAATGTGTACATTCTGGAAAAAAACCCAAACAAACCCAAACCTGTTGTCATATGTCTTAACCTTTTATTGTTCCAAGTTTCCAATACTTCTTAGCAGCCAGAAGGCAATTACTTTAATGTACCGTTATTAGACTTAATAAAACCCAATAACAAAGTACAGTGTGATAAATATTTTAGTTCCTTGTATATTCTGCATAATATTAAATGCTGCATTATTTATTGGGGGGAAAAAAAGAGAAGCAGAAATTGTTGAAACGAAGCCTAAGAAAATTGCAAGGACATTTGATGTGTTTAAGTGTTTTATTTTTACATTGTTGCATGAAAATACTCTTGAGTTTCTTTCTGTAAACACATATCATAAACATCTGGTTCTGCAAAGTTACAAACTGGTTTAACTCACAAATGACTGGCAGTGGAACACCTAATATTTGAGGAGTGAGGGAAGTGCTTTTGCCCTGGAAATATCTTAGCTGGCTTAGCCAGTCCAAATATCAGTAGCAGACTATGTTTTCAAATGAAACATTAAAATATTTTCAGTTCAAAAAATTCATGGAGCATCTTGGGCCCAAAGTAACCATCAGGATTAAACATTCCAAATGTGTAGCTACACAAGGGGGATGACCTCATATAACAACTTCTCTTCATCAAATTTGGTTCATCATCCATTCACCTCTGCTCATGTCCCTTTCTGGCCGACCTCTTCCTTCTGTTGCACTGACTCCAGTGGATCACTGGGACTTTCTTCGCTGAACAAAATCAGCTCATTAATCCTAAGGAAAACGGATCCTTTTTATTTATTTATTTATTTAGGTATTATTGGGGCAGTTTTCTTCTTGTTTACTGAATTGAATTCTATTGCTGAGAACTAACTGAACTCTTAACTGTTAATTTTAACCCAATATGCTCCAGACTTGGTGCCAGGAACTTTTGGATGGACACAACACTCATATAATAAACTAGAGGTAGCACTCATTATTACATCTTCAGGCACCTGCCCCAACTGTATCCTGAAATCTGAGATACTGGGTGAAAGGTTAAACCAGGATGAAACCGTCCTCTTCTTTCTTCTTCTTTCATGCCAGGTAAGCTTGAAGCAATTTAGGCACCACAGTTCACAGGTGAGCAGGTAAACTTGGAGCTAAATACAAAGGCTGAAAGGTGCAGTGACTCAGCAGCTTGTTTTTGGTACAGTGCTGCTCTTGCACTTGAGGAGGATGGCTGAGAAATACCCACTTGGGCCAATACAGGTCAGTTGACAAGAACATCAGCCAGCACTGCTTTCTCTAAATGTGATCTAAGATTCCTTTCTAAGTAGTAAAATAACAGTCTTTTCTTCTGCTCATCAATAAAGGGATGGAAAACAGAAAATAATTCTTTGGGAAAACAACACCTGGTTTGTCACTAATATCAGGCATTTCATAAAAGAGGCTTTGGAAATTGAATATCAAAAACACAGCAGTAAGTATTGCTAGGAGCTTGCATTTCATTATTAAATTAATTTTGCAGCACTCAAAGTACCGTGTCTATCTTTGGTACAAAGGGAACATGGTCATTGTCTAAAGGTGCTCTGCAGTCTCAAGACAGCAATAAAACCATCAAAAAAAGTCTAATTAAATTTTATTTTAGTCCTATATGTTTATTTGCATAGAATGGATTTTGGGGAAGTAGGTAGGTTTCAGACTCTCATTACTACCATCCCAATATATGATGGATATTTTGGGGGATTGTAGCATGAAGAAATTGCCATTGCCTTGAGCAACTCCTTCCCCATCCCCATCATACCTGTTAAAAGTGATGTTTTTGGAATCACAGCTGCTTCCTGACACAGCCTGGCAAGCAACATCAGTTGATGCTAAAGAAATAAATAATCTATCCTGCTTTCAGGAGGAAGAAGCACATTCCAAATTGTAAAAGATGAGATTTCTGATTTTATCCCAAATAGAAAAATTTGTATCAGTATTGTTTGAATCACAACGACTATAAAGAAGTCCCTGTAAAGATCAAAACTACAGCACGTAACAACCCTAAGAAACATCTAAATACCTGGGGTGGGTAAAATCCACATTCTCATAAAACACAGAGGAGAAAAGGTGGCATTCATGTTCTTTGGCTATGTAATAATTTGGTGCCTTCCCTGATGTAATTCCTTGAATTGTCTTTATGATCAAGAGGGAGGGTTGGAATCTGTCCACACACAAGTTCATTCATGTTAGAATGGATCTCCAACACAGGTGAAATATTTCACCCTGTGGAGGTACCTGCTCTTTTTCACTACTTTGATAAGAAGTCCAGTTGGCTAGTTTGGACCAGACAATTTCCAGGCAACTAAGAGAAGTGGGCTGTGCACAAGTCAAAATACAAGGTCAGAGAAACCAAAGTCCCGCAGGAACAGAACCACGTGCTGTGTCATATCCAAGATGTTAAGAGATGTTCACAGTAGAAATTTTCAAAGTTAAAAAAAAAAAAAGTAAAATAAAATATTTCCAAATACTCTAAGTTAACTTGTTGTCATAAATAACAAAGATAGGGTTTGCAGTGCAAAACCACATAAAGGATCGAAAAATCCCTAAGCTCTAGTATTTCTGAGGCTTTCTTCATTGAGTTTTTTTATGTTCACTGCTACTACATGCTTGAGGAATCAAACCAAGAAATTAAGTCAAATTCCTCAATTGCAAACACTGATCAGAGTCACTGGAGAATAAATGTCCAAGAGGGGACTTTTTAAACACCATAAATTGCCTTAGGGTCATTTTTGATCTGTCTTCCTTTCTCAAGACATTTTCTATGTGGAAAGGGACTACTCTGAAATTCTGATTCACAACACTGGACATTGGAGGAAGAACTAAGTTTTTCCCAAGTCTGCCTGCAACTAAATAGAACATGATCCTGTGCATGAGAACCACGTAATGAAATCAATGTAGACAGAATTTTTTGACTGTTATTTCCTCAACTAACACTATGTGATTGACTGGCCTTTGATAC
This sequence comes from Alaudala cheleensis, assembly GCA_013398995.1. Taxonomy (NCBI): domain Eukaryota; kingdom Metazoa; phylum Chordata; class Aves; order Passeriformes; family Alaudidae; genus Alaudala; species Alaudala cheleensis. The sequence continues at coordinate 113,584 of VWYE01023556.1, forward strand.
CCCAACGTCTTGGAAAATCTGAAGATTCCACTGTGTGGTCAAGTTGTTAAAATTCACAGCTCAGTGAACTGAAACGTGTATAGAAAAAACCAAATCAAATTTCTGAAGTGAGTAAAGTATTTCAATGGTCTTGAGACTAAAATCTTAATTTTGGATTGGGATCTTTTTTTATGAAAGATGGTAGGACAATGGGAAAGCCACAGGAAAATGCTAAATCTGCAATCTTCTTTGGTGAAAATATTTCTAGAAATGTGTTCACAACTTTCTGCAAATCCCTGATCCATGGAGTGCTACACTGAAGACTGCACATCCTTTATCTTAACTATGTATGCTCCACAGCTGGTAACAGAATGTATTACTGATGTCCAGCAAATAGTCTGCACTAAGTTAATCCTTACTGAACAAAAGAATACAAAGCAAATATCCTCTCTTGCAAGAATCATTAAGTTTCTCTGTGAAAGCTGCTAAGAAATACTATAGATCTTCAGTCAAAACTCAAAATAAAACAATTGATCTATAAGAAGGCGTCTGTGAAGATGCTCAGTGTTTTAAACAGAATAAGCAGAGGACAGTCTGACAAAAAGAATGACAAAGTACCCACCTCTTAAACAATGAAGGCCCAGAATTCCAGCAGTGACAAAGGTTCAAAAGGGCTGCAAAAAGTAAAAGACTGTGATAATACAAACCTTAGAGTTTACGTACCAAAAGAAAGACAGTAGGAATTGTGATAAAATATGTTGTAATTTATTCTTTGGTTCTAGAGAACATAATTTATCAGTGTTAGTACGTAAGAAGGATTATGCCCCAGAGTAATAACTAACAATTTTTCCTCCTAGAGAAAATACCCCATGGAACCCTAGGTTCTGTCTAATCATGAATTAGGCAAAACAAACAGAACAACCTCAGAATAACACCAGTAAAAATGAATTAATTATTTTAGTTCTTATATACATTGTAGTAATACAGATCTGTACATGTGACTATCTTTGCTAAAAGGAAGCTGTTGGTGAATAGGATTTAGAAAACTGCCTGTTTTTTCTTTTCCTGTTTTAAAAAGGAGGTAACTGGAGTATGAGAAGACAAAATCCACTTGCTATGAAGATAAGGGTTTAAGCAGGAACAATGTGGCTTTGACAGACAAATCACTGGAAAACCCATTTGAAAAAAGCCAAAAAAATGAAAGAAAAAAACCTGCTATCATCAGAAAGCTAAATTGGACTGGTCGTTCATACAAAATATGGCATTCTGTTTCTGTACATTTTTGCTGTTGTAAAGCAAAAAAACAAAAAAAAATTGAGACCATGACAATATTATTTTTGATAGCCCTAAAAGTAAAAGAAGCATAACAAAATGAACCTTTGTTACTGAGGGAAAATGTGCATCTGTGCTATCAAACTGTAGAACAACCCTTTCATCAAAATTAATCTCTGTGTGATCAGCTGAGTCTGGATCATTTTTCCCCTTATGTTTGTATTTTAACTCCTTGCAGTATGGGCATGAAATGAGAGGATGCACAATAATTAACAACCATAATTGGTACTGTGCCTCTCTCTAATTAAAGACAGGAAAGTAGCTCTCTGTATTACAGCAGTTTTGATTACCAACCCAGTATTTCTCAGAAAAGTTTTGCAGGACATTAGAGTCATTTAACAAAGCTTCAATCCAGAATCCTCTATTTTGGTTATGAGCATACGTGCCACTGGTGCTCTCCAGCACATATTGCTTTCAAGCTTATTTGCAGGAAAGCTTTATAGTCAATAAAGCAATGTTCTTCTCATTACTCTGAGGTTTGTAGGACGCCTGTCCTTGGTAGGATCTCTAATGGCATAAAGCTGGGGAAAAAAGGGCCATCTGCCTTCAACAGTCCTTCTGATGATAGTTCTGGTAAAGTGTGCTGTTACCATTAGTGGCCAGCTGGCCTCTTACATCATTATACATTGCAAATGTTTTACAGCATGACAATATAACATCAAATTACATTTTCAAAAAACCATAGCATGCTTTGAATTGTAAAAGCATCCTTACATAGAGGGATTGGATATGATCCTCAGGGCAGCATGTTCAGGTTCATATTTGTTTGTGCAAGCCTTTTAATGCCAGCTTTATGTCCTCATTCCAAAAATGTAATCGTTCATTTCATTCGTGGAAAAAAAGATTCTGATGGAAGAAAAATGTCTAACAGAAGTTCTATTTTGGATTAGAATGTAGGAATTACTGCTTTCAGAATTTGGCTCTTTAGGCCTTATTTTTGCTTAATGTGATTCTTTGTATGTTCTCTACAGATAAAACTGTATACAAAAAAGGAGAAGCAGTCCTTTCTTGAAGAGACAGAGAAAATAATTGAACTTGTCACATTTAATTTGTAATTTATTGCATTTATTTTATAATTGCTGACAGAACAGAAGTGTGGGGGTTCCACTAAAAAATCCTGACTTGGAAATATACCATGGTTTTCTTACAGCTCAGGAAAAGAAATCCTACCTGACTCTAAAGGAATGCTAGAATTGCACTGAAATAAGGCATTGACTCTGTATTTTAGCAAACCTCAGTTTATGTTTTGAATAGGTGGCTCATCAGAAGTTTGTGATAGATATGAGTTTTTAACAGAAGACACTTAGTCATGGATACTCAAATAGCTGATCCAGCCTTGAGTATGCCATAAGTACATGAGTCATTTTGCTGCTGTTTAGGTATCAGAGGCTATTCTCCATTTTAAATAACACTGAATACCTGAAGGAACAGTGTATCTATGTAAGACATTTGTAGGCAAATATATGCAACCACTTTGCTCCCTTGTGATGGATTTTAGATGTAATTGTTTTTATTTCTTTACAGAAGAGATCATAATAAGATTATACTAAAGAATATCTAATAATATATATAATATAAAATACTATCCAAATATTATAGAAGCCACATTCACTGCCTGTTTGGTTTTACATTCTAAAATTTTCTACAGTTCAATATCTGAGAATAATGGCAGAAGAAGACAGCTCTTAGAAGAATATTTTGGATGGACAGAGCTTTCATTTTGTTATTTCTGCTCTGTTGTTTAAACAACAAAGCATTTACTCCTACAGAGAAAAATAAAGGTTGAAATAGAAGAAGGGATATGTCTGACAAGAAGAAAATCACCAAGAAATACTAATCTCAGCTCTTCCTTGAAAAGTCTACAAAACCCTCATTTACAAGGGGCACAGAAAAATGTAGTAAATTAGGAGTCAGCTGATAAATGAGTAGCAAAGTGTTTTAGAAATGCTGCTAAATGATGGTAAGGTATTTTCCATTTTTTTGTGTTTTAATTTTGTGATGTTTCTTCTTTTTTGTGTTAATACTCAACTGTAGGCTGTATTGTACTAATGAAAATTTGTACTAGGGTTTGATATTTCAAAGCAGTTGTCTTGTAACCAAACTCATGATCTCATAAATATATATTTAAAAGAAAATTATAATAAAAACATAAAGAATCTTAATATCTGTCCAACTTGATTCTGTAATGTGTTCATCAAGTTTATGAGAATGCTTATGAGAAACACTGAATGCTTTTGGTTCCTGGGGATGTACATATCCATCTAGCAGTCAGAAAGGGCATATTTTTGCTTATGCTGGAATAAGAGTTTGCTTGTAAATGTTTGTGCTGCAAACTAGCTGTAAGCTTAAATAGTTCATGTGCTTGTCAAATTGAAAAGATATGCAGTTTGTTTGAATTCTAATTAAAATGCTGTAAATAAATCCAGTACCATCAGCAACTCCTAAATTGATCAGAATACACATCTGCAGTGTGGAATGACTGTGCAACATACACTGCTGAAGAAATGGGGAAAAAAGTCTTGGAGAGCTGCTTCTCTTTATGACTTCAATACTGCTTCTTGCTAAACTTTGGTTTAGTTGCAATGACAGTGTTGAGTTTTTAAATGAGTAAGTCCCCTTTATACTTGTACCCCTTCATGGCATATAAAAGGGACTGACAGAACAGGACACAATGACTTTCAGCCACTTCGGGTACTGACATTAGTAAAGTCAATGAACAAAAACAATCCCAAATCAAATACAATGTGTATTTTCAGTGTACTGAAAAAATGAAGTAGAATGAAACAGATTTGCATCGTTACCCACTCGCTCCAAATAATCTAATTCACAAGCTGAAAATATTAAGATGTGATTTTGCAATGTCATCAAAATCCTGTCTTGAAGCATTTATAGTTGGTACATTTTGGTACAGTATTAAATGTAACTAGACACACAAGTAGAATCTGAAAAGCTACACTGTCTCCATTTAAAAAGCAGGACACATGAGTCATTCATGAAAAGTATAGAAGAGTAAAACTGGCAGAGAGTCTAAAAAGAAAATGGTCTCTTCCACCACTGGAAAACAGCAGGATTTGCACACCCCTCCATTTTTTAGAAAATATTTAAATTAGTTGATTTAATTGAGAATCAAAACTTATCAGAAGCAAAAGAAGAACAGGTGCATAGAAAATGACAGATGACATAGAAAAACTTCTGTGGATAAAAGAGGGGAGGAATTATATCCCGTGTCAAACAACAGCAAATGCTACTGGAGCCTTAAGGCCGAGAGAGGGATAGAAATCAAGACAAGGGTTTATATTTTTTTTCAGGCCATGCTATTCCAGAGACAGAAAACAGTTAGGACATGCTAGATGATTTTATGTGTGCTCTGCAAAACTCTGAGTTATAATCCTCTGCTATTTCCTCTCACTTTCCACACATATATACACAAATTCTTTGCACTTGAGCTTGCATGTAAAAGTCATTAACAGCTAACCACACACAGTGCATCACCCCAAGTTTCTTGTTCCAAACAGGTATGGCAACTTTGCAAAGAAACTCATGCACCACTCTTTTCTGCAAGGAATAATGGCTCTGGTATCCTTGGTATTTCCTTTATGTGACAGATTCAGGTACACAGGCACAAACCCAGACCTCTAAACAGTGTGTGGGGAAATTTTGGCTCATGTCTGTGCTGGTGGATCAAACAAGCTGAAGGGAACTATCCAGACCTAATCACAACCCTTTGGCAAGACTGTTGCCATATAGCCTCAATATCTTCCCTTTAGTCTGAAAAGCTGTAGGCATCCAAGTGGCCCCCACTGTTCTTAAACCCCAAGCTGTGCTCAAAAATTGCCTGCTCTAAAACTGTGCTGAGGTTTATGCTAACCAGGTCCCTGTAGGGATAGTTTGGGGCATTTACTCAGCCCTAGACTAGCCTTATTTAGATCAGAACAGATATGTTGGGGAAACGCTGAGACAAATTTCAAAAATAAGGTGTCACAGCATTAAAGTGAAAATAAACAGATAAAAGATGAAGCTACTTGTGAGGAAGAAAAGATTTGTACACATCACTTTGTCTGGCTGTTAGCACCACCAGTTTAGATCAATAAAATCTATTCTCTCATTGCATCTGTGGCTAGCCTTACATCTTCCCTTTCCAGAGGGAAAAAAATATGCCATCCTTTATAGTGCTTGTCACTGCTCTATCTGTCCCTAGTCTGGCTTCCTTGGCTTGTAGATGTCTGAAGAGAGATGGCTGCATTCTTTAGTCAATCCAACACTCTAATCAACCCTTTCCCATGCTGTTGTCTGGGTCTGTGTTTCTTCCACAGCCATTTCTTCCTGCCTGCTTCTGGAGGAAGCTCAGGATGCCTATTAATTTTCTTCAGGCATTTTTTGAACTAAATCAATTTAATAACTTGTTATTTTTCTTCGTTAGCTTAGTTTTGTAATCTGATGAAGGCCAGGTCAGGCACTACAATAGTGGAAGGACTGCAGATCAGTGAAGAATGGGCGAGGGAAGAAGGATTAGGAATTCTGGGAGCTGGGAAAGGCTAACAGGACATCCCTATTTTGGTAGTGGGAAATTGTTAATTCAAAATTATGTCTGCACTGTGGTTTGAAATCACATTTTTTTGTTCAGGTGAGGACTGCTATTCCTTGCCTATTAGGTTGTTCTGCATTTCTAAGGATCCTTTTGAAGATTCCAACACCTTTCTTTGCATAATACCAAATGACTTTCAGTGTCTTATGTTAATAAAATATGCATAAACCACAAAATTTTTGGAGCAGCTAAACCAGTGTAAGTGTAATTGTAACCCTTTACCTGTTATTACGATGGCATGGATTTCATATCTAATAAATACAAGTCTTGTGAGATTACATGCTATTTTCTGTGATAATGTTTCTTCATGGTGAGAAGGCAAAAATGGTATGCAATTTTTTCACCAATGTATGCAAGCGAATATGCCTAGTCCTGGACAGGAGAATAACAGTTTTATTAAACTTTCCTAGCCACATAATACTGGACTAGCAAAATTTTTGCTATTTCATTCACATTCTTTGACAACACTTAATGTTTTTAGTTTGTAATTCTTTGCAGGGAATATTTAATTTTTCAGGGAACTTTTCCTTGCTATGTCTTAATTTCTTTTGTTTTAAATTCTATTTTTCTTTTTTTTTTTCATGAAGTCCCACATGAATATATAACACCTGTTTTAGGGACTCCTTACCTCATAATATTAGACATTTAGACATTTTCATCTGAAGTGGTCCTCTAGAATTGATTTATAGTTAATGAAGTGAAGTATACATATCTTTAAATGTAAGATCAGCCATTCTTATAACTGTAGTTACAGTTGCACTAGCCACACAACAAATATTTAAAATTTCTGTAATTTTCCAGTTTCCATCCTAGCTGACAATATCTCTGTCAAATATTTTTCCAAGTAGATTAATTTCTTTTTGCAAGTTGGTTTGACTGGCTTTTTTCATTGCTTTTTCAGCTCTGTCCAAAGTCTGAAGATGCTTCGTTTGTGTTGTCTTCTGCACTTTCTGGATTTGTACATCCTGCCTCACTTTGTAGTCTTCTCCGTTCTTTTGTTCATCATTCCTATGATTTTTCTCTTTGGCAAAACAGATGTATCACACAATCTGTTCTGATTCTCTCCACAGCCTGGCAAACTCTCACAGGTTTTTTATACTTTTATGAGTTTGTAACAGAATTTTTTTCAGATGTTGATCCTCATTATGCCTAATGTCAGATTCCACAAGACTCTACAGATTGTCTATTTGACTTTACAGACTGAAGTATATTATAAATGTACTTTCATTTTTTTTTCACACAAAGCAAAAAACTTTCAAAAGTTCACTGTGTAAGTGTACTTTGTATATTATGCCATTTAGTGCCACCCTGGATGGCTACTTAGTGTGCTTTAATATTAAAGAAATCTAGAGTCTCTATAGCAGCAAAATTGAAATAAACATCCCTTGGCAGCATTCACTTTCATAAAGAGACTGAACTCTATTTTGAATATCTTCCAGTTTTGTAGAAGAAAGAATTTTGTTCTTGATACCAGGTGTTCTTGTAACTGGTTAAAGAAAGCTCTGGATTGACATTAAAACTCTGAGGTAGTTTCATTACAATGGAAGATAGCAAAACAGCAATGAAGGGGACAGAAGCAGGGAGAGTGACCTCTGTGCTGTTCAACAACTGCCAACCCAAACTGCAGCTGCCTCAAACCAGTGTGTTTCATTTCCCTGAGAGATACTAGCCAGGATATCTTTATCATAGTGCCACTTCCTGCATGAGTTTGGCTACTGTGTGCAATAAGAAATAAACAGAAACAAGCTCTATCATATCTCCAGTCCAGTCTTCAAATTGCAGTCATTTTGAAATATTTGCCTGCGCCAGAATTCAAGCAGTCACTTTCCTGGAGACATTACCTTCTTCCCTGAGCACTGAGACTTCCTCATTGTCCTTGATTACAGTATTGTGAACATAGTGTATGCACATTACTGTTTTGAGAGTGAATAAAAATTTTAGAGCCCTGGACAGCATCTACCTGAGGGGGGACTCTATCCCCTTTCTTTGCAAAAAAAAACAATTGCAACTTGGATTTTCTGGTTGATTTAGCTGAAGGTTAGATTTTTGAGTGGAGCTACAAGTAGCAACGAATAGGTTTTTTCACCTAACACCACATATTAACTCTCTGCTCCTGATTACTTGGATCATTCAGCTGTTTTCAGTTTTGGGATGCCATCAGAGGAGTGACCTCTCAAAGGGCCCAGTTGTGTACACGGTATCACAATGTGCAGTAAATTAAATATGTTTTCTCAATTTGTGTCCTTTCTGTGCTACAGTGTCCCTGCCTGCTGTGCTGTCCTTGGAATGCAATGGGAAATTAGCTTTTGATAGTGCAGCCTGGCAGAAATCAATAACAGAATTATGTCAGCATATAGGATGGGCTGCTAAACCGTGGCATTCCCAGCAACATCTTAATGCATGACATGATGAACACTGAACTCTGCAAAAAGAAAGGTGTCTCATTAACTACTGTGGTTCTGGCTGGTATATTCCAGAATGGCTGAAGTATTGGAAAAGTACTGAAATGCATCACCTGCTGATTTCTAGCTTTTACAAGCACATTTCCTGATTATGCAAGCAAATTCTAAATCACCAAGAATACAAGCCTCTGCTTTCTTACTACACTGAAATTTGTCAGGTACAAGCTTCTAGAAATAAATCGTTTGGAGTATGTTTTTGTGTTCCTTCTGTCACAGGAGATGAAAGTTCAGTTAGTTTTGATGGGTTTTACATCAATTTAATAAGTAATCAGATTAAAGCCTCAGAATCTTCTCACTACGATACTCAATGACTTGCCCTGGGAAGAATGTAACCCTGTCCAAAAAATTGTGATTAGGACTTCTGGTTCTTCCTGGCTCCAAAATCCTTGAGGTGCATGAATGAAGATGAATTTTAGTGATATAGTTAATAAAAAATAATAAAATTATTTGACACTTCTGTTTTACTGTAGCTACAGGAATTTATAAAACTAAGCAGACCAGGGTGTTTCCAGAGGAGCTCTATAAAGAAGATCTAAATGCGTTAATTGTAATGCAGTGGGCCAAATTCTCTCCTGGTAAGAATCCTTTGAGCCAGATCTTAGACCCTTCTCCAGTAATTTTGTGCTATAAAAAAATCCACAGATCATTTTAACAGACCTAGGAGTACTTCAAACCACTGCTGAGATTGCAAGAGTCATTTGCAGTTTTTTTATGGAATTGTTTATAAACTGGAAATCTAGAAGGAACTGAAGGCTAAACTGTGTGAAGAAGGAATTGCTTTTGAAAAATTACTTTGAAATGTTATATTATCTGATTAATACAGACATTGCACAGCTTACATAATATATTTTTTGAGCTACTCTTCTTCAAGGAAATCAAGGCAGACACTCTGTTGCTAGTTTCATCAAAGATTTCAGCTTGTAATTCAATACATTTATTTATTTATTTATTTATTTATTTATCTGAGAACCACCTTGAGGGTGTTGTCAAAGTACAACATGAGAGTGCTTGCAGGAGCTTTGTTTCTTAACCTTTTAAACAGCCATGTAAGAAGGCAAAAAGAGGGGCTTTCTTCTCCCACTCCCCCATCCCATCTCTACCTTTGGTTCCTACACCCAGCTCCATATCACTGATAGCATGCTGATTCAGTATTCATTATAATTCAGCTTCTAGAGGTAACACACAAGAAAACAAGCAGAAACACCAGGGAATGTCCCCAGGCAGGCAGGCAGCCATCTTGTCACCCTAATTTCTACAGCTGCCAGGTGCTGAGGACTTCCTCAAGTGACATATCCTGTAAAAGATATGAGCTACTTTATTGTGATCAGGTAACAGTGAGAATTCCTCAAGAAAAGTGTAATACTGCTCTCACTACATATTAGAATATCAATTTTCTGTTGTCTTCTCTGAATCCTGTCATGCTGAACTGAACCCTCCAGAGCTACAGCCAACCCTTTTAATTTTCTCTCCTATTTTCCTTCTTCTTCCTGACCTGATTACCATGGGGCACCCTGAAAAAAAACTTCAGATGAATCTGTCTTCCCTTCTGACTCTCTCCTGCCATGTCAGTCAGTGGGGAAGAAGTAGGAGATGAAAGGAGTCAACATTCCCATGCCTATGGCCCTACGGCACTGGGGCCAGCCACGGCAGGAGCTCTGCTGGCCTCTGAGACCCATACTTGTGCACACACCTCCCCAGAGAGCTGCCAAAATGCTGCCATGAAGAGCCAACATCCCGGGGAAAAGGCAGGGATGCATCTCAATTATTTCCCTCAAAAAACATCCGAGATGTTTAACTGCAGAAAATCAATTCTGATTACCACCAGGTGGATTGCAGATGGAGATTTGCTCAGCTTTCTGTCAGCGTATCCACCCAAGGCAACCCTGCCAGAAACTTCCATCTTCTGAGAAGCCTTCCAGGCACACAGCCAAAGTCCCTTTGGCTCTGGCTTCCAGATTCTCCTGCTCTCCGATTCCCCAGACATTAAGGCTCCTGCACTGCCCACTAGGAGAGCTTCTAGAGGCACAAGGGATTCACAGCCCTGTTGGTGGGCTGCCAGGGAGATGAAATTACTAAATAAGGTTGGAATTGGCAATCTTAGAGATCTTTTCCAACCTTAATGATTCCATGATCCTATGATTGCAATTTGCATGCTTGAATTTTTTTCCTTCTCCCTTCAGTCTTCTTGCTTGAATTTCAATTAATATATAGTTGGAAAGCAAATTCCCAAGGATTTGGAGATTTGTAGGTTTTTGCAAAGATTAACTTAAAAGCTTAGTTTTAGGATGGCACTTCAAGGTGCACATTAGGTTAGCTGCTGATTATTTTGGCATATGGAATGATGTGAAATCCCCAGCATTTTCCAGGGGAAAGTAATGCTGTAGAAAGACTAGAAAAACAGCCAAGAAAAACAGAAAGTGAGAGACAGAAGTATGAGGTGGTAGAATACAGAGGAAAAATTCAAGGTGGATTTTTTTTTTTTTAACCATATTATGAACTATAAATCTTTGGGTTTGGTTGTTTTTGTTTTTTGGTGGGTTTTTTTTTGGGGTTTTTTTGTTTTGTTTTGTTTTGTTTTTTGTTTTTTCTTTTTCTACTATAAAACTTGGGAGTTTTTTTCTGGTAGAAAAAGAAAGTTTAAAAAGAAACTAGATATCTTTAAGACAGGTTTGCAAAAGTTTTCTATTGAATCAGTTCTAATTAACGTCCCCGGGTGAGTCTGATTGAGCCAATAAAATTTGAATAATAAAAATTTTAAATTTTAAATCCAGAGACAATGGATTTGGTTGCTGTTTTGTTTGCTGCTGGGAGAGATACAACAGTAGATTCACTTTGTTTTAGCATGTTGAGTTTATATCCTGCCTCCTGGATTGGAACTGAGGAGAGAATCCTGAGTTCTGATAATTTTGACTTTGCTGATGTAAATGAATCAAAGGGACAAAAAAGCTTTTAAACAGAGACTTTATTTGTGCTTGAAAATGAAGGTGTGAAAGATTAGGCAATGCTTTAAAAATCTGTCTTTCTGCAGTCTTGAGGCCAATTTACAAACTGATTTACATTCTCTCTTAACCCTGTCTCAGCAAATCACTTTTAATTTGTGCAACTCTTTTTTTCTCTCTGAACAATTCCAAATGCTGTCTCTGAAGATGTCAGCACAATCCCAGCTCTCCATAAGCAGAGTTCCAGGCAGAAAGAAGCAGATTCAAAACAAGTAGAGAAAATAGAGTTAGAGCTTCATTCATCATTCTTCATTCAAAAGTCAAGGTAGAGTGGGATGGAAGGGTCAGCAGATGCAAGTATAAGGTACCTTTTTATTTTAATATCTTTTAAATATTTTTATTAAATTTTTATTCTGGTATGTGCTATCTAAATACTTTCAAAGTGCCTAATTCTCAGTACACAGTTAAGCATTTCATTCCTAGTAGTGCAAAATAGGAAATTATTATAGTCAGTTCATTTTAAGGTGTTTGCAGCTCTTTGATACACATTTGGAAGTCTGAAAGTTGGCCAGAGCCCGAGTTCAACTATTTAAGGGAAGTTTCATTGATTTCAGCAGAGCTGCACACATTTACACCAAATGATGATTTGACCTATACTTCCTCATATGTTCTGTGAAAAACAGTGCAAAGGAAGGTCTGGATTTCTCAAAGTAACTGTTCCCTTTTCTTGGCTTAATATTGCACACATGTTTTCTCACTTCAACTTTGCCTCATTTGGCTTTGGGTTTTTATGTAGCCTTTGAAACTATTTCTAAAGGGAAAATGCAGCTGTTAGCAAGATTTCCTAAAATGTACATGGAACTAATTTTTCAGGCATTTCTCTCAAGGAGTCTGATGTATCTACAGAAAACATTTAGCCAAAAGGATTTTTAATGTAACTATATGATGAAGGAAAAAGAAAGAGTAGAGAGAAACCATCCACTCATACAGATAAGAAGGAAAAATTGACTTTTGATAGTACTTGAAATCTTGAATCTCTTTCATGAGCAATATTACTTTGCAGAAAATCAGTGAATTTTTAATGTGAACGCTAATAATCAGAGATTAAAGGATGCAATAATGTGAAGAGATTTTGAATTGTAAAAATATCTTCACCATGGAGTCTGATTTTGTACATTGCCTCTCTGCATCATATTTCCAAAGGCACAAATGACCAAGACTATACTGTCATCAATCTGAGTCATTACGGGTAAACAAGCACCACATAAAGTGCCATCTTCTCAGCCTGGATGGCAGGACAAGGCAAAGGGAGGCACAGAAGTAGCTGAGGAAGAAGAATTTCTCAGTATGAGAGGAAGCAAAATTCAGCTCACATATCCTTTCTCTCAGTTTCCTCTCTGAGACACCAATGCTACAAATTCACCTATGTCCATCTCCACACAAATTGCAATATGAACTTCAGGTATCACAGGTAACATTAAATAATCAAATTATTAGGGGAAATGGATGAATTTTTAAACAATCCCACTGGGCAAAATCATAGAGAATCATAATTAAATTTCTTTATCCATCTCATTAGTAAAACATATTTTAGATACTGCCTACTGTCCTCTGTAACTGATAAACACATAATGGATTTTAAAATGTTTATGCTTAGCACATTATTCTCATTTTATCAATGACTAATTAAAGGCATAATTTAATGTTAACAGAAAACTGATTTGATATTGCTGCAAAAGTGGTGATGCCATTCCACTTATTTCTGCTTCTTTTGCACAGGTCTTAGTATGTAAGTCCCTTATGCAGCTAAAGCCACTAGAAGCTTATCCAGCAAGGCAGGAAGACTGAAGAAATCATCCTTTCAGCATCATCCTGTCAGTATATCAACGTAGCACCACCCTAAATGCACCTCATCCACTGCCAAGAAACTATTTCAAAATTAAGCAGCCAATTTCAGCTTGTCTCTAAAGGAGAGGGATATTTGCAATAAAGCAAAAAATTAAACTTGAGCTCTCACATCCCATGCCACTTTTCTACTGACTTGAAGTATCTCCTTTAGGAGTGATGTGATTGGTCTAAAGGGAAGACAAAACATGACAATGAAACTCAGAATTAGAAGGGTTTGTTGCAAGCAGGAATTCCACTTGTCTCAGACTTAGACTGAGATCATAGTTCCACAAAACTGGCACTCAAATCAGTTGATGGATTTCAATACCTCCTTCCTGCCTCTGGTAGGCTCTGTTCAATAACTCTTTAATACTCTGTTTTACCACTGCAACATTTGAGGGGTCAAGCAGCAAATAAAATCCATGGAATGATCCAGGTTAAAGAAAGACCTTTTTTCTATTTTGGAGGTCAGGAAAAGGTTACTTTTGAATTACTGCATTTACTGTATAGTCCATGGTCATCCGTGTCAAAATAACCTGAAGGGAGGGAGGGATGAACTCTGATCAGTTTGGGAGCTGGAAGGAGGTGGGATGGAAACTGTGTAAGTCATGTTTCCATTAAAGCCAGAATATTATCAAATGATGTCTTTATACCCTTGGGTCAGAGCATTTTTTTGGTCTATTTTAGATGACTGAAAGCCTAAATATCAACACAAGGTTAAATGTACAGTATGTGTTAGTGCATATAGTAATAAATCTGAATGAATTTCATCAATAATGATTATTTCCAGAATATAAAAGTAAAATGTAGGGAGAATGCCTAAGACAGTACTGAACAATAAAAGTTACATAATTACCTAACATGGTAGACAGAACAAAAAAGGTTTTGCTCTTACGTGGTGACTGTGGGCTGATAGTGGCTTCCCAGTCATATACTTACCATCCTCCATATAGTCTTTCTAAATGACAACATCTGCAGAGCTCCCTAAATACAACAGAGAACATGCCACACTGTTTTTGGAGCATATAAAGAGAGTTCAGGTAGTAAAAGTATCAGTTAGTATTATTCATGTTTATGAGGAAAAGTGTAGTAATTTTTTTTTATGAGTTAAAGATAGATGACTATTACAAAGTAATGATCCAAGTTATGGAAATAAAAACAATTAAAACATATTAGAGCACAAGCAATCACATTCAGTGGTAATTCATACTTTTCTGACTGAACAATGAAAAGTGTCAACAAACTCTTTAGTGAAGGCTTGGCATATGCTTTTACTATGCTTAGCACAAGATTAAGCAAACGAAAGCACCTGTTCAAGGACTCCTCCATTCCATAAGGCATTATTAGAAACATGCCATGGCTATGTCAGGTCTGTAAATGAAGACTGCCTCATGTTATCTCAAAAAGCAATATAGAGTGTATGGTGTGGCTGGGAGCAAGTACTAGGTGTGGGAAGTAATATAAAAATTGTTGCCAGAAAGTAAGCCTTTAGTAAATACTCAACCTGAAATTCCTCTCTGCACTAAGAAAGCAGTGATAAAGCACCTTCTCATCTCATCTCCATGATTTTTTCATCCTGTTCTCAAATTCTTCTAGCTGCCTTGCTCTACAAAATATCTTTATTTTAAGTGTAGGGATTTAGCCTGTGTTCACAGCACAAAGAACTGCAGTGGCCTAAGATGTCATCACTGTCCAGCAGTTTGTTACTGCTCCGCTGGCTGCCACTGCCCCATTAAGAAAACCCTGAGAGGGAAAACACACCTCGAGTGCTTAGGTTGATGGTTGGACACAAGGCTCATTCTTCTGTTCCTTTTCTGCTTAAAACTTAATTCAGCCTCTTTGCAATATAATAAATATCCTATTCACCAAAAGGCAGAGCATAAGAACATTTTAATATTGTCAAATGAAAATAAAACCATCATGATTCTGAAGTAAATTACTTGGAAACAAATTTTTTGCTTTGGTTGCACTATACAAAGGATTATTTATAAAATGAGCCAAGGTTATTTATGGCAGGTCTGAGAGGAGGCAGGCCTTCAGATTAGGAAAGCATGTCATTTGGAAAAACATCATATTTATAGATATAGCACGTCCTTCTTGCTAGTGCATATGTAGAGACAGAAATGGCAGTGCTCCTGGTTTGCCTGTTTAAACTTACACGTGCGAGAGCTCTGTCCATGGGGAAATAAACATTATGCTCCCTGATTAGTTTTCACAAGGAGTTTGAAACAGATGGGTTCTAATTGCATAGTTTTCAACTGCTTAGAGTAATAGAAAAGTGGATTAATGAATGTTTTATATGAAAGCAAAGACGTTTTTTGGGAGTCAGAGCTAAGTAAAGAATTAGATATTGACATGGGATTACTATGTCAAGAATAAAATATCAGCAATGGCAGTCTTTGAAGGCATTATATGGGAATATGGGACATGTAGATGTATTCTACATACCTCCTGTATTTGCAGGTAGTTTATCTGAAAAATAATTCCTCAGTTCTATATGACCTCCAACTTTATTACTTAATTTCCCCATGTCCTGTTTTTTTCTTGTTGTTTTGTGATTTTTTTTTTAGAAAATTGTAATATAGATGAAACTACCTGATTTAGTAATTTATGAGTCTTTTTAATGAAAAGAGAAAAAAATAGACTTACAGCAGATGAGTTATCTGACACAAATGCCAGATGTCCACTTTGAAATAAGATGGATCCTAGGAGATGCAGGTGTCTGCCTTTGGGCAGATCAATCCTACTCACTACCTCCAGGTGTTGACTTCAGCTTTCCTTAAGCATACACCAAAATAGTTTCTGAATTCCGTTCAACATCAAGGGGAAAAAACCCAGAAGGAAATAATATAGTGAGCAGATAAGGAAGTGAATAAAAGCACTAAAACAACTTTTAGAGAAAGATGAATGCAAGTGGAATTATGTGCATTTTAAAATACACACAGTGCACAGTGCATGAAAAAAAAAAATCCCCGCAGTTCATGATCTCAAAAACTCAGAGCTGGCAGCCATAGAGAAGACACATTTTTATGGCTAGGTGCCATAATTCTTACCTTGTAGGTTCCTATTTCTTAGATTTGAATAGAAAAAAAATCCTGATGCAATTAAAATCTAATAGCTCAAGGCACTTAGGTTTTCTGTCATCCTACATTGAATGGGAAGAATTTGAATGGGTTGGAAAAAAACTGCAGTTGAACAAGATAAAAAATGCTAAACAGGGGAATGTACCAAAAGACCACATTTTCTAAAGAGCCCATAGACACAGATATGGTTGCAAGAAGGTTTCTTCATCTGTTTTGAATCCACACTTTGAATCTTCTCCTCAGGAAAAGTGTCTGATTATTCTCATTTTACTCAGACCCATCTAATTTTCTTATAAAGTGAATGGAAGAATAAAAGGCATTGCTGGCATCTATGGAAGACATAGTGGCTCTTTTGGTCTCTCTTACCATGATTATTTCATTTTTTGAACCAATGTGCATTGTATGCACAATGACAGAATTTGTTAGGAGTGAAGGCAAGAGCTCTGGTTTCTTCCTTTCTGTGCGAAAGGACCAAAATCCTGAATGACAGATTTAGATTTCCTTCTTCAAAATCCATTTCTCCTTGTCTATGAGTATTAAGTTTCCCTCTTTGTAGGGTTGCAGTGGAATACAAGGTGGTGGACTGAAACTTCTGAGTAAGTTACTGATCCTAGATGCCTTTTTCTAGGTCAAAGCTCTAAGGGCTAGATTATAATTTTTTTAAAAAACTTTAATCTTCTTAACTTCTCGCTTAATAGGGGCATGCAATTTGTGATCCTGGTCTTTCAGGCTCCTCTCCCTTCCTCTCCACTCACAGTCAAAAGAGACAGGGGCATCACAAGACATTGTTCTCTAGATTAGAATATTTCTCAGTACAGATTAATGTTTCTAAATTTGGTGTCTCAGACACAAAATGTCTAAGTAAGGAAGGCTAAAGATGGACCCACCCATATCTCAGCTTGGATGTGAAACCCCTTATTTTTAGATCACATTATTTTTTTTGGATCTAACCCTCTCAAAATGGCTCCATGGAGACTTGGTTTCAGGAAAGCTTCAGATGAACTTTCCCTTACCCTCTCTATTTCCTCCACAGTAAAAGAGAGTATTACCCATCCTCCTAAGGAATTGGTAGCATATATTTCTCATCTTTTCTTCCCACCTTAAGACTGTAGTTATTTGTTAACCATGCACAACCTTTTAGGCAGGAGAGGTAATAGCAGTTTTCTGACAATGCTTTCCTCTTCACTGATTTGAAATGTCCACATAGGAGAAATAAATGTTACCTTAATCTCCTTACAGCTCTCTGCATGTGGCACCATTCTGAGCAAAAACCTATGAACATTTACATCTTTCTGTTTGATGTGTTCTTGTTTCATAAAGCTTGTTACCAGGCTGTTCACAGCTCTTCAGCCATGCACTGGGTTCTCTTGAAGGAGAATTGTAAGGATCTATCTTCTTTTTTTAAATTCCTGTCTAGAATTAAAGCAAATTGGTGAACATTGACTTTTATTTTACATTTTAAATTTAAACTGAGTCATATGTTAACCAAATTGCCACACCTGGGATTTGTTTATCTTGGATTTAGTTTATATCTTTAATAAGTGTTAGAGTAAATGTGCTAAGGAAATACTTTCCAGTTTTACTATTTTTATGTTTTTATACTGAACTTAGTTTCAATTTTTGTTTTGAAGTAATTTTTATTTTCTGAACAAATTTCTTTGAAAAGAAAAACTTTAATTTCTGTGCTGAGCTCTCTTCCCCTTCAAGTTACCTCCTGCCCCCATTTTCTTTTAAGTCGGGTGGTAATGAATGAATTCACATGCAGGTGAGCACAGAAGGTTAGCAGATCCCAAGGTTTATTTTTAATGTGGCTGGAATGGTGTTCCTTACACTCTCTTCGTGCCAAGCTGAGAATGAAAGTGTTGGAATGATCTCATCCACAGAAAGGTGTGTCTGCATACTCCCTTTCACAGGTGCAGCAAGAGAAATCTGACCCATGCAGTTACTGAAACCCTCATGTTTGCTCAGTATATTGCAGTCCTGCTTCAGCTCTTTGGGGGAGTGCTGGAAGTGGTTCAAAACCAATGTCAAGTTATTATTATTGCTTTTTAAATTCAGAGACAACCTGAAAATTCTGGGATCTTGATTCAATGTTTCATTTGACATTGCACAGAGGTTCCATGAGGATACAAAAGTCTTTCTCTTCTGAGTGACAGTCTAGTTTCTTTATTTTTATGCAGTCTGTAACTATGTAGTCCATGTCTGTGACATTTCAGGCTTACTCATGACTAAACAGTTTAGAAAATTACTGTGACCAATGTAATTTAAGATGTACCAAATACCTCCTCTAGGAGGTGCTTACTACTTACAGATCCTACTGAGATGAAAATTGTATCTTCCTTACTTTAATATTACCTTGTATAATTACAACTATGTTAATGAGATTAAATATTTCTTGTTTACCATTGGTATTTACACTCAGCAATTACAGAGAGCCTTTTATCTGACATACCAAAGTGCTATACCTAGCATAAATTAGTTCACAGATGTTAGGACTGGATAGGTAACAGGGGAAATTTTCAAGAAATTATTTATACCACTGTTGGCATCCCATTTGTACAGCAGATTTTGCAAACATCAAGGCAAGAAAAGTTCTACCTGCATAAATGTGAATGGCAACACAAATTATTTGGGAGTTTAGAAGCAAAACTTATTTCAAGTGGTTGCAGTGGTCAAATGTTGATGATACTGAGGCCTGGTTCAGTAAGCCTTGTGCAAAAGGAGAAGTGGGGAATTTGCAATCACTGCACAGCAAACTGCACACAGCTCTTGTTCTTCAAGAGGACCAAATGTGCTCAAGTATGAGTGGGGACAGTGAGAGGAGACCACCACTGGGGCTCAAGTGTGTTTACCTTAACATAAAGGTAACACAACTGCGAGTCTCAGAGTGAATCCAACCAGCTGATGGTCCATAGGGCAAGCACAGTGACTGCCAGTCTCCCTGTGCCTTAGGGTCACCTGTCTGCCTCACCTGGCAGGGAGAAGTCAAAAAGAGTATCTGCTAATTGAAACTTGCTCCTACAAGCAGTATGGACAGAATTGTCCAAGCCCCCCACTGAGAACTGAGACCAGCTGTCAAAGGAGCATGGATTCACTACCCACTTCCACAAAGGCCATATCAGTGGAAAGCCTTTGTTGCTTACCTGACCTTGTCCAAATTGATGTGGCCATGCACACAGGCACACATGTAGCATTGAGACGGTTTACTTTCTAATTCATGAAGGCATGATGCAGTACACATACCCTTCCCATTCATCTAGAATAAGTCAGGTTGGGAAACTTCCTTTCTAGTTTTACCTTCTGTACTGTTCCTAGTATCTTTGGGGAGTTCTCTGGCAAAAAACCAAGAGCAGAGCTGGAAGAGCCAAGTGGAGAAGCCAGAATCAATACTCAGGAGAGGCACAAACTTCACAACCCAGAAAGGCAGATTTACGTCTCTATAATCAAGGCTTCATTGTGCTTGCTAGTGATCTCTCTCTAATCTCCAGCAAAGGTTTTCCCATTGGATTCCATTTCTGGATGCCAAATCACTCTACCACCCCAGAACTGTAACTATGAGACACAATATAACGCTTAACTAGTAGCACAGAGCCCCAAAGGTCAAAAGATAATTGATATTAGTTTAACTTCAATTTTTATGCTCTCGCCTAAGGACAAAGGCAATATGATTTTGGTAGAAAGCCAAATCTCAAATTTGCGGGCAAGCTGCAGGGAGAAGGACCCCCAGCAAATAATGCATTTTCAAATGTGAAATAATACTAATAATAGCACATAAATTTCTGTGTGCCCTGTTTACAGGAACAGGTAGGAGGGAATTAATCAAAGGCTATTGTGATCAACTGCTCTTCAATAAAACATCAACCATGTATTTGCCTACTTGCCCACCTACCTCCTCAATGAAAAGTTGTATGTGGGGAAGGAGAAGGAGGAGGGAGAGGAAGAGGGCACAGAAATTATGTGATGGAAAATTATTTCTGCATGAAATGTGGAGGTCAGAATACCTGCATGATGAGCAGAGCATCACCCCAGCACTACAGGGAGATTTATGAGTTTTTTAAACACAGCTTCACTCCAGGCCCTTAATTAAGACACAGATCTGTCTGAAAGTAGAACGAAAATCCAATTAAACTTTGCATTTGAAAGGATTTTACATTGAAAGCACTGAGAAACTACAAGTGCAATTTTATGCATTGCTCTTGCTGCAAACACGGGCAAGTACATAGTAAAGTAAGTGATGCAGATTGTTTTCTTTTTGTCATGCAACACAAGGTTCCTTAAGTTCCCTCAGTAGGTCTGTATTCTTGAAATGGGTGAAGGATAGATTCATCTAATCTTTACTTTCAACCATGGCTCTTTATACCAACCCACTGGTTTATAGAAGTTCCCTGTCATGATTTGTTTTAATTAATCTATCTGGAATCTCACTGTCTACCTTACTTCTGTTGGGGTTCTCTTTATAGTCAATGAAAAGAGGCATGGCTGTAGGAGAGTTCATCCCACCTATATCAGATACCTCTTTTGAGACAATAAGAATCTTGCTATGAAGGGGGCAGTCTTCTATTCACTGCAGAATAAATTTGACACAACTGTTCTAGATTAGGACTTGCCTTTGTGATGATTAATGTTAGTTGAGTTGAATCCCCAGGTATGAATTAAGGACATTCATATGCTGGGATAATGAAGAGATGCACTATAATAAATAAACTTTGACATTTTCAAGGTAAAAATTTTACTCTGGGTCTTATTCCAGAGACAGATTGCTCCATACCTGGATTCTACTTGAATCCAGAAAAATCTCTGCCAGTTCTCTGTAAGAGATGGTACTTGAGTTGTGAAGGTTTGCATGGGGAAAAAAAAGCAGATCTAAGTAGTAGGGTGAGTACAAAGGAAGGGTTGTGTTTTGCAGTGCTGGAACAAAAGTCTAAGACAAAAGAAGATAAAAAAATCAAGCATCTCTGTATATTGATATATACCTGTGATTTTTGGTAATAAGTAGGTTTTAGATATGTAGGATGATGCACGAGGGAGAGAAGCAGCTTGACTTCTGCTGCTTAAAGATGTTAAAGGCATGGCAATGAAGTGCAGCTTATTTTAGGAAAATAAAAATTCATATGGCACAGCAGAAGAGGCAAGACCCAGCTGTTCTCTTGGGCCTTCTGGACACCATTTTTAAGGTGACATAAATATTTTCAGTCATCTAATATAACTTATGCAAATAGTGATCTGAATTGCATCATAAAGAAAAAAAGGCTACATACCTTAGCACCTTATGTAAGAAAGAAACAAATCAGTTTTGTCCTTATCTCCTTAGAGGGCAAAACAAGCAAAGGTTGAGGAGAAGACAAGCTGAATACTGTCAATCAACATTGTTTTCATTTAAATCAGTGCTGAAAGAAGGGGAGATCTTTGAGTTCTTGCTGCTGCTTGTAAGGTCATTAGCTTGGTTGCATATCTAAAAACAAGTAAGAAAGAAATTTCAAAAGGAGATAACAGCACTGTGTGATCTTACTCTGGTTCCAAAGACAGGCACAGATAATAATATGAAATAATTACATAAGTAATAATTCTCTAAATACCAGAATATGCACTTTTCAATGTAAAACCCGTACCCAAACGGGTTTTTCAAGCTCCCGTGGAAACATCTACAGGTATTAGCACAGAATATTTTCTATCTGAGGATAATTTTACTTGTAATGGAGAAGTATTTCTTGGAATTAGTTATTTGTTTGCAGCAGTGCAATAATAATAAAAATTTCCAGCCAAGGAAAAACATTTTCATTACATTGAGCATATGCAGTGAAACTCACGTATGGTCGTGACACTCACATTAGGACAGGTGAATTCATCTGCCTGGGTTTAGACACATATAAGATGGATGTCCAATTTAAGCTACCTGTTTAGTCTCTCCCACTGCTCCATTTGAGTTCTCTTACTCGTCCATTCTCACCCTCTGTCCCACTCTGTTGACAAGTGTTCACTGTTGACTGTGGAAATAACTTATTCAAAACTAGATATTTAACTTATAGGCAGCTAAGACACATGTATTGTGTGTTTCTGGGTCTGTGTTTTTCTCTAGCCAGCTGTAGACTAACCCACAGCCTTAGAAATATTAACAGAAATAATAAGGACAAACATATTAGCATATAATTGTCATATACTTTTCCATGACTTTGCAGCTTTCTTTTTCCTCTGCATTTTCAAATCCTACTAAAAGCTCTGCAGAGAACATAGAAGTCAGTGTTTTATTTTTTAAGGATTATCATTATTTAGAAGTGCCATTAGAGAAGACCTTTTTTATTTTTTGTATATTTCAGGATATCTTGTTACAATATGTTTTACTTTAGAACAGAATCAAGAAATGTCAGGCATTTTAATAAAATGTGACTGCCCAAAATGCTATTATTTTTCATTTTAAAGGTAGGTATTTCTTTGCATTATTTACTAAATTTCTGGTGAAAATTTGATAGATTTTTCTGCCCTATAAAAATATTCAGTGATTAGTTTTATTTAGAGTCATACATCCTCCCAAAATGTATGCGCTTTGCTAAAACAGATATCCTTCATCAAGGGCACATTTTTTAATTCCAACCAGATCTATCTATAAAAAAATGAGTAGGAAAGGTGCTTTATCCAAATGGAATTGGATAAACGAAAAGAGGGATTTGTGGCTGAAGGCAGCAACTAAAGGTATGAGTTATTTTAATTAAATTGTCAAAAGTAGAAGGCTTGTGTATCTTTAGATGAGTCCCTAGATCAGATCCATAACAACATTCAGTTGGTATTTCATAAAATGGTAACATTCAAAATTTTGACAAAAAGTTCTCTGGTGATTTAGGTACTTTTGGAAATGCTTGTCAAACAACAGGAAGGTGGCATGCTATCATGTGCTAACATCCTGTCATTAGTTTAGAAAGACTAAAACTGGTTGCCATAACAAAGCACAAGCTTCAGCACATGAAAAAATCTAAATACCTGTCCTAGCTCTGGAGACTGAGCTCATTTAAAAACTGTATTGTCCCAGCTCAACTCCTCTTGCTCTCTGACCTAATTAACTGAAACTTTCACTAAACAGCAACAGCCCTTCATGGTAAATATATTCCATATCTTCAGCCTTGGGGAAATATTTCTTATCTGTGCATCTGAGAGCCTGTGTCCGTGGTGTGGTGCAGTGAGCCTGAAAGTGCTGACAGCAGTGAAGTTGGGGCTTTCAGCAAGACTATGATAGAGGAAAGGTCTGAAATCCATAAGCTGGAGGGCATCATAGATAATACTTGCCCTTCCTCTCTGTCCCTTTTGGCTTAATGCTAATTCAGATTGCATCTTGCAATGCTAATGCAGAAGCACAGGGCATGGTTTTGATCAGACTGATATTATCTGCCTTCACTTGTTTTATTGCCCTAGTGCTTACTACCTTCCTCTTGACAACACACATCCTTTCTACCCAGCAGGACCATCTGATCATCAGCACCTGGCTCTTTGTTCTTCAGCTGTGGGCCTAAAGCTCTCCTGGCTGGGATCTTCATTTGCAAGATGCATCCCATGCCTCCAGTGGGTCCAGTTCTGCCCATCAGCATGATGACCAGGACACAAAGGCCCCCAGGAGGGGATCATGCACTTGAGGGAATTAGCCAGCTGAACACAAACTGATCCTTGGGTCTCAGGATGCAGATCATGAAATATTCCCTTTAGGATGTGCTCATGTAAATCAGGAAATGGTGGCACCAGCCTGAATGGAATAAAGTATAAAAACTGCTTTTATGGTAAATGTCTCTGCATATTAGCTCATTTCAGGAATGTCTTTCACTGCTGTTTACCTCAGACTTACCACAGGGTCCAAGTATTCACACAGGCTGTTTGATACCCAAACTTATCACACATGGTTACCTGTTCATTTTCCATGTCTTTAGGATAACACCATGATGGAAATTTTTCTTGTTTCACATGTTTAATATTTATGTTGGATAGCTGCAAGATACAATGAAAATTCATTTTCACAGCTGGTTTGAACCTGTTTATTTCTGCTTTTCTGAAAGGCAAGAATAGAGAGAGATATCTCATGCAGAGAGGTAAAAGAGGAGGGCAAACAGTTAGAAATAATGGAAATGTTCTGCAGATAAAAACAATATGGGAGAAAAGAATTATCTTTTCTTTTTCTCTGAAGTAAAACCTACCTAGGGCATGCTCATTTATTTATCTAATGGCTGGGCTTGATACTGCTTCTTTATATGTCACCAGTGCAACACTACAAGAACCTGCCAGCTTGATTAGAACTCATCAATTAGCTTCAAAAGCTTTGAATCAACCCCTGTGCTCTTTATTGGCTTTATTTCTCCATCAGAACTGTGTAAAGAAGCCTCCTGCCAGCAGGGGGTGGATCTGGTCTGGAAACAGGGAGAAAAACAGAAGTGCATCTTGAAGCACCAGGCAGCACCCTGGTTTAATTGCTAGATTTATTTATAACAGTATAATAGGGAAAGTGCCAAGATATTATCTAATACATGGATGGTGCCGCAACAGCTTTTCATCTTAGTCTGGGAGCCATTAGGACTCTTTGCTGCATAAATAACACAATGAATTAAGTCTTCTTCTTGTATCAGCACCATATGCTAATAGCAAACATCTTTATAATGTTTATTTGAATAGCTTCAAAAGGGGATATTACAACAGATCAGTTGAACTGTAAACACTATTAAAAC
Source organism: Alaudala cheleensis (assembly GCA_013398995.1). Taxonomy (NCBI): domain Eukaryota; kingdom Metazoa; phylum Chordata; class Aves; order Passeriformes; family Alaudidae; genus Alaudala; species Alaudala cheleensis. The sequence continues at coordinate 138,547 of VWYE01023556.1, forward strand.
ACTTTTTAAACTTTGTCATTAATGCCTCTTAGTAGATGGAGAAAAATACTGGTGATAAATTTCAAAAGTACTGGGAAAAACATGAGATTTCCACACATGAATTTCTAAGTACATTTTTTTAGCTGTGCTAATTGACTGGTCTCAGTAACTGGGAGGCTTGCAACTCTATCTTAGACGAATAACAGCAAAAACAGCAATTAGTCTGTGGTCTTCCATCAGTAAAAACTTCTATTACAGGGAGCTGCAGTGCTGACATTTATACGTTTCTGGGTGATGTATTAGAGTTACCATAAATACAGCTGATAGTAGCAGTTGCTGTGGCCACAAATTAGGCTAGTAAATCAAAGTACTCACACGGTGCTTCTTTTTTGTTTCCCCTTAAAGAAAGCTGCAAATTAGCAGATTTTTCTATGCAAGTTCACATATCACAGAAAAATGTCAGCAAGTTCGGTCCAAGGGACACTCAAGGTTTCTTTTTCATTCTCCTTTGTTTTTTAACAGTACTGCCATCAGCAGTTTTTTTCCCCTTTACAGAGACACTCACCATTCATTTGTGAAAGCAGTATCAAACAGCAGGTCAACTGCTTTTTCTCTGTGTGTGCTGTTTCCTTTAAATGCATTCTTGAGTGAACCCTGGTAGCTGTAAAGACAATGATGGGACTACTCAGTGGGAAAGAATATTTAGCCTTCTGCAACACAAGGAGGTGCTGATTTTAATTTTTTTTTTTGTATCTGTATCCAACCATGTTAGTAAGCAGAAAATCTGTCTACACAATAAAAACAGTTCCAAAGATTTACACAATGAATTAAAAGTTAATGCCAGAGGTTCAAGCATCCTGAGTTAGTCCCTTAAAATTAAAAATCAGTGATGCCAAAATTTTGATTAAATGCAGGGGAAAAAAGTGAAATATACTGGCTGGGATTCACTTGATTAAATGTGGTCATCTAGTGCCATTTAAAATACGCAAAGATGTGGCAGTTGTCTGTGGCCAGGGTGTATTGTATAGTATCTATGCAGGAGTGTTCTACAAAATCAGACAGAGGATGGACAGGATACCATGGTGCATCTGAAATGATGCTACACTCTTATGGATTGGCAAATGAATCCTATCCACACTGAGAAAATCCCCAGTGGCCAGTAACGAAATTTAAATGTCCCTGTAGGTTCAACAATTTCCTTCTGGTAGGAGAATTCCTCCCTCCTTGCCTATTTCCTGAAGTTTCAGTCAGTCTGAGAAACTGAGTTATTTCTGAATAGTAAAAATCTCCCAATATATGTGACTTGTCCAATTTTTTGAATAAGGACTATTTCTGGCTACAGGAGTCTAGTCTCAATTTTGTTAAGGAGTCCAGAAATGTAAAGGAGTCCAGTTATGGGTCAAGCACTGACTTGTTTGTAGAAATTAACTCAGTAAACAATTAATTTCACCATGCCTCACACAAGTTGCATATGTGAAGCTCCTTGAAACAGTTTTGCCCTTCTGCAGCTTCCAATGCTCTGCAGTGACGTTTGTGTACTAAAATGTACAACCAGCACTGAAATACTTCATCTGGACTTGGCAATTTTGAGCCTAATTTCTCAAGTACAGTACTTTCTATCCAAATCCTTGAAATTTCACAGCCTAGATATAAATGTTGACTGGGTATTTCAGCATGTGTGGATGGATCTAGGGCACTGTGTAGCATGGACCTGACTCAGTATCAGTAACTTGGCTTCAAAGCCAAACTTTTAAGTCAGTAGAAACTCAGAGTAACAAAAGAAACATTTTGGCATATGAATATTAAACACAAACTGTCTGAAGAGCACTAAAAGAATATATTATTGCAAATGCAAATACAGAATCCAAGTGCGGATATTACAAAATACCAAAATACATAAAAACCTAATTTCTTTTTCTTCAGGTATATGTCTTAGAGTGTGGTGTATATAATTACATTCAAACCTGTCACAGAGCATGAACGATTTCAGTGCACTGGACAGCAAATGTTCTGAATAAGAGCAAAAGCACTAGACACCTACTTGTGCAGTAAGAACTTTCTCACAGAGACTGGAAAAGAAAGAGCAGGCTAAGGCTTTGTTTCAGTCTATCAGTTTGGTGCAGTCCCAGGCTATAGATTTCAGTATGTTATATGAACTCTGAAGGTGGGATGAAAATGAAGGTAATCACCAGCTGTAAACTGGATAAGGGGTCCCTAATCAATCTTTTTAACTTGCCTCCTATCTAAGTATTGTACTGTATGTGTACTTTCCTTTAATACTTGCAAAATGTCAGCTGTGGGCTCTTAGTTGATGGTAGTTTAAAATTTGTTGAATTCTTTCCTTGGTAGCATAGTTTCAGCATGCGACAAGGAAAGCTAATTCAAAACATTGTGATTACTATTGCAATTCATGTGGACTTTAACCATATATTCATTTTTTGTAAATGGTTTGCTGCCTTAAGAATGGTTCATGTCTTGTATCTATAAACCAACAGCAGAATACTTCTGAATATGCAATTGGCACCAGACTGTGGTGCAGTTGATTGATTCCCTTGAAGGAAGGGATGACATCCAGAAGGACCGAGTTGAATTTGGGAAGTGGGTGCATTTGAGCCTCCTGAAGAACAAAAAGGCCAAGAACAAGAAGATTCTGGGTCAGGGCACTCCTCAATATCAATACAGACTGGAAGATGAACTCATTTAGAGTGCTGTGAAGAAGGACTTGGGCATGGTGGATGACAAAATGGCCATGACCCAACAATGCACACTCACAGCTCAGAAAGCAAACTGTGTCCTGATACATCAAAAGGAGTGTGACCAGCTGGTCAAGGCAGGTGATCATCTACCTCCACACAGCCCTGGTGACACCCAGCCTGGAGTTCTGTGTCCAGCTCAGGTGCCTGGAGAGGGTACTGAAGAAGATCACAAACATGGTCAGATGGTTGGGACACCTCTCCTGTGAAGAAAAGCTGAGAGAGTTCAGTTGTTCATCTTAGAGAAGGCTCCAGGGAAACCTCAGAACAGCCTTACAGAACTTAAAGAGTGCCTACAGGATAGACAGTGAGAATTTTTTTTTTTACCAAGGCCTGAAGTGACAAGGGGTAATGGGTTTAAAAGTATATGGATTCAAATTAGACACTGGGGAGAAATTCTTCACTGTGAGGGTGGTGAGATGTTAGAATATGTTGCCAAAAGAATCTGTGGATTCCTCACTACTGGAAATGTTCAAGATCAGGCTGAATGGAGCTTTGAGCAACCTGGTCTTGTAGGAGATGTCCCTGCCCATGGCAGAATTGTTCAATCACCACTGAAGGTGCCTACAACCCAAATCATTCTGTGATTCCATGAGTGTAGCAATGAGCAAACTAGCTCCTGGTTTCTGACACTCCTTTCCACTTCCTCTTAGAGCAGCAGGAACATATTTGCAAGTATCATCCCTTGCTTCAGGGGCATGTAACATCCCTTGCTTCAGGAGCATTCAACCAAACCACAATAAAATATTCATACTGGTTTGCAATCCATGAGTCCACAGACTTAGACCTGAGCTTCTGAGCTGTGCTACTTACTTTTGACATCTACCTAAGAGTTTTGTATTCCAGCTGCACTCTTGGAACATTGGAAAGATCAGGTCAAGCTGAGGGGTGTGTGTAAAGTGTGTGGGGGCGGGTGTCATTTCCTCAATTTGCCTCCTCCCACCCACTCTTGGACAGGAAAGAAAATATGTTGTGACTACAATGGGATTATTCACTGAGTATGGCAGGATCAAATAGCTGTTTTGAAATAATTTTTCCTGTATTAGACATGCTAACATCCAGGAAGGAAGAAATAGCTCATATGAGTACTCAGATCATCCTCCAAGATGCAGGAATGGCACCAGTTTGGACTTTTGTTATTTTCTCCATTCCTATAATGTCTCATTACTTTTGGTCTGATTACCAGAATTAAGTTCAAGAACTTTGGGGAAGGCCACAGGGTACACAGCCAATCTCTACAATGGCAGAGTTTATGCCAAATATAGTTCTTAAATATGATATTATTTAATTTTTTTTCATTATATTGTTTGAAGTGGAGCCACTCAGTCTGCCTTGTGCAGTCTGCCAGTTTTTAATCATGAACTGAAATTTGAAATGCTTATTTTAGTGGGGCAAAAATGCCAACTTAAAAAATATTATTATTAATTTTAAAATAATGTTTTAGTTATTCTGCCTCCAAAATGCAGTCAGATTTTCTGTTCACAAATTTAGAAATGAATGTAAATTATTTATTTTCTTGCTTCTCTAAGAACATAAGAAGTAGGTTTTTGTAACAAAGTCTTTACATTATTATAGACAGTGTATCCTGCAGGCACATTATATCCACAAACATGATGAATATATGGGCTATTTAACCCAAACTAACATGTTATGTCAAAACATTTAACAGTTCTTTGTTTTTGTTCTTCAGTTTAGTGGAATTTCCACCTGGTAAATTCTTTGCTATGCAAACATATTCCATTGCACACTTTTCTGACATTGCTCTTCAAAAGGATCCTTTTTTACCAGTGCTTTTTTTATTTTTAATGATTACCAAGCCATCAAATGTTTGAGTCTCAAAATGACCTCGTTACTTAACTTTGGCTTCACTCTGCTTCCATATTTGAGGTTGAAACAAAAGACAACTGAGTAAAGAACTCAGCTCACTATAGTAAGGATTGCCTTTACCTTGAAAGCCCTATATTTCCCCTTCATGCCCACCACTATAGTTTTCATGCAAACAGACTGCTTTACTGACTTAGCTTGTTGTTTGCTCAGTAAAATACTTGACTAGATCTATCTCATTATCACATCTTCTATCACATTTAGATCTACTGCTGTGACTCTATGGATCACATTTCTTCAGTAGAGCTCTAATGATCCTGGCAATTATATGGTAGGTTGTACTACTGACAAGGCATATTCATTTAAACATCTTAAATATTTCAAGAAGCCTCACAGAATTTTGCTAGTGCCAGAAAATCATCACTTATATAATGATACAGAGTGTATCTTTGCCTTATAAACACTTCAAGTTTTGGCTTACCATGAGAATTTTTCACTCAGGGCTAAATGCAACCCATAACCTCAGCTTATTGCTATTCCTAACTCAGGATATGCCCTATGGAAGTCACAAAAGTGATAAATTCTTAGATTTTCTTATGTAGTTTCTTCACAGTCCTTCCAGACTTTGAGAAAGAAAACCCAAACATACCAAATAGAAAAGTTGGATGAACAGGTAGCATTCTGCAATTAATGAAGAAGAGAAAGGAAGATCAATTTTTAGCAATATCTGCTTTCATGCATAAGACACACTTTTTCATAAAAGTGTAACGTTCTCAATTGATTTCAACAGTTTCCTATGACCACATACCTGTAGTTCTTAGAGGTCTGTGTTTATACCCCACAGAATAACCATACCAGGGCATCATTCTATCTAGGTGGTTTTGTGCAGGAGAGAAAGAATCATGTCAGAGTGGTTTGGACAGCAACAAGAGCAAAGAAAGCATCCACAAAGAAGAAAACAATAAGGAAAGCTGTATGTAGATATGCATCAGTATGTGTGTGTCAGTATTACTCTAGGACTTAGCTACAAAGGATGCACCTTGGCACTCACAGTGCAGCATCCCCTCTGGAGGTAAACCTTGGGGCTTCATCCCAGAAAATTAAGCAGTGAGAATTCTTCTCTTTCTAATTATTTTATATAATAGCTTAATGAAAATTAACATGGGGCATTGGCAATGATCTTTTGGACAGGTTCAACAGCTTGGGGAGATTCTGACAAAATTTCCACAACACCAGAGATGCTATTAGTATTCTGGTAAGTTGTATTCTTCCACCAGTTAAACACTTGTTGCTGGGAACAGTGGAACTTGAGAGCTATTGAGTTAAGAAGGATTGAACAGCAGACTGCCCCTAGCTTTCCAAGAGGAAGGGGATTGATTCTCTGCCAGGACAGGATAAAACCAGTAATAATACTGATTCCACAGTTCAGAAGCCAGATTTGTCACCTGCCAGACCAATACTCTTAAACAGCATACTGGGAGAAGCAGAGTCATCTTCCACTGTGTTCCACTGCTTTATCCACACTGGCCCAGAACCATAGTCATTGGCTCCACAGCCACACTTTGCTGAGAGCAGCAAAGTGCTTCCCTGTCGGGATTAGTTTATAGCTTGGTGATAGTGGCATGGGAATAAAGGGAGGGAAATTTATCTGAAAGAGAGCTGAATTCAGATGTCCAACGTAGTGCAACAGTAGCATTCAGTGTCAAAGGTGTGTGGCTTCTTGTATTTTTGGACAGACCTTCCATCTGCTTTATGGAACCTTCTGTTCTATAAAAACTGTTTTAGAAAGTATAAGCCTACATCTAATGATTGTCACTGACAAAAAAGAAAAATCCTTTCATGTTCTGAATTCTGAGTGAAGACACAGATCTGTGCCTGACAGTTCTTACTGGCTAAGTCCAAACAAGCTTTCCTTTTGGGTGGAGGCTTTTTGGTTCTTTGAAGTGTCTGACTTCCTCCTATCAGGTATGCAAGTTATCAAGGTACTTAAACTATTTTAATTGCCTTGACAGGCCCCCTGCATTTAAGGCCTTGCAACGTTTTTCCACAGAGGAAAAAAACCCCAGGGTAAGGTGCCAACATCAGTTAAAATTTTACAATGACTAATATTGTTTGGAAATCTAACCAGATGAATACATGTGTTATAGAACTATGTGGAACCTGAGGGGCAAAATCACTTCCAAAGTGTGTGTAGTTTTTGCAGCTTGCAATAAATATCATTCACAATTATAATTCCACTTTTATCAAACAGACAAGAATAACTTGTCAAAAATATTTATAAGGCCTTTGCATGATCTTCTCATGTCTCTTAACATATTCTTGACAATTGAAAGTTATAAGCTGGTTAGGGAGACATAGCGATTCAACTAGATATTAAGAAGATGATTTAGAAGTCCAATCATAATTGCCTTTTGAGGGGGACATTAAACATAAACCTGCTGGACACACAGGTTTTGATTGATTAGAAAAAGCCCCACCCAGAATAAGTGTCCTTGCATGGTTGATCCAATTGCTTCTTATTGAATATTTCTTTTTTTCTTAAAGAACTTTTCCTCATGAATTATGAATGCTTAGCATTCTTGAGTTGTGCTGTAGGCAGTTCACGCTCATGTAGCAAACTGAGCTGCTAATACCCATTGCCACTTTGCCTTGTTCCATTTCTGCTGCTTCCTAACCTAGGAACCCAAGAATCCATCCTTTACTACAGTATCAGCTCCTCATCCCATAGTCTGATTAGGTTCAAAGGCAGAACCACATCCCTGAAGAGAATTTGGGGTAATTCTTGCTGCTTCCTCACTTGGAAGGTGACACCATTTCTTGTCAGGAACAGGCTGGTATCCAAATGTCAGAATGCTCCTGCTTTCTTCTTTTTGCTTTGATTTCCCATACGTATAATTAAAAGAAAAAGAAAAGAAAAGCAAACTATAAAAAACACCCCCAACAGCTTTTTCTTGGTTTGAGTTTATTGCGTAACCTTTTAAAAAAAGATTTTGTTAAGAAAACTAAGAATCAGTGAATGTTGAACTCTTCTAAGGTATCTTTCTACTTTCCTGAAATTTGTAATGAGCAATAATTCAAGCACCTTGTAATGCTCAGTCCTTGGAATGATGTAAACAGGCATTTTACATGTTTCTCATATGTGGAATGAGAGACAATGGGCCTATAGTTTTGCTTCCTATAAAGTGGGCAAAGTCCAAAATTCATGGCTAGTGATATCAGGAGTAAACTATATGGCTATTATTTCAAATTTGTTGCTAGTTATGATGTCATGCAAATAAACAAGATGATTCATTGTCATTTGTGTAATTGTGACATTGCTGTAAGACATTGAAAATCTTTAGAAGTTTATTTTTTGTCCACACAATAAAACAAGATCAGAAAAATAGAAAATACTAATGTGAGATAATATAAGAAAAACAATAAATCAAGATACTTTGCTTGGAAAAGGTAATATATAGTTGCTGAAGAAACTTCTAAATTGATGTTTGCATAATGACTTAAGTTTATTGTTGAAAGAATTTTAAGAAAAAATTTTCCCTACATCAGTCTTTTGAGACAGGTTGGGTCATTTTCATAGATATTCCAGATGAAAAAATTGTGAGACATCAGACTCCACCAGAAGGAAATTGTCCTCAGGCTGCATAAGTGCCAAGACATTGTTACCCCACTCTAACAACAGAGCAGAACTATTTCATCCAAAAATAAAGCGCAAGATAAACAGTAAAGGAGCAAAACTGGAGCCCACATCAGACTAGAAAGGTAACAAGGTAAATTCTGCAACTTAAATCAGTATGAGGAAAGCCTTGGGCATCAACTGAAAAGTGAGCTTCGTCCTAAAGAGGACAATAAACTAAGTATGTTCCTCTAGATGAAGTTTTCAACTTGACTGAAACTTACATGCTTCTACTTCCTCTCCTCCATGTTTTTAATGCTTCAGACAGATGTTCCAATTGAGAAGACAATGTGAAGTTTTAGCTTTGTCCTGTTTAGCTTTTGGTTCTGAAAATTTTATCATTTGACTTAAATTCTATTCCTTGTAACTACAATATATATTATCCATATAATACCTACATTTCTCTAACAACTTGTAGTCCCAATAAAGAAGCCACAGTTTCCTTAACTGACAATTTTTTGGTTTGTGACAGGACAGTTCCCTTTCATAGTGGTGGAGTCCGTCAATAAGATTACCACTTGAAATGGTCAAACTCAGACACAAACATCCAACCAAACCCGAACACACAAAGGAAGCACAGAGAGGGTTAAATCAAGGCTGGGTAGCCTGGGAGAATACACAGACATTGTTCAGTCATCTAGGGTTGAAGTTAAGAAAACTGAAACCCAATTGGAATTGAGCCTGCTAATGGCTGTCAAAGACAAGAAAGGCTTCTGTAAGTATGTGGGTGACCAAAAAAAGGTGGCACATTGCTGAATCAGAGGATCTGATTACACAGAATATGGCTGAAGCACTAAAAGCCTTCTTTGCCTCAGTCTTTACTATCAAGACTGTTCTTCAGGAATCCCAGGTTCCAGAGACCAGCAGAATAATGTGGAGTAAGGAAGATGTACCCTTGGTGGAAGAGGATGGGGTCAAGGAATACTTAGGCACACCAGATGCACGTAAGTTCTGGGCTCTGATAAAATTTCCACACAAATGCTGACAGAATAAAAGTGCTGTTGGCCATTGGTCAAACATTAGAGCTACAGTTAAAGTCAGGCAGTAAGAATGACCCCCAAACAGACTTCTGCATGCATGGGCAAGGGGAGAGAATATACAAAAAAGTATGAGCATATTTCTCACTTGTCAGGGAGGAAGCTAAAGCCCAGTGATTTGGTGACTATTTTCAACCATATTTTCTACTAAGCATCTTCCCTCTTGAGCACTATCCAAATCAAGTATTCTATCAAACAGCTTCTAATTTTACTTCTCTACAGCACAGCATCTTCCACTGTCTTGCTTTGAAGTGCTGGCAGGTGTCAAGGCAGACCAAGCCCTGAAGATGTGCAGAAGCCAGTCCAGGCATGGGCAGAGCAGGTCCTGGGACATGGATTGGGTGAAGGTAGAGCCCACGAAAGGAGTCAGGGTCAGTCAGAGCTGACTGTGCACAAAATTGATGAAGCCAAATGTCATGTCTAGTAAATGCGTTCACTGGTAACACACCAGAAATACACATACTTCTACACCTCTAAAAAGCCAAGGTCAGGATCCATAAAAGCACGCTCAGCACACATTGAAGACTCCCACAATAGCAGTGCTATCTCAGGACTTGTAAACAACTTTTGCAGTGCTGCAGTGATTCTGGAGCAAACTGGGTTTTGCTGAACAAACCAAAGGAGAGTCGGTCCTTCATGCTGGCAGGTGTGCTGGGCAATCAGCATGTCACACTCATCAGAGCACTGCCCTGACAGAGATCTCTTCCTCTGATGCTGCATCTGCAGATGCAGTAAATCATTTTCCCCAGCTACTCTTTGTGAGAATGAAGCCAAGGGAAAACTCTACGTTGTTACGGGGTGACAATTCCTGACAAAGATGAGTTATAGTAGAGTAAAAAGAGCCAAGGAACTGGTTCTTGTGTCATTCTGTACAGTGATGGATATTTTGAACTAAGTCAAGTTTTGAGTTGAAGGGAAAGAAAGCATTTGCTGTTTCTTTGTCTTATTCCTTCTTTTGAAAGTCTCTCCAAATTAAAATTCATGTATAACATGCATGAGGTATGTATAGCACTGTGCTATGTTGTAATACATAGAACATTTTATTTGTATGCATATATCTTGGACTAGTATTTGTTGAACTGTTTTTTCTACATTAAAATTTTTTTCTCAGACTTATTTCAAGCTTTAAATATTCATGTAAATATCAAAATTGCACATATTATTAATGCATTACATTTGCTTTAGCAGAGAGGTTCTAGAGACAGAAAATTACAGCACACCTACCTTTATCACACATTTCAGAGTGGGCAGAAAGTCCCTTTTTGCTTACTGCAAACTTATAAAATGCAGTTGAATCTTGGTTACTTAAAATTCAGTGATGCAAAATCATTCCTTACTTGAAACACATTCTTGTTGCCTGAATACAGCATGGATCTACAAAATCCTTGTTTACTTGAAGGTATGAAAATAGATTTAATTCTAAGTCTATCATAAGAAAAACCTAGTAAAACATAGACTATCAGTCATAAAAATACCTAAATAGATTTTTTCCCAACCCTCTGAAGCAAAGTCATGAGACTTTGTTAAGCTAAATCCATATTCTGTCTCCCACCCACTCACTGTTTGATATGCTATTTGAAAAACTAATTGCTCATATTTTAAAACTTTTTATGGATGGTTATTTTTGGTGCCACCAACTTTATTTTGCACTTAACATCAAGAAGAGGAAGTGAACTTAAAAATTTATTCAGCAGGGAGTGAAAAATGTGAGGAAAAGTCTTGTAGAGACTTCAGCTTCTTAAAGTAATTTACCTGTCCTTGAACAAACTGACTGTAAGCCCTCACTTGGAAATTACATTACACAGATAAATTACCCTACATTACATGAACCCGGGCTTTTTCTCTGGCATATGTTTGTGTATTGGTTTTTCTTTTTTAATAAAATCCATCACATCTACCTGATTTGAGTAAGTTGTAACAACCCACCAGTGCTGTGAAAGATATATAAAGACACAGAGAGAAAAAGATGATCAGGCAATGTTTTAAGCTACACGCCGTCTCACTTAATTACTATTGATACAAAGAAAAGCATGTTAGTTTGTTACAAAAATCACAACTTTCTCAAGAAGGTTACTCTATGCTTTTTTATGAGCCTTAAAGGAAAAAAGTACACATGAAAATAGGGACCACAGTAAAAATTATATCCAAAAACAACTGCCAAAATTTGAGCTGCAAACGTGGATTTAAATCTTGTAGCACAAGGCTATTTCCTACATTAAATAATATTATTTAATAATATTTAAATAATTATTATTTCTGCTTGGAACTGTTTAAAATTGTCCTAGTCATCTTCTGTGTTGTGTGATTTGTGTATACTACTCCCTTACAAATTGCTTAGCACAACTTCCTTAGCAGTAGTAGATAAATTTGCTGAAACTTTGGACTGCTGGGTGTAACTTCCACCCAGTCCAGGAAAAGTGGCACCCTGAGGCGGCTGAAGCCAGAAAATAAGAAAGCTACATCCATTAACAGAAGCTCAGTCTTCAAGAGTAGAGAGGAAATGGCTCATCCAGAGACAATGGAAGGACCCAGTGATGGGAAGATCCCAAACCACAATATTACAACTGGTCTGAAGTGTTGCATGGCACAGGTAGGGAATTCAGGTTAAAATGGTAGAATTGCCCAGTGCTTGCTTTGTGCAAAATGGCAATGTTATTAATAAAAAGGACTTTATAAAAGAATCTCTTTTTGGTTGACTAGTTCAGCAGAAACTTTGAGTTGAACCCTGTTATGGTGGCAGGTATGCCTGATTTCCATAACATCCGTAAGCTGGGCATTGGCCATTGTTTTGCTTTGCCATATTGTCTTAATTTTAATGCTCATCAAGTTCATTTGTAGCTTTCCAACTTACTTGAATTTAATCCTTCCTAAATGTAAAACTGTGGAATCAATTAAAGAAAAGAAGTGGGTGGATTTGTGTACTCTTTTTTTGGTTTTTTAAATTTCATTTTCTTGATATTCTGATGGAAATTCCATCTCTTGGGAATTTGCCTCAAAAATATTAGAAAAATAATATACCTTTTTCTTTCCCCTCAAGCTCTCAAGAAATTGAATCAGCAAGACCCAAATAGTTAATAACTTTTTGATATCTCTTTCAATCATTTTAAAAAATCCTTACTTGTCACTGACAGCTTTGCAACTTCTGTCAAAAAGTCAGACTTGACTAACAATTATTTTCTTACTCTTTATACAAAGATAATTTTTTCTTTCTATTCTGTCTCAGTCTGTGTTGAAAAAACTTTCAATAGTTGGGTAGGTGACTCCTAGAGATGATTATCTGATTACTTCTTAACCTCCAGCAAAATGTCTTGTCTTTACATTTGTGTCATCAGTAAGATTATTTTGAGAATATGGAATGAGTGGCATGACAAGAACTCATGAAACAGAGAAGATTTTTGCAACCAACAGAGCCTGAATCTTGCTCAATCAATGCAAAGCCATGAGCAGCAAGAACAGTATCACTCTCAAATATTATAATATTTAGTTATCATCTTAAAAATCTAGAAAAAAATCTAGTCATCTAGATAAATAAAGAAATAATCTGCTTAATGGGGAAAATAAAGCACCCACAGAATTTATCTGATTTAATTGGTTTCAAATGTATATTTTGATTGATGACTCATGCTTTAGAGGGATTTATAAGAGAGAATGGCAGACCCACACAAGAGTGTCATTTTCAGAGGGTTAAGTGTAGATAACATGGACTCTACCTAGCTGATCTGAGAAACTCATTAATGTTTTCCCCCTGCATCCAGAATCACTATAGGGCCAATCATTATATGTAGAGACAGGTGGACAGGTTGGTCTTTTCTTTCTCTGCAGACAGTAACACAACTATTTCCACTTGTGGAGTTTTCTCTCACAGCAGTGACCTAGTACAGACTTTACATCATCAGTCCCCTCTTTATGACTTGTATTTGAAAATTTTTGTTGTGGCATTGTTTCTAAATGTCTACAAATGCAAGGTCATGATGGCATAAGTTTTCATTTCAAGTCTAAAATGTTAATTTTAGAGGTTATTGAGTAGGGTAAAAAGGAATATCATTCTTTAGGTGCCAAATAAGTAGTCCACCAAACCATGTTATAGGAAAATATAAAGAAATTATTGAAATATTTAAGAAAATACATATTAAGCCAGGGTTTGCTAGCATTATCTCATCAAAAGTGAGCTTTCATAGATTTTTTTCTACTGTTGAAGAAAGAAAGGAGAGGGGAAAACAAAGCAAGGAAGATAAGGATTACAATATTATTAGTAGTAGTAGTATGGCCACTGTAAATGGTCATGGTGAAGGAATAGAGAGCAGAATCCTAACTTACAGGAAGCAAAAAGGTGGGATTGTAAAGGGCATTAGAGGTTGCCTATGGTGAGAGGAAACCTTGAGAAAGAATCAAAGTGGAAAATAAACATCTAGAGATGACAAAACAATGGCAAACAATATAAATCTGTATGCATGGTCTTTAGAAATTAGTTGGTGGCTGTTATCAAGTCCAGGACTAAACAAGTGGTAGCAATGGACCTGTGAAGAAAGTAGAAAACACTGAGCTTAGGCACTCTATGTGTGGTGAATCAGAAGAATTTAGCAAGTCAGACTGTGGGAATGCCCAACTCAATTACTGGCATGAATAAACCTAGTACAACTGCTGGGGATTGCAGGATTGCAGCCATAATCATGGGTTTCACCATCAGAATTACAGTCTAGAAACTGCTTCTCCAAATTAGTCTTGCATTTATGTGGTCATGTTTGTTTTGGCACAGCAATATGCAAACAGTGTTCTATATATTGCTTCTTTAAGTCTTTTTAACAAATACATTATTTGTGGCTTTTCTGGAACATTATTCTAGTTGAGTTCAATTCTTTGTTAAACTGCACATTTCTTTATTAGCAGCATATCTAGCTCTGTAATTTATCCATGCTTAATTGTGCTATTGAGTTATAAAAGACAAAGAAATTCTCATCTTCTTGAGATATTAGATTTATTTTTTCATAGCTTCTGCATTTCATATTGATGTTCTCAGAGGGTAAAAATGTTGCAGTTTAGAATAAAAACAATAAGAAAATAAAGTAACAAAATAAACATTGGTCATTCTAGCTACAGCTAATGACCTTTCTTTTCAAATATGTCTTAATATTGAAGGTTTTTCCTATTAGGGGAGGAGAAAGGAACATAATGATTAGAAAGATATCGTGAAAAAGATAATAAAACCACACTATTTTTCTTTGTTAATAACACCTACACTACTCATAGTTTGTGCCTCAGCAGCCCAGGTCCTTGGGTAAGGTTTTCAGGAGCATTCATATATTCATGAACTATGACTTAAGCACTACAAAAGTTATGAATCCTTAGAGGTGACTGAAAGGGTCTTTAAGCTATTATTACTATTTGCAATAACTCTAGAAATACTGGGATAATTTCAGCAACTGGAAGAAATTTAATGCTGTGCCAGTATTTAAATGGGATAAACAAGATGAACTGCTGGAAGATATTCTATCAGGCTGACCTCAACCCTAAACAAATTTGTAGAACACATACATTACATCAATAAATAACAAAATTAGTGTAATTCAAAGTAGTTTTCTGCTAAAAAGGTTCTCTCAAGGAAGCTTGATTTTTTTATGAGATTAAAAGTTGAGTTGAAAAAGCAAGTAATATCAGTGTGTGTAACCAAAGCTCAGTCAAAACTTTGACTGTGTATGAAGGGCAATTTGATTAGAAGTCTAAAACACTACCAATTTAACACAGTGAACACCATGTGTGTTATCCATTAACTAAGTGACAGACAAGAGAAATCATCATCAAGCAGGTGTGCATTTAATGTGGTCCCATAGGCAATGCTTTCATAATATTTTTAATGAGTTTTTATCAAGGACCTGGAAGATAACATAAGAATATCATTAACAAAGTTTGCAGTTACCAGAAAGAACTAGAGTCTGGCAATAAATGCAGAGGAAATGTTATTGATAAAAGGCAATCTTGATTGCCTGATAAGCTATAAACTTGCAAACTGTATGTGTTTTGATTTGAACAAGCAGAGAGAGACAGAGACAGAAAGACTAAATAAGAAAGAGCACAAGTGATGACAACAGAGGAGGATATGCTAACGCTTGAAAGAGTAATTCTGGGAAGAACTGTTGGGATGGTCATACTCCAAACTGATCTGAGCTTCACATGAAAGTCCATCTTTGGAAAGGCTAACAAGACCCTTGAATTTAGTAAAATGGGTTTGCCTAGCAAGTTTAAGAGTAAATAACATTTATGTATTTCTCCCAAAGTAAACTTTACTAGAATACTCAAGTAAATTCCTTTGCCTGCAGTACAAGAAGGATTGATATTTGGAAAGAGTTCACAGAAGATTTGTGTGAATAGTTAGATTATAAGAAAACATGACTCACAGCAAAAAAATCCAGGCACTTTATCTTTTGAAGTTATGAGGTGATCTTGGCCTGCTTAGACCTATGTGAGGAAAAAAAAATTATAAAAGGTTGTTCCAAAGGTCATGATTTAGTTCCAGTAATATATGCCAGGCTAGCCTGATGTCCTGTATCACAGGTTGAGGTAGTTGGTTGACCACACTGGTCCATTTTTGAACATGTAATCTATGAGTCATGTAATACTACTTATTTCAAACCAAACAGAATTACAAATTGAATTTGAATAATTTGAAGTAAGGTTACAGATTGTTAGACTTTTGAGGCATTTGTAAGAGATCTTTTAAAAGGTTTGTCTTGACTGGAGAGGACCTACCAAGCAGGAACGAAAACTGAGTTTTGTTAGACTATAAGAGTAAGGAGGCTTAGTTATGGATGGCACACTTAAAAAAGAAAAATTATATATTTCAAAGGACTAATTGTTTTTAGGAAGCAGAATAGCTGTGAACAAGATAGTGTTCTTTTCTGATTCCTAGTTAAACTGACTTTTTTTCCCCAGTTATTTTCAACGCTAATTTTTGGGGAAAATGAGGAATGAGAAAAACAGTTCAGTTGCAATATGAAATAAACCACCTCTGTCCCAGATTCCAATCAAATGTGGATGACTATGTGAAAAATGAAATCAGGGCAGGTGATCAATAAGTTTAAAGAGAACAAGTAATTAATATTCTTAGTTCTGCTCTAAAAAAAATGGAGTAAAAATAACAGTCACAGCTGCTGCCTGAACTACAAGCTCAGCTTCATATGGATACACAGAGGCAGCTTCAGAGTGAAATCCAACCCCACATCTGCAACAAGAGGCAAATGGTTAGCCATGTTACTGAATAAACAGAAATTATTGAGTCAAAGAGGATATCTATTGATGTTCAAAATATTTCAGTGCACAAATGGGAACACAGGAGGAAGGACAGTATCAACATCATCTCTTGCTCAGTTGTAAGATGTTGCTTAATAACTTGCCTGTCTTAGATTCTTTGCTTTATGATTAGAAAAGCTAAATTCAGTTGTTTCAACTTTCTGACCTGTATGGGTGGAGAACCAATCAGAGACGTCTGCAGAAGGAAGTGATATATCCATGAAGAGCTGATGATGAATCTGGGCTCTTGTTTAGATAGGGAGAGGCAAAAGGAAGGAGTAGTTGATAAACATTCAAACTTCTGAATGTCTTATCCAAGCCTCTCTGGTCTGGAAGCAAGACTGGAAATAACTCAAATAGGACTTGAAGGATTTCCAGAAGCACTTGGTTTTGGCTGGGTCAGTAGTACAGCAAGAGAGTAGACTTCCTGGGATATTTTGGTATTGCTGTTTCACATTTCAGATACAAACAGAACATTTGGGGTTTTACCTCTCCCTCTCCCTCTCCCTCTCCCTCTCCCTACCCTTCTGACATTTCCAAACAGCTCAGGCTGTGTTTCACCTAGAGATTAAGACAAAAGCTTTGCTTTGGTTGAAACAGGGTCACCAAATTACCTACATGATTTGCCAGAGAAGACTGCTACACACTGAGGTCCACAACTCCAAATAGTAACATTTGGTACAGAAAGAAAATGGGAAGCTAGTGCATATTATAATTCAGGAAAATATATTTCTCTTTCTTCTTAAAAGTGCTGTATATACAGAAGCTCAAATGCTTACACACGGAGTCAGATCCCATCCCCAGCTCTGCACACACTGTTCCCATTCAAGCATGGAAGCCACACACATGCAACTGAGGGCAAAATGGGGACCCAACAGCTGGATGTTTTAGTTTAGCCACATCAATTACAGAGCTCAATGACCACTGCATACAACTGAATCTCTGACCACACCAAGCAGATCAGCCTTGCAATGTCATTTTTGGCTTGTGGATGGAAGACAGTGATGTCTGGGGGAAGAAAGACACTTTTGAACACCTGCTTATTCTCTCCTTGCCCACTAGCACTGGTACCCATCCTTCCTTCACCTAGGACTAATTATTACATCCATGGCCACACACAAAGCCTGCCTGGCAGACAAAGAACTCATAAAGCAAACCCTGTAATCTATTTTGCTGGCAGCACTCAGTGCTATGGATGCAGTTGGGATAGTGGTGTTGCTGACTTGGCGAGAGTTTCTTTAGCTGCTTCTGTTAACATTCCAAGACTTGGCTGCCACCAGGCCTTCCCAGCTGCCTTCTTTCAATGGCTCAGTTCAAAGGCCTGAGTGAATTGAGTGTATACACACTGGTTCAACTTTGTCCCACTGTGTGTATACACACACACAATTAGCTGCATTTATTGAGTTGAAAGTGGTCTGCTACTGACAGTCGAGAAACTGAAAATAAATTTCAAACTTCTGATAATAAAAAAACCCTTAAACTGATAAAAAACCAATTTATATTATTAAATATTGGGCAAAAAGGATGTAACAAAAAATGTGAGATATAAAAGGAATATGTAGGAAGTGTTCTGTATTTCTGGATGTTGTATGAGGCCTTAAATGTTCACCTGAAAAAAACATAATGTGCATTTTTTACATAGAAGAGAATATGACATTATAAATTGGATTCTAGCCTCATCTTTGGTGTCTTTGACAAAAAATGTGCATGTTGGCCTGAAACTCTAGTAGAATTATAGCAGAGTAGATTTTGCTCCTTGTGATTCATTAATTACTTGTTTACCTCTTCCTTTGTTTTAATGGACAACAACAACAAGAATAATCATTTTTTGAGGATGTCCCCCAGTTAAAAATAGAGAAAATTAAGATTATTCTTCCCCAGGAACTTGTATCACTGCACAGCATTGGAAGAGTTGCTTTCTATCAGTGCATCATCAATTTTGCTTTGTTTGCCCAATGTTGAAAACATCTTTGAAAAGTGGAGGACAAGGTGAAAGTGCCTTCAGAATACAAATAATTAGCTTGGCTCATCTTTTTTTAAAGAGACAATTCAAAGTCAAAAAGGCTGATTACATTTTACCAACTGGAAATGCTATCCTACAAAGTCAAGGCTATTAGCATCAAGAGGAAAGACACAGCATGGGAAAGCATTGCTGTCACAGAAGTGTATTACATCAGGGGACATCAGCAGCTAATGACACTTTTGGGAGGTAGTTAATTCAATTGTGCTGATTGTGTTGATTTTGTGATTCAATTGTGATCTGAAACTATTTTGCATATATTTTGATTTTAAATTTTTTTTTCTTCTGCATCAGAGGTTTGAAATGTTTTTGATTTATTGACTTCAAGAAATACCCAGATTTCACTGCAGGAGATTCTGTGTCCCCTGGTTGAAAATCTTGCTCTATTTTGTAAATTAAAAATAAATTATAGTCTTATAATGGGGTATGAAATTAAAAAACCCACATCACAAAACCAGTTGTATTTCTTTAAGGAAAAGATGCTGTGGTTTTCACAGCAAGGAACAATTCCCAGTGCAATTAAAGTGACAAAGAAAATAAGAAAAGAATGGAGGATGGCTATAAAGTACTTGCAGCTGAGGTATTTTCATTTGCTTGATGTAGACCTCTCATTCCAGATGCTGGCTGAGTCCTCACCCTCAGTCTCTGATCCTTTATGAGTGTGATTCATTCGTTCACTTCTGTTCTCTACACCGTTAATGGAATTGTCATCCCTTGAACCCGTCTTTGTGTGACCAAGGTTCTCCATTTTCTTTTGCTCTCTTAAAATAACATTCAGCCAGTGATGAGAACACCTAGATTTTTCATCTCTTCACACCTCCTCCACTGTTCTTTACAAAAGGTATTGGTACTTGTTGTTTTGAAAAGACTATGGAAAGAAAAAAAAGAGAAAAAAAAGGAACATAATCTGCTGACCAAATAGATTTCCTAAGTCATTTTCCTTTTGATAATTAAATATATTATAAATATATTATAGAATCTTAATATATACTCATATATAATTATAAATATAATACAGATTTTTAACATCTTTTTTTTTTAACATGCATTTCTTGTGTATATCACAGCACAGTTTCACTAATTACTCATTCCTCAAAATTATGTTTTCCATGATATAGGAACCTTTGTTCCAAGGCTGTAATCTTTAGTATTAAAAACCTTTATAATTAAGTAATGTTAGGTCCCTGCTATAGGTATGAAAAAAAAATTAGTTTCTCGTACTTTAGCAAAACATTTCTAAATATTTAAATGATGGCTTTCTTTAAAGGAAATGATCTTTTGAAATAATATACACAGATATACTGAATGTACATAGAGATACCGAGAAAATTAATTTTAAAAATAACATCACAAAGATTTTTAATTTCGGTAGAATAAGTCAGAGTAAAAAGAGAAAAATGTTTTCAGTTAAATTCTTTTTCTTTTCTTTTTCTGTCTTTTCTCCATGGAGTATATTTGTGATGCAGTAATTTCATATGTACAAAAACATCCTCTACCGTGGTTTGGACAAGTCTGCTGAAGGTGTGGCTACGTGTGAGGAGGGCAAAGCTTTGTAGAAATATCCATGTTAACTTTAAATGAGCTACCCTAGAGACTTGGTTCAGAAAAGTTTCTTAAGTGGGATCAAACACTATGGGAAAAAACATGCAATCCTGTCTTACAGTACACATTTTAGCTCATTTGGGACTGATTCTTACAGCTTAGTTATGCACTGCCTACTCTGAGTTTACATTTAGTTTAGTTGGAGTTTAATGCTCCAATGGACAGCTCTTGCAGGATTACGTCCTATGGCTGAGTCCAAGTCTGCTCTGATGAACTTTGATTCAGAATGTGTGAAGTTTGGACTGTGTCAAACACCTTGACGCAGAGGAGAGCACATGGAACTTTTAATAGCACAAAAGGGAGGATACTGCCTGCCCTGCAACCTGGTCAAGAAACTGCAGGAGCAGATGGCAGAGATTGGCTGTGCTGACTCTCTACTCTAATCTCACTCCCTGGGAGTGATGGGTTCATATTATACAGTTTTATGATTTCTCTACTTCAACTGCTCCCCTTAACTAGGATTCTGCAGCTAGGCAGACACAGGGGTTTTCAGTTCAAGAGTTTTCATATCATTATTTAAAGTAAGTAAATTTTAATTCAGCTGCTGACTTGGTCAGGAGCAATGTAGNTGAAAAGACTATGGAAAGAAAAAAAAGAGAAAAAAAAGGAACATAATCTGCTGACCAAATAGATTTCCTAAGTCATTTTCCTTTTGATAATTAAATATATTATAAATATATTATAGAATCTTAATATATACTCATATATAATTATAAATATAATACAGATTTTTAACATCTTTTTTTTTTAACATGCATTTCTTGTGTATATCACAGCACAGTTTCACTAATTACTCATTCCTCAAAATTATGTTTTCCATGATATAGGAACCTTTGTTCCAAGGCTGTAATCTTTAGTATTAAAAACCTTTATAATTAAGTAATGTTAGGTCCCTGCTATAGGTATGAAAAAAAAATTAGTTTCTCGTACTTTAGCAAAACATTTCTAAATATTTAAATGATGGCTTTCTTTAAAGGAAATGATCTTTTGAAATAATATACACAGATATACTGAATGTACATAGAGATACCGAGAAAATTAATTTTAAAAATAACATCACAAAGATTTTTAATTTCGGTAGAATAAGTCAGAGTAAAAAGAGAAAAATGTTTTCAGTTAAATTCTTTTTCTTTTCTTTTTCTGTCTTTTCTCCATGGAGTATATTTGTGATGCAGTAATTTCATATGTACAAAAACATCCTCTACCGTGGTTTGGACAAGTCTGCTGAAGGTGTGGCTACGTGTGAGGAGGGCAAAGCTTTGTAGAAATATCCATGTTAACTTTAAATGAGCTACCCTAGAGACTTGGTTCAGAAAAGTTTCTTAAGTGGGATCAAACACTATGGGAAAAAACATGCAATCCTGTCTTCCAGTACACATTTTAGCTCATTTGGGACTGATTCTTACAGCTTAGTTATGCACTGCCTACTCTGAGTTTACATTTAGTTTAGTTGGAGTTTAATGCTCCAATGGACAGCTCTTGCAGGATTACGTCCTATGGCTGAGTCCAAGTCTGCTCTGATGAACTTTGATTCAGAATGTGTGAAGTTTGGACTGTGTCAAACACCTTGACGCAGAGGAGAGCACATGGAACTTTTAATAGCACAAAAGGGAGGATACTGCCTGCCCTGCAACCTGGTCAAGAAACTGCAGGAGCAGATGGCAGAGATTGGCTGTGCTGACTCTCTACTCTAATCTCACTCCCTGGGAGTGATGGGTTCATATTATACAGTTTTATGATTTCTCTACTTCAACTGCTCCCCTTAACTAGGATTCTGCAGCTAGGCAGACACAGGGGTTTTCAGTTCAAGAGTTTTCATATCATTATTTAAAGTAAGTAAATTTTAATTCAGCTGCTGACTTGGTCAGGAGCAATGTAGCCAACCCCTTGATATTTTTAAGCAGTTGCAATGTCCTCACCACCTGCTGGGTCAAAATTGCAAGTCTCTAGGATCTATCCACAGGGGTACATAGGTACATTACCTATTAATTTTTACTTCATAAGAAGTAAAATAAAAATATAATAAGAAATAAAAAAGGTTATTTTCTTTTAAATAATTGTTGTGTATATCATACTAACTTTATTCTTAATCTTTATCATCTACATGCATAAATTTTTGATGATCATACTCAAGCATGTGATTCAATCTCATATCTGTATTGAAGCATACTGATCAATATTTGATTCTCATTCACTGCAGAATTATTAAGGATCCTGAATATACAAGATATATCAATTTCATCATGAAAGGATGCTATCCACTATCATGAGGTATGCCATGCTTTGGAACACAACTCTATCTCAATATCAAAAAACAGTGCAAGATTTCAAATTCTATAAAACTGTAAATGGCATTCATCTCAACAAAGTGATGCAGAAGGCTAGATTCTTGTTATTGGAGAGAAAATGGCACTACTAAATATTACATTTATTATGATACTTTAAGTATGTTTATCAGGTTGAGATGAGGTTCTTCCTAGGAATAGTATTTCTCATAGCAGTCGGAAAAAGGAGACTGGAATCTAATCTATTAGAAATAGATTTCTACCACACAGATACCTATACTAGAGACATATTGACCAGTGTTGTCTGACCGCAAAGGCACCTTCTGAAACACAGCCAGAGAGATCTATACTGGGCTCTTATGTACATTAGATAGTTAAGTTTAATAATCTATTTACCCTGTGATTTACTTCAATTTGCCCAACCCACCTCTTGGCCATATTTTTTCTCTATGAATAATCATACTCCTCTTTTCACATCTCATTAAAAAAAAACAAACAAACAAAACCAATGCAGTTATATTTCTGTATGCAAGAACTAATCAGAATAAACTACATAAGATTAATTCTGTGTAGCAAATGTGTTCTCTTAACATATGTAGGATAAATAGCAAGACACACAGATGAATGAACTTCTTGTATCCATTACCTTCCCCTGGTTGTAATATGTTGCTAGTATAGCATCAACTTCTGATAAGAATGTCTGCTGCTCCAAGTAGATAGGAATTGAAAAAGAAAATAAATTGATTTGATTTGTATTCTCAAGGCCAATTGCCAGCTCAAAATACATTATGCCTGTAGCCAATGGTATGTTAATTCAACAGAAATCTAGTCCAAAGACCTTTGCCTGTATCTTTTCCAAGCTGCACTGCTTAACCATTCAGAACAAAATAAATAGGAGAATAGATCATAAAGGAATTACAGAGCCAAAGACTGAAGCTCAGATGCTCTTGGCAGCATGACAAATGATGTGCTTATGATCAACAAAAAGCATGGAAAAGATGCAAAGGATCATGACATATTTCGCTATTGTTTGCTTTTCTTCTACTTTGTTCATTATGTACAAAATTAGAGGTAGAAGACACAGCCAGAAATCAGCAGCTGAATACAAAGTAAAACAGACCGCCTATCCAAACAGCTGGGTTAAATAAACTGGGAACAACACCAGGAGCAGCAGCCGCACAAAAGAGAGTTTGAGTCAGGAGAGAAAAAAACCCAGACTCAACAAACAAACAACAGAACAAAATAAAGAAAACCCTCATTTTTATACCTTTGCGGTGATGAGAAGTTTGAGAAAATCATATTTAAAAAAAAAATGAAATAGTTATTAGTCTTTAATTCTCACATTTGCTTCCAGAAAAACTCCTATCAGAGATCTCTGGGGGAGTACTGCACATTCCCTGGGGGTCTGCTTGTTCCTACCTTCAGCAGACAGCTCAACCACCCTTGCTGTGTTGTCATCATCATCACTACCTGCTGACACAATGAAGTTCCTGGGAAAAAGGAAATTTTTTCCTTAACAACAAACCTGATATGAATCCTGCAAAATTCTTTTCTATGTTTACAGAAAAGCTTGATGCATTCTCACATGTGGCCAGAGTGGAATAAACCACATGGAGCTGTATCAGGTTGAGAGGTGAGCCTGCAGCCTCTCAGGGTGGGTTAATAAGAGCGAGACAACTTCTCTGGGCGTGCTTTGTAACACAAAAAGTTTTAATAAAAAGAGAAAATAACAAACAGTATAAAGTAAATTAAAAATAAGCCAAATACAGTGCAGGGAGACCCTTGCACTATGTAAGGCACCCTGGAAAAGCCACGAGGGGCTCTGTGCAGTCCATTAATACCTGATGGTTGGGGAGGTGTCCTTGGCAAAGTGCCCAATTGGAGAGGCAGCAGGTCTCCAGATGTACTTCAGGTGACCAACAGGTGTCTTGGGCTGGCACTCAGCTAATCAGGATGACAGAAGCACTGAACCTTTTGGTTTCTTTACCTTATCAGCGAGCAAGGGATAAAACCTCAGTTCCTTCTTAGTACAGAAAGCCTTGCTACCCTGGGGGTGCACTTCTACAAAGCTATTTATAAAAATGGGAAAAATATAAAACATCAGAGCGCCTGACAAAAAAAAAAAAAAAAAAAAAAAGAAGAAAAAGAAAAAAAGAGTTTGTTAAAAGTCATTTTATGCTGAATAAAATTCAGTCTACAGTTATTCTGCCAGTTCCAACTTGCTGTTTTCATGTTCATTTAAACCTCTCTTTACAAGAATATTTTGTTCTCTTTAAATTCACCCAGCCTTTTCCACGGGCTGTAAAGGACTTATACAGGAGCCTCATGCAAATTTGTTCATGTCAGTAAGATTTTGTGTTCGAATTCCAAGGCAATATCTTGGCAGCTGTACTTGTGAGACAACATCCCCAAAAGCTGCATTTCACACAAGTTAATTAATAAATACACAGACAACATTTTGACTTGTTCCTCTGAACCCCTGCAATGTAACAGCTTCAAAAAGTATTATTCAGGTGAGCCTGTGGAATAGATATCAGGGGAAGAACTTCAACTGCCTTTCACTATCTATCCTTCCATTTTGTGTTCTGAGATTCTCTCTTTATTTCAAAGCTTCCCTGTGAGAGCAATATGGCAGATAAAATAGAGACCAAAAACAGCACAATCATTTTATTTTTTCTGTTCCTCCTTTTACATTTTAAGATATTGAGGTTTGTCCATTTTTGTGTTCTTCAATCCCTCAGCTAAACTACGTGCCTCTAAAGTTTTGTGTTCCCCTCTGGATTCAAATCCAGCCTGGACCTATATCTATAAATCTATATCTATCTATATTATCTATCTNAAAACAGCACAATCATTTTATTTTTTCTGTTCCTCCTTTTACATTTTAAGATATTGAGGTTTGTCCATTTTTGTGTTCTTCAATCCCTCAGCTAAACTACGTGCCTCTAAAGTTTTGTGTTCCCCTCTGGATTCAAATCCAGCCTGGACCTATATCTATAAATCTATATCTATCTATATTATCTATCTCCATCTCTATATATATGTGTATATTTATGTATTAAATAGGTTTCTACATTACCTTGGACAAACCAGTTTACAGATGTCTGATTCAGTTTCCTCACCTGCATATTTTTAAAAGACTATTTTCCTCTCTCTGATGCATAGACATTACAAGCTGAAATTACAACATTCCCAGAAAGCCTACCTCAGGAGTTTCAGAAGCAAACAGAATGGATGAGAGACTGAATATCCCTGTGAAAATCCCTTAAAATAGCATTGGTGGCTCTTCCAGTTTAGGAAAGGTTGCACTGCTAGTATTTT
Source organism: Alaudala cheleensis (assembly GCA_013398995.1). Lineage (NCBI taxonomy): Eukaryota > Metazoa > Chordata > Aves > Passeriformes > Alaudidae > Alaudala > Alaudala cheleensis. The sequence goes on from VWYE01023556.1 coordinate 164,325, forward strand.
TGGCATCCCTGTTGTGCATAAAAGGAGGGAAAACTGCTCTCTGGAACTGACAAAACCAAAAGCTAGAGATTCACTACATAAACAGATAAAATGTTAAAACATGTTTCTCCTTTCTCTGTGTGGGTTGCACTTGTAGATTTCGTTTATCAGCTCAGCACTCTCCACATACACACACACAAAATTCAGGTGACTATCAAAGACTTATAGGTTAAAACCATGAATAAGCTATAGCCCATCAATAGGTATAATGTGCCCCATCTTTTTCTTTTATCAGCCAAGTGTGAAACACAGGCACAGACATTGAACACTGGTTTAATTGAATCACAGTTGCTTAAGTGCTCTCAAGAGGTGATAAATTAAAAAGTGTTTTATCGATGAAAGAAATGGGTTTTTGCAAGCTGAAGAAGCAATATGGCATGAATCTAGTAGTAAATTGTTGGTTATCTACTAACACCAAATTGCTACCAATAAAAATTATCTGTCAGCTTTTTAACATGGAAGGAACAATAAACAGAAGATTCCTGCCCAGACATTACTTTGTTTTCCTCTTTTTGGTCAAATTAATGTCAAGTTAAATGGAGAGCTGATCAAATTATTTCTGGAAGGCAATTATTTCAGTTAATCTGATTTATTTTGCCCTGAATAAATGTTCCCCAAGGAATGCTGATTAGATGATCTTATGGCTGTTTTCCAAATTTTGAAACTATGACCTTTTCTGCAAATTTCTTTTTCTAAGAAGTTCTTATTAATTTTAAAAGAGTTTGCTTTCCCAATTTATATTCTACTGGTTATGTAAAGTCACCAAATAGGGTTTAACTGCAAAAATCTTTTNACCCCTGCAATGTAACAGCTTCAAAAAGTATTATTCAGGTGAGCCTGTGGAATAGATATCAGGGGAAGAACTTCAACTGCCTTTCACTATCTATCCTTCCATTTTGTGTTCTGAGATTCTCTCTTTATTTCAAAGCTTCCCTGTGAGAGCAATATGGCAGATAAAATAGAGACCAAAAACAGCACAATCATTTTATTTTTTCTGTTCCTCCTTTTACATTTTAAGATATTGAGGTTTGTCCATTTTTGTGTTCTTCAATCCCTCAGCTAAACTACGTGCCTCTAAAGTTTTGTGTTCCCCTCTGGATTCAAATCCAGCCTGGACCTATATCTATAAATCTATATCTATCTATATTATCTATCTCCATCTCTATATATATGTGTATATTTATGTATTAAATAGGTTTCTACATTACCTTGGACAAACCAGTTTACAGATGTCTGATTCAGTTTCCTCACCTGCATATTTTTAAAAGACTATTTTCCTCTCTCTGATGCATAGACATTACAAGCTGAAATTACAACATTCCCAGAAAGCCTACCTCAGGAGTTTCAGAAGCAAACAGAATGGATGAGAGACTGAATATCCCTGTGAAAATCCCTTAAAATAGCATTGGTGGCTCTTCCAGTTTAGGAAAGGTTGCACTGCTAGTATTTTTGGCATCCCTGTTGTGCATAAAAGGAGGGAAAACTGCTCTCTGGAACTGACAAAACCAAAAGCTAGAGATTCACTACATAAACAGATAAAATGTTAAAACATGTTTCTCCTTTCTCTGTGTGGGTTGCACTTGTAGATTTCGTTTATCAGCTCAGCACTCTCCACATACACACACACAAAATTCAGGTGACTATCAAAGACTTATAGGTTAAAACCATGAATAAGCTATAGCCCATCAATAGGTATAATGTGCCCCATCTTTTTCTTTTATCAGCCAAGTGTGAAACACAGGCACAGACATTGAACACTGGTTTAATTGAATCACAGTTGCTTAAGTGCTCTCAAGAGGTGATAAATTAAAAAGTGTTTTATCGATGAAAGAAATGGGTTTTTGCAAGCTGAAGAAGCAATATGGCATGAATCTAGTAGTAAATTGTTGGTTATCTACTAACACCAAATTGCTACCAATAAAAATTATCTGTCAGCTTTTTAACATGGAAGGAACAATAAACAGAAGATTCCTGCCCAGACATTACTTTGTTTTCCTCTTTTTGGTCAAATTAATGTCAAGTTAAATGGAGAGCTGATCAAATTATTTCTGGAAGGCAATTATTTCAGTTAATCTGATTTATTTTGCCCTGAATAAATGTTCCCCAAGGAATGCTGATTAGATGATCTTATGGCTGTTTTCCAAATTTTGAAACTATGACCTTTTCTGCAAATTTCTTTTTCTAAGAAGTTCTTATTAATTTTAAAAGAGTTTGCTTTCCCAATTTATATTCTACTGGTTATGTAAAGTCACCAAATAGGGTTTAACTGCAAAAATCTTTTCTTATATTTTAATATAAGTTTTTTTTTAATTTTCCTAGAAGTTCCTCGGTAAAATACAGACCTGTCTAAAGCTACTTGATTTTAGCAAGGACAAGAAGCCATATTGCATGTCTTGGAAGTAACTAAAAATGAAATGGAATAAAGTAGAAAAGACATTTAAAAATAACTAAAAAATAATGCTATTAGATAAATATTAAAAATATTCCCCAATTATGATCTCTGCCTTTTCCTCCTGTACTGGTTTTCACTGGGACACAACCAACTTTCTTTATAGTAGTTTGAATGCAGCAATATGTTTTGGACTTGTGACTGGAACAGTGCTGGTGACAAATTGATGGTTTAGCCATTGCTGAGCAGTGCTTTCACATAATCTTGGCCTTTTCTGCATCAGTGCTGGGGGTCCACAAGGCATTGGGAGGGGCCAAAGCTGGGACAGCCTCCCATTTTTTTCTTAAAGATCTTTCACAATCCTCTCCTTCCCTTTTCTCATTTCACATGTCATCACTATGGAAACAAAGTTCATAACCAATGCTTTATTAAAAATAACGTGTAATAATATGTTTTCCTCAGAGGCCCCTTGAAACAGTGGAAACACACAAATATCCTAAATAACCCCAAACTGATAGATGCTTAAAGGTATCCCACTTTCTTCCATGCCTGCACATGGAGACTGATGATGTTACAGCTCCTAAAGGGGATCAGGATGGGAATTCATGCAAAGATCTAAAAGGCACTTTCAGGATGCCAGTACTTGTTTTGCATCACAGAGCCACCAACTCAGGGAACCAATACCAGTCTCTAGACCAAATGACCTTCCTTCCTTCCTTCCTTCCTTCCTTCCTTCCTTCCTTCCTTCCTTCCTTCCTTCCTTCCTTCCTNCCCTTCCAAAGCCCTGATTTGAAGGCAAGTGAGTAGGCTCTGCAGGGGGACCACTGCTGCTCCTTACCCCAGCTGATCTCTGGGAACAGACTCAAACACAGTTGTCCCCAGAAGCACATCTGAATTTAATCATGGTAGGATCTGGTTGATTCACTCCAAAAAAAAAGATAAGACCTGAACAGGGAAACAGATTTTAAAACAATAAAGATATTCCCATCTTTCTGCAGCATCCCAATCAGGAAATCTCATCTTGCTGTGCAAGTTTATGGATTCAAAGAGTGACTCTTTCTGATATAAGAAACACTTTGATGTATCATAAGATATTTCTGGTTCATCGAACAAACTGATAACTGATTTGGACATTTCTGAAAACTTGAGGATACTGCTTTGGAAGCTCCTTGAAATTTCACTAGAGGAAACTGAAAGATTCAAACTTAGAAAAAAGAAAGCAAAACAATTTTTTTTTTCAGTCTACAGTTATTTCAGAAGGTCAACTTTCTTTTTCAGGATTTTATCACTATGGAACAATATTTTTGTTGGAAAAAATTTGTTAATCTATTTTTCTATTCTGTATCTAAAGAAACACAATATCTTTTATTTATCTTGTTGGTAGTATAAAGTTCTAAGAGTTTTACAGCACCAAAATATAATTCTCCCATTCAAACTTACAAAATAAATATCTACCTGGTGGATCATTTTATAATAACACAGTAAATTAAATACCCTACTTCTTCATGTTCTATGGCCTCACCTCTCAGGATTCAGAACAAGACTGAATACTTTAGGTCTTTGGGGAGTGTATGATAAAATTTGTGCCTGTTTCCACGTTTGTGTGCTTAAACAAAGACTTTACAGACCTAGCTTAATAATGAAATCCTAGCTGTTAGAACCTCATACACAAATATATTTGAATGGGTGTTAGTGATGAAGTAGTCTCTCCATCATGTGTGAGAAGAGCAACACAAAGCAAAAGCCCAGGAGTGATTCTTGCTAACCAAGACCTTTCCTTAGGTCTCTGCCATAAGTGCATTTTCCTGTTATTAGAGAAACATAGGCATTTCCAAAGGGCTGTCTAGGCCATGGGCTCAGCTGGGCCTGGATGAGAATGGTATGCTTAAAGCACTCTTGCCAAGTGTTTCAGGAATGATAGGATGCATTAAAAATAAAATATTTACATTTTCTCTTTTAATTTGTACATCTTCTTATATTTTTAGGTGGTTTTATGCTCAGCTGGTGAGGGCTTTGAACAACCTTTTCCATAAAGGAAGTATTAATGGGGGACTAAACAATCTGGTGTGAGAAAACTAATTCCCTTTGGGTAATGTTGGCTGCATAAAAGGGCAAAACCCTTCAGCAATTACACAAAAGTCAAACTAAAGCCAAAGTTAGAAGTAAGCACAGTTTGAGCTAAGGCAGATTCATCCTGCAGCTGCAGAGCAAAGTCACCTGCCCGATTTGAGAAATCATGGGGAGTGTGAACAATGACAGAAAAAAAAAGAAGCATTCGGTGCCCAAAGCTGGTCTTGAGGGGTGAAATAAGTTGGAACTTATAAGGGGAACACTCAGCAGGCAGCTGTGGTTCTCTCCTTGCTTCCCAAGGAATGACTCTTTTAATGAATAACCTGTTTTTCTTGCTTGGCCTTTGCCCCATGGCAGGACACAGAAACAGAGACATTTCATAAATGCCTAAGCATAGCAGCATGGTAGCCATTCTCACAGGAAGTTTATAATTCAAGCAATTGTAAACTTAGTGGAAAGGCCATATTTCTTTCATGATGCATCTCAGTTGAAAGCAAAATGGAGATAAGCAAAAAACCCAAGACCACTTAGTTTTGAAGGGAGCTACAACAATGTTGAACATCTGAGCAGTCTGAATATGATTTAATTTGCTTAATTAGTTACTTGCTCAGGAAAGTTGAGGGTTTGCTTTTTTTCTTCACTGCCTTCTGTATATTTAATTTCAGGTTTAAACCTAGAATGATAAATTGGTACAGTGTAGTTAAAATTGTTCAAGTGCTTTAAACAACTAACATTCAGTGCAATTAGAATGGAGATCAGGCAAGTTAAAGTGTCAGAATATGTTCTTGCTTTTCATTAAAATTCAGGTTTCTGAGAAGTGACACATTTTGAATTTTGATTAAACTGATTTATTTCCATTAGTTGTCAGTGCCAATTAATTGCTTGCTGCATTAATGAGAGATTAGATCATTTTAATAGAAAGATCCAAACCCAGTGTTCCCTTTCACTATAACCAGCCCCTTCAGTCATCCTATTCTTAACTGCCAGAACACTAATAAAAACCTAATTTAAATGGGAATATTACCATTGACTTCAAAAAAGGCCAACTTGCACCCACTGTAACTCATCTGTTTTAGAACAAGACAGAATCTTCTTGTGATTCTGCTCAACAGAAATTGTCTTCCTTCCTACATTAGTCAACATTTAACTCAAAGTTTTGAATAAAGCTAATTTTTCAGATGCTTGCCATTGTTGATTTACAGGGATTCTTTATTTGATCTATAAATTTGGAGGAAAGAGATGCCCAAAATATTAAAGAAAAGACGTGATATTCAAATGAAAGTACAGAAATTTGGCTTCTCTAGACCAGGAAGGCAGAGAAGGAATATGGTCTTCATGAAAACACTGAAATCTACATATCAGATACTGTTCCACCCACTTTCAGCAACAGAAAGCTGTTATTCCAAAGAGCATTTATCTGTCTTGGGTAAATTTGGGCTGAAAATCAGAAAGCAGGTTTTAGCAGACCTTTCTAAGTGGATTGAAGGAGGAAACACAGATGGCTTTTACAAAGGGACACTTCCTGCAATAATTTGCTGTCATAGTATTGTCAAAATACGCCCAACTCCATTCCTATTATAAGCTTTTAAAGTCAGTAGGAAAGGGTATCATGATAATCATCTCAGTTTCATCATCAGATGCAACAAATTACAATTGGATATCTGGGGTTTTTTTGTTTGCAGCTTCTATTAACTTTTTTGGGGCTTTCTGAACTCAGCTGAACTGTACACTTTTTTCTCATTTCTAGTGAGTAACAAAGATCGTTATAGCACAAGATTTACTGATCTATCCCTATCTGACCAGAAGTTAAGCTTTTATTTTGATCTGTTTTCTGAGGTTGTCAGCAGAGTTGCGGGCAGCCTTGAACAGCAGTGCAGTTCCTTCTCGGACAGGTTTCCAAGACATGGGGAGAAGCATCTCCTGAGATGCTTCTCACATATTCCCTGAGCCCAGGGGAAACCAAGACATTTGCCAGAGGCTACAGCAGCTTTCCATCAGCTAAAAAGAATCAGAAAGAACCCAAGCCCTAACTACCACCAGTATCTGCTTGTATGAGATAAAACTCCCTTTGAAGACTATACAGAAAGGGCTTTTCATGGTGCACCTGAAGATGTGAATTATCTTTCAGGTGTGTGGTTTGAGTTGTGCTAATACAAGACAGTGAAAGTATTTTGGTAATGATCTCTGCCAGAATAGACATATAAATTTGCTCAGAATAGCTCATACTGTGAAGAGCAGAACCTCTTTGTGGCAATGGTTCAATTTTCTCTTCTCCTTCCTCCCAACCCAATCACCAGCCTACAAACACGGCTGCAGGGATGAGAAGTCAGACCCTTTCTGCTGATTTGTTTGGACTTTCTCAGAGTTGTTAGGTTGATCATCCCTATTCCTCCCAGTCCATGCATATCTCTATGGTCCACTCCTTGTATCCCTCCACTCCACATTTCTCCCTAGTCACTCTCTTTTCCTGCATTTGCTCCCCTCCACATCTATTGAGTCTTTCCACCCTAAGCCCCTGATAGAACCATACAAGCTACCTCACAACACCTGGTCCTTATTTTAGCCCTTGCCTTCTCGGTGAAACCTTGAGGTCTAAGGCAAGAGTGTCACCAAGTGGGAGCCAGTCTTGTTTGGCTTCTCATCTCTGACATAAAAGGAGGACCAGGAAGCAGTAACAAGGAGCCTTCATTTTATCACTTAAGGGAAATTACATTATTTTGGGTCACCTTTTGGATCAGCTGGTTTTAAATTATATGGGACCTCGAAGTATACTGATTTGCAACATGCAGGGTAATAATAATTTTTAAAAGTAGGCTGATTTTGAAGTCTGTTAAGAGTAGAATTATAAATTTTCCATAAAATCAAATACTTTGATGAATGAAAGCACCTGGGTTTAAAAATGCTCTTTTTTGGGAAATGCTGGTATAAACACTAATAACCATAAACCAGAAAAAAATAGAATACTCATTGGCTAGTCTATCAAGTAAGCTATCTGATTCATTCCAAAAATTTTAAATTCCAATAATCTTTGTCTGTTCAAAATTGTGTTGCATTTAGTTGTGGACTGTATTTAAAATATAAGAAGTGAGAATACCTTTATACCATCTACATTTCTAGATTTAGAAAATTGCTTGTTTCCAAGCAGCTAAAGACAGAAAGTTCATGAAGGCTTTGACAAGGCCAAAGCTCATTTTTACATTCAAAAACACATGATTTTAAAGTCTCTAACTATGATAATAAATATTCTTTTAACACTAGCTTTGTGTGCAGCTTGATGTTCATCACCGTATCCATGCTCTAAAAATATTATTATATAGTGTAAGTTGGAATTCTGTTCTAAATCATGTTTCTGTAGTGATGATTGAAAAATAGCTAAGAAAGAGGTTTCTAGGGACAGTTTATTATTTAGTTTTTAAGCAAATATACTTCTTATCATTCATTGTAAGAAGTGTTGTTTCTAAAGTCAGTGTTCCCAGAATTTCTGCCTGGCTTTCTTCCCAGGTAGTTCAGCTGAAGCAGCTCATCAAATTCTAAGATTTCTCCAAGTGTTTTCCCCTTATCTATTGTGTAACAACTCCTGGGTAGTCTTATGTATTCAAAGGAAACAGACATAAAATTCTTATTTTGGGGGAAAGGATGGTCTAGCTCCTTGCCAGGCTCAGCAAGTGTTCAGATGAAAAGCAAAGGGAGGCAAAATGATTGGCAGAGTCAGGAAGGCTGAATGGGGGCTGCCTGGTCGGCATGGACCATTCAGTAGGATTATCTGTATTCCTAAACAAACCCAAACATCTCACCCCTTGGAACTGATCACACAAAGAAACAGGAAAGCAAAAGGTCTTGGGACAACACGTTCCCCTCCCTGCCCAGCACAGCGCTCCAGCTCACTGCTGAATTCTCTTGAAGATGAAACGCAGCTTGACTCAGCCGTCTCAGAAGCAAAAACTCCTGGTGGGTACCTGAAACAGCTCTTTCATCATTACCTGAGGGGCTGCTGTGAAGCTTGTCATGGTTTACCAGGCTCAGCTCCTACCTTCAGCTGCCACAGCCTCCTTGCTTCAATTCGCAGGCACACATTCTCCCTGCAGAACATTTTTTAGCAAGATCATTGTGAGTTTAATGAGAGTATTTCTTTTTCTTATTTGCTTCAAGTAACTGAATTAAATAATGGAAGTGGTGAACCACCTAGAAGACTATCTAGAAGGAGTAACTACAGGCAACTTCTATACCCCACACTTTATGAACACACGTGCACACAGGCACACACACACACACACGCATACATTATTTGTGACTACCTTTCCACCTGTGTACACATGGATGAGAATTTACAACAGCTCCAAAAACGTTGCAGGCAGTACCTCAGAAATTCCACATTTTACTAAGCTGCGTTATTATAGCACATTTGTCAGGCAGCCAAATGCTATGTCAGCCCTGCAATTGATTTACAGCAACATCTGTAAGAATATTTGAGGAGAGGAGGAAACTAATGTCCACTTTCGATTTCAGCGTTCCAAAGAAACTAATGATCGTAGGGGATTCACAAACAGAAAACACAGAAATAAATAGCACGTTTCAAAGGTTATGTGCTCAATGTTACAAAAAGGAAGGGAAAAAATAATAAATAAATGCAGTGCTTTTCAGACAGGAAAAATAACCACAGCCTTTTCAGGCATGTCTTAACTTAGCCATATCAAACACCTGGCCCTAAAAAAAGCAGACCCTTTTTTTTTTCTTTCCTGACAAATATATCAAGCTTGAGCAGGAAGCCCACAAAAGCTTAAAACTTCTTTGTGAAAGACCTCATTAAAAAAAAAAAAAAAGGAAAAATCCCACCAAACTTATAAAATTATTACTTTGCAACTGCTATGAATTATAAGAGCAAATTCCTACTTTTTCCATTTAAGAATGTTTTGTGAGGAGAAAAGAGGTCCAACACTACTGAACAGCTGGAAAGCTCTGGGTGGAGGAAAGAGGTAGGAATGCCTTTCCTAGATCCTTCTCCTTGCCTCTGCATCTGATCAATGACCAGACATTGCAGACCCACAGATGTTTCCTCAGCTGCCTTGTCTGAGAGGTAACTATCTGATGCAGCCTTTTATTCACACTTCAGTTAACAGAAAAGATGATTCAGGCATTGGTTGCACAGCTCCTGAATCTGAGGTGCTGTTTGAGATCCGCTGGCTCAGGGCAGCCCCAGGGTAGGAGCCGTGGAGAGCAAGGCTGCCACTGTGGCTCTCCTGCCAACAGAACACAACGCTGAGAGACCTCTCAGGGCTTGCTCAGAATCCACTTTGGGACCAGCCTCCTACAGCTCTCAAACTGCACAGGGAACACAATATTCCTAATCATACACAAAAATATCAAGTCTGACTCTTTATGATTACAGAAACTTGTTGAGTCAGTACTTTCAAGAAGAAATCAAGGAGAGAAATATGCCCTGGTAGGAAGGAGAATCAATCCACAAGGACCTGCCAAACTCAGATGAAATGGTTTTGGGAAGAGGGATGTGCAGCAGGGAAAGAACAAGCAACAGCTCTGCACACTCCAGCTGTGTGCCTGGTCTGGGTTGCCCTGATAACCCAAGGGGTTCTGCACTTTACATTCCTGTTCTGAATGGGAAACAGAATTCAAAAACAAAAATGAAAATAATTTTGAGACAAGTAATTACAAAGTGAAAAATCAAAACATTTCTATTTTTGCACACTTTTTTCATATTCTGATTTAAACCACTTAGCAAAACAAGTTCAGTGACTTAGTGTCATGGAGTGGCTTTTTGATTTCATCTTCTCTTTTTTTTTTTTTCAAAAAAACCCTGACTTTGAATGTAAATGCTGTTTCAGACAGAACTGCTAGAGTGTGCTGTTAGGTGAAGTAACACAGTTGTTATAAGGTACAGAACAATAAACAAACACATTTTTAAAATAAGGCACTTAAAAACCTCAGTTTATGTTAAAGGATAATTTCATTCATTAAGTTAATGCAGCTTTCTGATTAGTCATATTTTCCATCATCACCACCATTTTACTACTTTACCTGGTGTGTGGTCACATTTATGTGAAATTTAATTCTTTCTAAGAACATTTTTACACGTGGGGTTTTGTGCCCTTGCCAAAATCTGAGAGCAGATTAACTTTTCCCTGCTAACAGCAAATACCTACGGGGCTGCTGCAAGCACCCCTGACACTTTCCATTCTTTAGCTTACATGGAAGGCTGTGTAAGCTAATTACAATGGAGGCCGTGTTTCCCCTTTCCTGAGGGAAGGTTAATAGAGAAAGAACTTTACACTAATAAAGAATCCGATCACTCTGTGGCAGAGGCCAGGCTACAGGCTGCTGGCTGCTGTAGCACTGAAGCTTTCCTAATGCTGCTGGTGTACAGACCCGCAGCAGGTAGCAGTACTAATACAGTGGCTAGTTTCAGTTATGAGTTGACTTAATTAAATACATCTTGTATGTATATAATGATATACACTTACTCCAACAGCAGCTTCTTCATTGCTGTGCTAGTCAGACACAGCTATTAAAAAACATAGAACAAAAGACTCATTTGGAGATGTGTTAAAAATTAATATGTGGTACCAGTGAGTCAAATGCTTTTTTGTGTGAGCTCTCTGGTTAGTCAATAGACTGCAAAATTCTTCTCCATGCAGTACGGCACATCATGAGGGACCTCTGTATGCCAAATGAAGGACCAAGTCTTTCTGCTTAAGAGTCTAGAATCACAATGAGATTGAAAAGCACTTCCCAAAACTCCAATGTGCTTTGTCCTGCAGAAAATGCACACCTTCCCCATTCAAGGACTAATAAAGTGGCAGCTTTAAGTCCTTGATAAACTTACAGAATTATGAGGAGCAAATGTTAAAACTTGCACAAGTTACTCCCATGGAACAAGGTAACTATTCAAAACCCCTCCATGGAGGGGAACTACAGCCCTCCTCCCCTAAATTCCCTTTATGGTATCTCCATAGCCTTACAGGAGCACTGACTACTCCCACAACATGTAGCATGCCAGCACAAGGCAGAACTAGGCATGTCTGTCAAGCCCTGGCACATCTATGAAAATCTGGATGAAAGCAGTCCACTATTTGCTGATGAACAGATGCTGCATGGATCCCTGAATTCCCCATGTCACAGCAAAACAAAATGCAAGCATTTTGCAACGTTTTGCAAGCAACTGAAGGACATCAATGTCGATTCCATGACAGTATTTTTTCAGTGATTTCTAAAATATGTAGTCTAACATCAGGATTAGTACCAAAGGTTGCTTAATTGGCTAAGAACTGATGTGGCTTTGCATCATTTTGCATCATTTCATAAAGAATCTGAAGCCTCATTGTCCAAAAAGATTTTATTTCACACATCTCTATAATCAATACCTGAATTTTGATCCTTCAGCAGCAGACCCAAATCGTTAAGTCATAGCTTCTGCATGTACATCTACAAAGGAAGTGCTGAAAATAAGTAGGTGGCATATTGCTATGGCAAATGAGAGCGTCTTTGGACAATGGCACCTATCAGCCTTCCAAAGTAGAGGCCTACAGCATCCTGAAGGCTGTTCTATTTCCAGGGGATCTTACTACCTTTCAACTAAGTTAGATCTTCATTTCCAATGCCATTTTTGAAATTCACATGCCTTAAAACTGGCCACCATTAATTTCAGAGCAGAGAACGTACAGGTACTCGGACTGCAAACTCCAACACTGAAATTGCTGGTAAACATCCCATGGTCAATAGCCAAACGGAATAGGAATAACACCAGTGCCCTTGTTGCTGGCTGATGTCCAGGGAGCATTCAGAAGTGCTATTGACTAGTCCCTAATCTAGAGTAATTTAAGGTTCTGTTCTCTGTTGTGTGGGAAAAAAAAATTTGAAGTCACAAAGCCTAAATTTGTTTTACAAGCAGTGGATTTAGAATTGCTACCAACTTTGCCCTCAGGTCCTGCTGTCCCATGGCATTGAATCACATTGATCACACACATTCTGACACAGTGGACCCAACAGACCACAGGATTCTGGGAAACTATGCACTGCACCAGCAATATTCAGTCTTGAACACAAACACAGAGAAACAAATGGATCTTGTTTCTCGTCTACCAGAAAAGGAGATTTTAGATGCAGTAAGAGGTAACTCTCAGATGATGTGCTCTTTGGCGCATTGCTGCTTTTGGCACTTGAAAACATAGAGGGTGAGTGGAATGAAATATACAAAAAGCATTGCAAAGCTTGCAAAGTACAAAAATGCTCTTTATTGTGCTTGTAACATTGTAACATTTATATAACTATTTTATCCCAGTCTCCTGAATTATGCATTTTCTGCACACTCACACCAAGTTCTTCCTAAAGCTCTGCTTAGCCTGTCTCTCTCCAACACTTCCCCTCCTCTCTACCAGTGCACAACCGCTGCTGACTTACTGCCTGCAATGGCACTGTGCTCTGTAAACTGAGTCCATTTGTCCCTGCCTGTCACCACAGTGACAGGGCAGGCAGAGAAACTGGAAACTGAGGAGCGTAGGTTACCAGAGAGGGTCCCCTGAGGACATGGGAGCAGTACTGAGCTATGACAAAAAGAGCAGCATGGAAAGCAGGCTCCCTGTGCCTTTCCATAAGATGTCGGGTGTGCACATATTTATTTCAGGGGAACAACTGACCCCTTAATACTTAAGCAGAACAACCAGGAGAAGCACCTTTTGCCACATGTTAGTAAGCCAAGACATTGTTGCTTTTATTCCCTCCTGTAACACTTCCCTGAAATACAAAAAAAAGGAAGGAATCTGGAAACTTCTTAATTGGAGCAAAATGGCATGTACACAAACTGCATATTGTTATACACTGCTTTTTTCCCCCATTCACTAAACAGGCTGAGGTTCCCCTCTCTCATTTTCTTAATGAAGTAATTTCACAACAGTTGTAAACGAACATCCAACAAGTCAAGACACATTCTCTATGACAAAGAAATACACAAAGTGAGCAAAAAAGACTTCACTGAGAAAGTGTCATTCTCTGAGATGTGTCATATCCGCAACAAGAAATCTTGCAAGTAGCTAACAGAATTCCTGCTTATGTATATATTCAAGAAGGAACACAATCCCCAATTATAGGCCTTGTTTGTAAGGCTGGCAGAACACAAATGTTTGCAGTGCAAAGCTAAGTCTTAGTTTTAAGCTTCTTTGAAGCAGCTCAAGGAATAAGGCTTAAGTGTTCAAGAGATCCCCGAGACTGAAATAAGAAATGTTTGGTGACACTAATGAGCCCTCGGTTGGAGAAAGCTTTGCACCTAAATCTTGGCCATTTTCCAAGATCCTCTGACAGTTAAGAATTCTAAATTAAAGCATTTACTGCTGAAATACAGTAGTACTCCATAAGGCTGTTTGAAACTGTAACCCCCTTCAGTATGCAGACATCCCTAGTGTCATCTTATACACACCATTTAGGTTACTCGTTTAGGAAATGCTTGCTTCAGAGATTGTGGTAAATGAGTAACTCCACTTATTTAAAACTATTTAGCGCTTGCAGAAACTATACCTCAGCAATTGCTTCTGTGAGTTCAACAGGCAAAGCATTTTGTTGTGTAAAGCATTAAGTGGACACTGCCCTTAAAGTACGTTCTGCAAGTTTTAAGTGAGCCCATGGCAAGATTCCAGCTGCTGCTGGTCATAAAACTGCAAAATGTCTGTTTTGCCATTCAGCAATACACTTGTTTCTCATTCTAACTCTTGAGATTCAGCGTAAACTTTACTCAGGGTTGGCTGCAATTTGTTTCCCCATCACATCAACTTACAACATAGCTTTCAGCTGGGTAAATACCCAACTACCAGCTCACTAACATCTGCATCTTAGAGGGGAGGGGGAAAAAAAAAATAAGAGGCAAGCAAACTTCCAAGCCTCTAGAACAGGTGTTTGGTTACATCACTGCTTTAAAAAGAACTACTAAGATATTTAAACTATCTTGCACTTTTACAGATTGCCACTGTATTAAGGCACAATCCACTTATAAAATACAAAAACTCAAACTAAACAGGAAAGAGGACTTGAGAGCTTTCATTTAATTTCTGGGCATTTAAGGCATCAAATAAAATTTTAAGTAATTCCTGTGTTTAGACTGCTAAATGCAATTTGATGAAAAGCTTTTAAAATTCAGTCAGTGACCCTGAACATTTATTTAGGTACAGACATCCAAGCCTTTGGAAGATTAGTATTTTTGCAAGGGAGATGAAAAAGGAATGACATTGCCACTGTTCTCAACCTTCACCCACTACAGAACTGAAAGCTTGTTTTTTATGATGGACCTTAAACATGGAGTTCTCTAAGATAAACACTAAATCTGGAGTTACTGTTTTTAACTTTGGTATTTTTCAGTATGTCAAAAAAGCAATGTCCGGCTATAAACAAGAGCTATCACAGGCCCCAGCTCTCCTCTCCCTAAAAACAGGGTCACTGGGGAGGAGAGTCTGGGGGAGAAAAAGGAGAGATATTGAATGAATCTATTTTAGATTTCTTGCCTTATTGACCTAAAGGTTTGTGCTTAACTGAGGAAAAATTAATCTCTTTCAAATGCACTTAATTATAATCAAATCCCCATACCAATGTCTGTCACCACATCAGCACATCTGGCAACAATATAGACAAATTAACAATAAGTCAAAAAATCTGGCAATATGATCAACTAAAGCACGCAAAACCCATTCTTATGCTTAGACCACCAGTGACTAAGGATGGATTAACTTCCTGTCTCTAATACTGCTGCCTAAATTAAAGGGAAATTGCATTGCAATCTGGGTACCAGGTTTCTGGCAGCAGACAACTAAAAGCCTTCAGTTCAGCTACACCAGGCAACAAAATCTTTGCTCTTGCTTTAGCCCTGATGCCTGTGATGGCCTATTCTAACAGCTGCTTTTAATTTAGTTTAAAAGAAGCTATTTGGCAACCATGTAAGTTTGCACCTTCAAAGCAGGCAGATTTAAAAAGCCAATGTTCTGTAGAATTAACCATTTTGAAGTCTCGCTTGTTTCAGTGCAGTGATGACAACAGGATTCACAGCTTTTTAAAACAATAGGCATCTGTACATGGAAACACAAAATAAAGACTGTTTTCACTCAGTTTTAACTACTGTTTTATAGTAAGGAATCCTCTTGCTCTGACTTTGTATAGTTAAAGATACTGGGTCCATTACTACAAATATAATCCAGCAGAAGTCTACAATTGCTCAACTTGACAGAGCAATTAAATAAAGCACAGATCTCATCTATAACCAGAGAAGAGCAGCCAAGGAAGGAACAGAAGCATAAATTAAACCAAATAAAACATTATCCTGTTCTTGGATTACCTCCTCATGTTGAGCAGGGAGTGGTTGCAGAAGCAAAAAATAGGGAGAAAGGGTGTGGGAAAGCAAAGACTCAGGCACACACTGCATATTTGGCAAACACTTGACACTAAGCCACTCAGAAAAGAGCTAGGTTACCAGGCAGATATCCAGTGCCCTTTTTCTTCTTTTACTAAATAGCTTGATATGAATTTGTGCATCTACAGTGTATATCCCTCCACCAGATGCAGGCATGCTAACAAAGGCACAGGGAAACTGCTGGTACTACAGCCTCATGGGCATGAAAACTGAGAGCATGTGCGTGTGCATCTGACAAGGGGAATTCACAAACTGGAGGAGTTACAGCCTTGCTTTGGTTAAAACAGCTGCAACCCACCTTCCTTACCAGTAGCCATGGCAGGACCACACTCACTCTTTGAAGATTAACATATTTTACACAGTAAGTCTTAAGATACAAATTTAAGTTAAAAAAAAAGTGCAAACATGCATAAGAAAGCATCTACATTTGCAACACTGACATAATTCACACATTTCATTCTTCATACACTAATGTGGGTCAGAGACCACATGGCAGCATATTTTATTAAAGTAATGTGCAAATAAGATGCCTGATACCTGCAAACAGCATGGCGTTTCCATTTGTAAAAAGGTAAAAGTAACAGTCCAAAATTAGAATGCTTACTACTCATTTTAAGAAAATGAAGTCTGACATAGAAATACATACACTGTATTATTTACACCATTAATTTACAAAACATATTCTCTGCATAAAAAAGGGCTATAAAATAATTGCAAATATAGTATTTTATATGTATTTTTTCCCTGTATAACCAATGTAGAGCATCTTGGAAATTACGCTTTATTAGAAAAAAAATTTTTTTTTTCTCTTCTGATTTCAGAGCATCATGTGGTTTCTTTTTTC
Source organism: Alaudala cheleensis (assembly GCA_013398995.1). NCBI lineage: Eukaryota > Metazoa > Chordata > Aves > Passeriformes > Alaudidae > Alaudala > Alaudala cheleensis. The sequence goes on from VWYE01023556.1 coordinate 181,065, forward strand.
CCTTCTTCTCCTTACTCCCTTTTTCAATAAAGTTCCATACTGAGGTAGTAGTATGTCAAATTATGTCTTTGGTTCCAGAAATCAGAAAGTCCAAAAAAAGCTACGTATCCAAATCACAGGATTGGAAAGTAGAAGTCCTAAAGTTTTCAAAGGACTGTTTGCATCTATAAAAGCTATTTTCTCCTCTAGAAACTGTCTTTTCCTTTCGCTCTTCATCTGCCTCTGCTTCGAAGTCCAGTGAGACATGATGATTATTATGGGAGGTTTTTGGTTGGCAGTTTGCTGGCTGTCTACAGCTTGGAATAGAGTCCAGCTGAGGCCTCCATAAGGGCTTTCCAAATGTTCCTGAAAGACAGTAAAAGAGTGAGCACAGAAATAAGAGTGAGCACAGAAATACTGATGCTAAAAGCTTTGTGACTCACCCTAGTGTATGTAAGAGACATTAAAATGCAAGCCAAGATTCGACAAAAGCAAAAGTTCACCAAATTAGAGATTTTACTTAAGTGTTGTTTTACCATTTAAAAGAAAACATCCATGTGATCACAATCATTAAGGTATGATTCTGCCATCAGACACATTAAAAACATTTTCAAGTACAACTTCATTTCTTTTGTCTTCATGACTATTTCCATACTCATTTTTCTTTGGGGATGGTGGTAAGGGGAAAGGTGGAACACAGACCGAACTGCCAACACATCATAAGACACTTTCTAATGCAAAAGTCACTTCCTGTTTTGTTCTTCAATAAATGAATGGCACGTGCAATCTGCCATGTAGTTCAGAAAAAATAAAACAGGAATTTAAAACAACTGTAACCCCACAACCTTTATCAGGTTATACAACACTGTCCCACAGTGAAATCTGAATGCTAATGCAACTTTTTCTGACTACCATCTCCCATTAATAATTAAAAATGCAGACACCCACATGATCATCACTGATCAGCCAGCCAATTGTGAGCAAAGAGAGAACAAAAGCAACCCAAAGAAAATTACACATTTCAGTTAAATTGTTATTAATAATTATCTGGATTTACTAGTCAGGAAAAAATCATTGTGTGTCACTCCACCACTGGGAAGCTGTTACTATGAACACTTATACAAGAAGGGTCTTCTTTTTTCACTGAACAAACATGCAGCCATTATAAGTTATAGTGCCTGTAAGGACTTATTTTCAGAGGACAATGCGCCATAGGCTGACTTTGAAGAACTCAAGTTTTTATTAATAATATAACACTATGTTTTTTAACATATTTTGAACCCAAAATGCAGCACTTCTGCTTTTGTTTAGTTGTTAGAACCAAGGGTTTCAAGAAAAAATGTGATCTGAGAAGTTACTAAAAAGGAATTGGATAAAATCCCTATTTTCGTCAGTGATTTGTTCTGACCTAATGCAATATGAAAGGATATTCCTCACAGCATCAAAGCTAAAAATGAACTGTCTTAGAAACAAAAATCCAAGCTACAAACTTTCTGACTTGTGCATCAACTGTGCTTACAAACCATGCTGATGCCAGCTGTCTTCTTCACTATGACTGCACAGGCAAAAGGGGGCTTGAATTTGATGACTGTATTGAAGAAGTGAATTCGCAACTAAAGACAACAAATCTATCACAACTTCTTCCACAGCCATAAGCTCTCTGAGAGAAGAGTGCTAATGACTATGAAGCATCCAAGGCAATTACAATGCAACTGATGAAAGAAGTAAGTGCATAGATTTTTAGGGCAGAAGGAGGACTATGTGCCCTTGAGGCGACATTAACTCCTGGATGTACACACATACAGTTGGGACTGCTTTCTGCAGGAGACATGCTAAAGCCCTATCTGCACAGTCCCACCACAGTACCAGTGGCAGGCAGCCAGGAGGCCGGCCCTGCGCAGTCCCAGGGTCTCTGCCAGATGTCCTGGCATCTGCAACATTTTACAGTTCAAACATCTGGCTTTTGAAGGAGGAAAACTTCAGAGCTTGTGCCTCCCTCCCCACCCCCTGAGAACAAAGAGCCCAGTGATGCACATTCCCCCAGGTCCCCTTCAGAGCCAGCAGACCCAGATCTCCATCAGCCAGTGCTGACACAGAAGCTGGGAGACAATCCATGGTACCAGGACTGTGCTTGGTGCTAAGGTATCACAAGGATGAAAGCAGTATGTGGTTTTATATGCAGTTTAAACCAAGCAACCAAACCAACATCCAAAATTTAATTAGCTTCAACAAATAAAGCAATGCTTTTCTCTTTCCCTCACCTCTCCCTGCCATCTGCATTAAAACTGTAAACCCTAAACTAAACTTTGGGAATCCTTTTGTCATGCACATCATGAGAAAATGACAAAGGAGGGAAAGAGAGGACATTTTCATACAGTGCCTTATTTTGAAGGGTAAATAGTTCTGGCTGACTGTGTTATACAACATATATGCGTGCAAGTTCAAGTCTCCCTGCCTGCCCTGAGCCCTCCTTACACACCTTTTGCCTGTCAGGCAAAACTTCTGGTGTGTCTGAAGTTTGTTAAGGTATATTTAGGTTATGTATGCTAACATTTACAGAAATCTGCCAGCTATATTAAGACAGAAGATAAGAATCACATCACTGATGTGATTTTTATGTAAGTGTGAGCTATGAAGATCTGGTAATCTAAACATCCTCATTAAACAGTGTCACTATAGTCACTTTTCTGTTCCTCAGCTTCAAACATTTGGGAAAGAAAAAGCTGAGAAATCAGTTTTGCTTAGTGCTGGAGGCAGGAAACAAGACAGCAAAGACAACGGCAGGCTGAATTAAAAAAACAATAGCCAGAACATACCCATGAAAGTGCTATTACTCGTAATAGATGAGGGTTCCAAACTTCTGTTTAAATCAAATGTGTCTGAGTTGGGACTTTTGCTTTTCAGTCCAGTTCCTTCATTCTGAGTATAAATAGAGTTCATCAATCTGCTACTTGTAGCCTGTGTCCCAATAATGCCAACACACTGGTCAAAGGGATCTTCCTGTGGAGTTGAGTACTGATGGCATTCCTTTTTCTTTAAATATCCAGACTCATAATGACCCAAGCCTGCTGTTCTCTGGTCAGGGCTGCAACCTAAGTGAAATGAAAAATTGATTTTATATAGATTCATCGTAACAAGGATTGAGTTAGGACAAAAAATTCCCCCCACCAACTTACTTGTACTGTATGCTTCAAATGAGTCCGAACTGTACGCATTGCCTTTTAAATACCAAGTCCCAGAAGTCCCCAGGTAATGGCACAGGAATGGATCTGCAACACCCTCCGAGTCTGTTTCACTGCTGCTTTCTAGATGGCAAATGCCTTAAAAATAAAACCGGTGTGTCAGCACACGGTCTTTTCTGAATCTTCAGCTTAGAGTTTATTGAGTAAGTTTTAAGAGCCCCACTACATGTGTTCAACTACATTTCACAGTGTAATTTAGAGTTTGCTTAGGTTTAACCTAACCTTTGGATGAGAATTCTAATTCCAGCAACTGTTCAATTAATTACCTTGACAGAGAATGTGTCACTTCACTGTACAATCCCTGAGTAACAAAACAAAACAAAACCCATCACAGGGATCAGACCAGGGACTTCCTTCTTCCAAAGCACTGAAGACAAATTCAAGATCTGTCTGACAGCCACCTTTCCAAAAGCAGAGTGTCAGTGTAAAAGACCTGGCTGGAAGAATCTGAGGGAGTCACTGGCTGCCTGAACAGCTATATAGATTTTCAGTTCAATGGTTCCTGAAAGCTTTGGTCACAGTCTTCAGTTCTTGATCCACAAAGAGGTTGTTTTTCTCACTACCCTACAAGTGCAAAACTATCTCACCATCACTCCAGTCCCACCTGTCCCAGCTCCTGATTGTATCTCAACCCCAAGCCCTTTCCCAGAAAGGTGCCTTTTCCTCTTTAGAGCAGGTATGTGCAGGATTCTTAGGGGCCACACGTATAAATGTCAAGCACTGCAGCTCTTAACTTGCAGTCACCTTAAATCCTTTACTGACTCTGACTGTAATGATTCTTTTAACTGGCATGTTTAAACAGTTATACTAAAGTTCCACTGGTATTTTCAAGCTATAAAAGAAGACATGCTGTGGTAATTTCTTTTAGACACTCTTGTTTTGCACATGCCCTCATCAGTTTAAATTTACCCTTGAGACTAGAGAAGAACTTCCTGATTTAATGAACACCATAACTTCACTTGGATGAACAGAACCAAGTTTCAGTTATTATCGTGTTGAAAAAATCCCAAGCAATAAATTTCACATCCTTTTATTAAATTTCTGTAAACACGCTTCTTCAGTGTTATTTCTATTAGTTAGAAAGACAATAGCCAAACTGCAGCTCCTCAACCCACATGAAGAATCTGCTTAGCATTTTTTACCTACCATTACTGTCCCTCTGCTGCAGGAAATATCCTCCTACAGAAGATGAGAGGAACTGATGGTGACTGCCATTTTCAGAGGAGCCATATCCATCCTGCCTTTCAGCCAGTGTCCCCTGGGATGACAGGTAACTTGGAATGTCAGCAGGCAAATTTGTTTCATCTGTGGGGAAGCAAAACACATACAAAAGCCATCAACGTATTTCAGTTCGCAGAAATATTTTTAAACTTGTCAGCAAAGCACTCAAAGTAACAAACAATCTTTCTGCCTCTGAGTCAAAGCACACAAATGTTCCTACAATGAAGTCACTGCAAAGCAACCACAAACGTTTTTTTTTCCTTTCCAAGGTAAACCTTCAGTTTACACACCTGTATTTGTGATGCTGCAATCTCCATTTCTCCTTCTGGTGTGGTAGATGATGACCACCCACACCAAGGAAGTGCCCACCACACAGCAAACCACAGCTATGATCACAATGCCAACTGTGGCCCATCCATCATCATCAAGTGATGGGGAAATGTTTTGAGGAGAGTCACAGGTGGGAGTAGGAATTACATTAAGACGGATGTTGCCTCGTTCTGTTCCAAGTGTGTTAGACATTTCACATGTGTACTTTCCAGCATCTTCTACATCTGTATCCACAATAATTAGTAACTGATTGCCTGCAGCAAAGAAATGCCTTTCTGTTACCACGAGAGGGCTGTCATCCTTAGTCCAGTTCAGTCGGGGTGGAGGGCTGCCACCAGCAATGCACTGCAAGACTGCAGTTTCACCTTTTGTTACAGTTCGATCCAGCAAAGGCCGCAAAAATGATGGTGTTTCTGAAAAGAAAGCACAAGCCTTATATTTTAAATGACCTTGCAAGAGTAAGAAGTGTCCCCTTCCTTCCCAGCTTAAAAGGAAAAGCTAAAGTAAATGTATCAGTAAGGCCTAATAAAGCTTACTCTCATTCTAAAAATGAACTCAAGAATTTGTACTTAAAGCCTACAATTTACGTGTCAATTGATCCGACTGACATGCTGGATTACCTTATGAGGTAAAAATGCCGGATCATACATACTTAAGATTGTAGAGAACTATGATAAAAATGGTTAACAAAATGCCAAGAAATCAAAAGTGAAACAACTCTACTGTCTCTAAATTAAAAGAGAAGCCCCTTCTTCCCTCCATCCCATGCCTACCAGAGGAGAAACGTAACTATTATTTTGAATCTTAATATTGATTCTGCTGTTAAGGTTTGCCAATATCTTACCTAGTACTGTTAATGTTGCATTAGCTGAAATGCTTCCAGCAGTGTTTTGTGCAGTACAGCTGTAAACACCTGTGTCCTCAATCTTTACATCAACAATAAAGAATACGTCATCTTCAGGCATGACGTGCATGCGCCTCTTGCGTGCTGCAGGAAAATCTGTTCCACCATCTTTCTGCCAAGCAATCTGGGGGATAGGATGCCCAACTGCAGCACATTCCAAACGTGCCATCGCCCCAGCTCGAATGGTTAAGTCCATGGGGATTTTTGTAAAGGAAGGCAGCACTAAAGGAAAATTGGTGATACCAAAATCAATAAAGAAACATGCTTTTCCTTTTTTGTACAGCATTTTCTTGAACACCCTTCATGGGCCAAAAACCACTAGAGAAACATATAACCTAAATTGACCAGCAGCCCGCAGAAAGGGAGGGAACTGTGAAGTATGTGAGGGAACTGTAAGTATGTGAGACCACCGAGATCAAAATCTCATTTTTGCCAACAGTCTCCTAGATGACCTTTCCACAGCATTTGAAACACAACATACACTTACCTCCTGGGAGAAAAAGTTAACAGTTTTCTATCAGGTAACATTGATTTTCCCAGATTTACTATGAATTGGGTATGTTATTTGTTTTTTCCTATACTATGCTTCAGCACACTGGGACCAGAGGTAAAACTGAATGGTGACCTTGGAAATTGATAAATTTTGAAGAAATAATCTCTTATTATGGATCTTCTAAAAGATGCAGACAACTAGAATGGAAAATCTACAATTACCTATCCTGATTTAAAGTATTCTAAGTTCACAAGCAAAACGTAACATACTTACTGTTCACTGTAAGTTTGGCTTTGACAGAGTAGGACGAACCGAAATGATTTGAAATAACACACTGGTATTTCCCTTCATTACTGAATTCGACATTGCGCAGTCGAAGGATGGTGGTGTACTCCATCACCTCTCCACCCTGCGCCCGGAGGTGCGCGTAGTTCTCCATCTCAGCATCTTGCAGTAATTCGTTGTCTTTCTTCCACGCAAAAGTCATTGGGGAATCACTGCTGCTGGCTGCTGAACACACAAAACTCAAATTGGAGCCTTTAATTGCTGACTGGGTTTCTGGCTGGACAGTGATTTGTGGTTTAGGAAAATCATCTGCACAGAGGAAAAGAAAAAAAATGTACATGATGCCTGAGGACTCTTTCCAGAGAGTTAGTAAGCCTTGTTTTATAGGTTTGAGAGAAGAGTGAGATAAGCATTTATTAAATGGATCAACAGTGCTTTTCTTTTAAATTTTCTTATTCTTAGGGCATTTAAAGATGCCTTATTTATGAGTTTATTGTGCCAAGCCATCTCTTATTGAAGAGAAAGCACATTTAAAAGCAGACTGTGTGCACAGTTTCTTCAATAGCAGCACTGAAGATGGAAGAACTACCCCCTTACATCCAGAACTATTCTGAACATCAATCATGAAGCCTACCTCTCATCTTTACAACACCTCAGGCTGCTGTGAGTTTTTCTTTATTGAAAGCATAATTCTTCTGCTATCAGAAACTGCAGGTTACAGTTGAGGGTTTTCCCCAACCCCCCAAAAAAATCATGTTCAAAAGTCAGTGTTCCAGTGATCTGCATCTGTTTGGGCCAAAGGGGATGGGAAGGTCCCTTAAGCAGGGACACAAGAATTTCAAGAATTCCTAGAGGTCCCTTAACTATAGGAAAGTTACCTTTAAAGTACCATGTTGTGAGTTTACAGAATTAGCTGCCTTATGAATTATTTATTCAATTGTGTGTACACTGTGTGAGCAAAAGGAATGGGCAAGTAACTGTTTGGCTTCCCAAAAGCAAAAGCCTTAGTATACTCCCAGCTTTCAAGATGTGTCCAATCTCCAGACAAACTTCACAGGAACTGCAGGGAAAGCCCTGTGCCCCAAAAATTCCTCCCTGTGGACCCTGCTATTTTTCCTAGTTCCTTTGTCTTACTACATCTCAAATGACTGGGAACAACTATGGAGTCAAAGTGTTATTTCCTTGAAGAACCTCCACTCTCTTACAAAAGGAAAGTATATGAGCAGATAGTCTAACCTTGAACTGTCTGCAAAGCTGCAGGTATGAAGCTGTGCTCCAGTGACAGGGCATCATGGATCTGGGGCTCTAAGCATGGGCTTTAAGAACCTCCCAGGCCATTTACTTTTCATGTCTTACTATTTGCAAATTGAGTTAATACATTCACTGACTTTGCACAGGAATAACTAAGTAAAACACTCTAAGTACTTAAATTAGCCTTGTGAAAGGATGGGAGAACATACCTCCATCTTAATTATCTGACAGGAAGGGGTGATAAAAAGGTCACTCATATAAGCATACAGTACAGAATACAGAACACACTAGGATAAGACTAGCATTATGTTTTGTCAGAACAGAATAATATGAGAGCATATTTGAATGAATGCATCACAAAGACATCCACATACATACACACCTTTTAATTTCAGACAGGAGTCAACACACTCCACTTAGAAATTCTGTAACAGCTAAAGCAGCCACTGTAAATTTCTAAGGCAAGGTGTGTACACCTGAATGCTTAGTGGTAACACACTAAGAAGATTTAACTGAAACACTCAATGATTGTATTAGATTTTAGTTATTTCTGCATGGCAATTGCATTAAGTATGAAGTGCAACAACGGACACAGTACATTTCTTTTTGCTAATACATCTTAAATGGCTTAAAATTAATTACTTAAAAATAGCATTCAGCAACCCAAAGAAAGATCACAAGTCCCTCTGATTTAACAAATGGAAGATATACATTTAAATCTCCTGTTTAATTTTTTGACAGAATGCATTTTGCATTAATTAGGACACCTACTTCATATATACTCCTCTAGCCAACTGAGTAATCTGTAATTCCCTGCATTATGTCAACCTCTCCTTCTCAGCAATAGCTAGAATCTGGCCATTATTTAATTTATTAAATATCTGACTGCTAACAGGAAGGGGAAAACAAGGACATTTTGGTACACTATTTTATATTCTGGACCTGCTTTCCCACTGAAAAAAGGGGAAGGGCTGCAACAGTAAAAATTAACGGTTATATCTGCTATGAGAGGAAGTTATTGAGACACCTACCTTTTTGTCTCCAAAGAATATAAAGAAAAAATTTCTTTAGTAAGAAAATTAAAATGTATTCAGCAAAAATACACAAAATGCAGTTAGCTTTAAAAATTCGTGGTATTTTTAAAGTTCCCACTTTACATACCAGAGTAATCAAACACACGTCCTTACTCTGAATGCTTAACTTCACTTTGCTTTAAATAGGGAACATAAACATGGGTGTTCATGAATGCTAATGAACACACATAGAGAAATTTCATTTTTAAGGCAGATGATATCACCGCAAATTCTCAGGTCCTAAAGCAAAAATATTTTACTAGCATTTACTATCTGGCAAGCTGAAATAAATACCAGTACCATAACCGTGGTAACCAAGTATTTTTTTAAACACAGTTTATATAAAGGCAGTAATTTACATACCCCAAATAATTTTTAAAGCAGACAACAAATGCATATAAAAAACATCAGAGCTGAGGCCAGTGTGGCTTTTCTACTTTTAAGTTTTCTCAGCCCTGAAATAACCTCAAGACTAATGGAGTACGAAAAATATTTACAAATACTCAAACCCAAGAACTACATCTTAATTCTGCCAAAATATGTCTCATTTAAAAACAATAGTTATCAAACAATATCTTTTAAATCTAGAGGCACATACATTTATTCTCACAAACTACTTGAGCTTTCACTTGCACACTATGGTATGTCCTATATAAGTAAGCTGTACTTGAAATGTAAGTCAGAATACCATCACTGTTTGTCTTGTACAAAGCCACAACCTTTGAGCATCTATGTCACAGTTTGGGAACAGAAGAAAATGTAAGTAAGTATCGCATTCTCTCCATTTTGTTATAGAAATCACAACATATCAAGGGACCATAAAAAATACCAAGCACACAGCAAAATTTGTTTAATGGAATGAGAAATAGAGGCTACACTCACCACAGACAAACCCATCCAGGCTGACAGCAAAAATACTTCTCCCTTTTAGCAGCTGAGGATGGGCACAACTGGCATTTACAAAGCTCTGGAAGTTGTTCTCCGACATCCACTGTGGTAGCCATTTTAACTGGCAGTCACACAAGAGACTTGATGTGTTGAAGTGCCTAAGAAAAAGCAATTAAAATCAAAGCCTGTTTGTTTTTTCTGTTTGCAATACAGATCTGAATAAGCACACTTTTGAAACAGAACTAAGATTTTAGCTTAAACACATGTATTGCAAGAGAAAGATGGCAATATCGTTCAGCTCAAATCTCCCCTGCCCAGCTGGCGATGCTATGCCTGATGCCCTCCAGGACATGGGTGACCCTCCTGGCTGCCAGGGCAGTGATAACTCAAATTCAACTTGCCATCAACCAGGACACAAGGTCACTTTCCACAGCTCTGCTTTCCAGCATCTCATTCCCCAGTCTGTCCATACACCCGGGGCTGTCCTACTCCAGGTGCAGAATCCAGCACTTGCTCTTGTTGAACTTCATACAGCTGCTGACTGCCCAGCCCTCTCATTTGGTGAGGTCTCTCTGCAGGGCCTCCCTGCCTTGGAGGGAGTCAACAGCTCCTCCCAATTTTGCACCATCTGCGAACTTGCTCAGTATCCCTTCCAGCCCTGCATCCAAGTCATTTACAATGAGCACAGGGCTGAGGACGGAGCCCTGCTGAACCTCACTAGTGACAGGTTGCCAACTTGATGTCACCCCTTTTGGTATAACCCTCTGCACCTAACCCGTGATCCAGTGCTGTTCTGCACTGATAAACAGAAAAAAGGGTGAGAGGGCAAAAACCCATCCTCACTAAAATGCATTTTTTGCAGTGACCGCTTCATGACTTCTCTGAAGATCTGTCTCTGCTACTACAGGAGAGAGGGACCCAATTACAAGCACTGACAACCAGGTCTTTACAGAAGAATTACAGCACTGCATTTCACTGGTCCAGCAAGCTTTAGCCCAGTGATAGCACTGCTGATCTTAGAGCACATTACATCAAAGTCTCCCTTATCTAAAACCTGTTAAGAGATCACCCAATTTGAAATAAGGACTTTAGAGACAACAAACATAGCAGAAAATGAATGCCTTCTATCCTATACTCTCACTTAAATAGACCCATCATATAAAAAATAAAAAACCCCAAAACACTGACAAGCTTTTTATGTTACTTCAGAGAGATTACAGCAGGGGTTTATCACTGCATCAGGCAATGTCTTACAAGGCTTTTATTTGTACATTTTCAGGATATATATACTTAATAGAGATGATGTCTTGTGATAGAAACTTACAATTCTTTGAGTTTCTTCATTTGTGAAAATGCATTTCCTTGAACTGACATAATTGCATTGTTACTTAGATCTCTAGAAGAAAAAAGAAAACTAGGATTAGAAGAAAATAATAATTTATCAAACTGAATGGATTTAAGACCCAAGCAATGGTTTGCTATTTTAGTGATACACAGAGGACACTCAAGCTCAAAAGCGACAGAGATGCAAATAAGATGCAAATAAGTATGCTTACTACGTAAGAATTTCTGCATTAATTCCAAAATTCACACTCAGCAGAACTCCAAAACTGAAAAATCTTCTGAAGATCACAGTACCAACCATGGTAAATGCATTTCATTCCAAGTCATAAGAAAAGTTTGTTTAGTCCTACTTTTAAATTTGTTTAGTACCAAAATTCATTTTTTTCCAATTTTGGGTTAATTATGAATTTCTACTACTTACAAGTGTTCAAGTGCATCCAAACCAGAAAATGCTTTCTTTGTAATGGATCTAATCCGGTTTCCTTGGAGTATCCTGAAAAATTTAAGCACATGATGCAGAAGGAATGCAATTAAATGGGAGTATTTTTGAGCTGAATAATTGCATTTTTGGCATTTATTTTTAAACTGTGACTAGTATTCATCACTCACCCATCTCCAATGCACCAAAACATATCACATCTAAAAGTTACTCTTTTATTCCCCTTGAATGAGTATCTAGATTTTACAGTGATTTTAGAAAATATTGAAGGTGTACAGTGAAGTGACGTGGATTATTCTAAATGTGAAACTATACACGTCTCCTAATTTCATAAATGTGCATGTGAAAATGTCAAAGCAATGGAGCCACTTCCACTGGATGCTGCTTTACCTTACTGAAGACTAAACCTGTCACCATGCCTTTGTCATATGAAACATTTATTATTTCTTAGTAAGGAAAAATCTCATTATTTGACAAATATTAATATTAAATACTAAATAATATTAATAATACTTAAAATATTTCAGATTAGGTTGACTTTGAAAATATTGAATTTCTTTTATTGAAGAGGAACATGTTATAGAGAACGAAGTGGTAAGGGAGAAAAAAATAATCTCTGCTATGGAAAATTTAATATCCTTAAGTGTTGGGCTTAATTCCTTGAAAGACACATAATAAACTGATTTTTTTAAGGCATGATGAGATATTGCGAAGTATTGTAGTAATACTTACAGCTTCCTAAGTTTATCCAGGCCAGAGAAAGCACCATTCATATCTTCAATGGTCCATGATATTTCATTGTTTTTCAGATCCCTGTTTAAGAGGGGAGGGGAAATCAAACCACAAAAGCTATTAAAAAGAGCAAGGCACATATTTCGTCAACAGTATCATTTACTTAAAAAAAAATTCTGAAACAGCTTTCTGTTAGGTTGGATTTTTGTTAGGTTTTGTGGTTTTTTTTTTTTAAGGGAAGCTTTTCCTGATTAGCTTATTATTACAGTATTTAGTGAGAGACTCTGAAGACTATTAATATTTTTCCCACTGATAATTAAGAAGATCACAAACTCAACAATTTCTAGAACTGTGACCAAACCAACCCGCATGCCCCTCCAAAGGTATTTTAAGAGAACATGCATCACAGGCTGTCATCCTTTTTGAAACAAAACACCCTCACTTTTTAAGTCCATAATACTAAAACCCAGAGAATCCTTTTAACATCCCAAAACACTTGCTTAATTACCTATGAAGAATAAAGAGATTCAAGATTTGTGTACAGAATGGTGTGTCAGCAAACAATCTATAGGGTAGGGCTGGAGGAGAAAAAAAAAGTCTAGAAGAAAAAGCCTAATAATACCTAAACACCTCACAAGTCTCTAACTTCCTCTCTTTATGATCTCCAACTCATATGATCTCCAACTCACTATATTCTTCAAAAACAGTGTGCACTCCTCTAATTTGCATCTTTCCAAGGTGCCCTAAGTGTGAGCACATGAGTAAACCCCTTAAAATAAAGCCTAGAGGGAAAGGCAATAGTTTTTTGCTCATCTGGCTGACAGATGGATCAGTGGTATGCAATGGGAAGGTTTTAATGAAGAGGAATGTATTTACGTTAGTTTACTTTGTTCTTTCCCTTCCTTTAAGAAATGTGATTTCAAAACATGGTCTAATACTTAAAGCAATTGTTCAGTCATGACAATGAGTTTTGTCTTCTTATTTCTGCTATGAGGGAAAATTATTCAGTTAAGACATAACTATGACCCAGAAACCTAAAACTGTGGGTAGAAGTGCTCTGCTTGCTGTCTTCAAGCAGAGATTTGCCTCTCCCACAATGCTACTGAGAGTTTGTATCACAGTTACCACCATCCATTGCACAGCCTTAACAAAAGAAGAACTCCTTCCTTCCTCAACTATTCTGGAAAGAAATCTTACTGTAAGAAAATCACACTAATCAGGGGAAGTTAACAAAACATTCTTGTCTATTTCATACAGAAAATAAATAACCTATAAACACAGGATTTTTCTTAAGATTTTTGACCTTACAAATTGAGTTTGTCAACTTACAAAATCTGTAGACTGGAAAGTCCCTTGAAGGCACAATCAGCAATGTAATTCACTTTGTTGTTTCCAATGTACAGTCCAACCAACACGCTTAAACCAATGAAGCTCGAATCATCTAACCTTGCTAACTGATTGAATGTCAAATCTCTGCAAATTTAAGGGGGGAAAAAAAGCATTTTAATGTTCATGCTTGCATTGCAAATTTAACTTGGTTCAACCCACATGAATTTTCAGGGGGGAAGCATAATTTCTCCCTTTATAATTATCACAGAACCCACTACACCACTTCTGACCACACAGCATTTTGCATTGTTTTGAACAATTCACAAATTACTGCAGAATTAATGTCTCTCATTTGAAAATAACTGTGTTACAGCTCTAGTACAAAAGCTACAGAGAAATGGAGCAATCACAGTTAACTTCATCTTCTTTCAACAAGATGATTGTCTTATCCAGCAAAGTTGTTGTCACCTTGGAAACTCTGTTATGAAAAATTCACAGATCAGTGTGAAGAAGCTCATGTTTTGGCATTTATGCAGCTTTTGAAACTGGAAGAGAATAAAGGTACTCACAGCACACTGAGTTTTTGGCAAAATTCCCACGCATCAGGACTGATCCTGGTGATGGCATTTTGGCTGAGATGGAGTTGCTGCAGCATCAATAACCCATAAAGCCAGCCTTTGGTTACCTCTGTTAAGTTGTTATAGTCCAGCTGCCTACAAATACCCACCAACAAAAAAAGACAAAGTTCAGAAACTCAGTAGCATGCATGCCACGCCACAAGTCCACATGTGACCTCATGACACTGGCTAGATAGTTGAAGCTTCTATTTAAATCTTGACTTGTATGCATGCATTTAAAATGTGCTGCTCTACACATTCATTACTGACTGCTTGGTGCTTTTCAGACCACAACAGAACAATTTAATTCAAGAATGCCCTTAAATTTTACCATGTAATTCTATTAATTTTGTGCAAATCTACTTAATATGTTATCAGCAGAACCTACCACCAAAAGCTTGATACTTACAAGACTTCCATGTTGGTTAAACCCCAGAAAGCACCATCCATGAGCCTCGTAACCCCGTTTCTCTGCAATTTTAATGACTTCAAAGCAGGAAGTCCTTGGAAAGTGAGCCCATCTATTTTTCTGATTTTGTTGCGATTCAGCTCCCTGCATCAACAGAATTTACAGTTACAGCACAGTAATTTTACCAACATGCCAACAACCTTTTTTCCCTCTCTGGAACCAACTTTTTTTAAATACTTGTCACGCACATGAAACAGTATCGCCGGCCTCGAGCCCCCTTGTCCAGGGGAGAGCCGCAGCCGCGATACTTCCCCTTCAGGGGGCAGCCCCTGAAGGAGGCTAACAGCTCGGCTAGCTATGCTGATTTGCCTAAGGAAGGNAACAAAGCCAAGAAGCAATGGATACCAAACATTTTATTGTAAAACGTTAAGTTCAACCATGTTAATACTATTCTGCCTTTCTGATACTGAGGACAAGTAATCGGTAGCTCCTTGATTTTCAGACTTTTAGAATCCCTGTAGACCTAGAATACCATGGTTAATTCAGTTCCCAAATTCAAAACTCCAAGCAGTGTTTATCCAGCAGTAGAGCTGTTAAGGGTGGTTTGTAATTGCAATCCAGTCAAGAAGAAGTTAAATTTTTATTTGTGGTAACTACACAAAATTTAATATCCTGCGTAATCTCATTCTGTAGCCAAGCACTCATTACATCTCACCCTCCTCCTTACACATAGTGCCTTCCCTCTTTCTCAAGTGGTCTTGGCACTTGACCTTCTGCCACTCCTCTCAGCCTGCGCAGGTCAGAAACTGGGAGCAATGTGTATCCTGCGAGGGAGATGTAGGGCATAACTAGCTAGAGAGCAAGATGCAGTGACAGGATTAGACAATACTACCAAAAGCTAGTAAAAGGAGTGATCATCTTCCCCTTCAAGGAAGTCTTAGGTCTACCAACTAGGAAGAATCTCTCGGAACTTCCAGAACTTACTTCCTCACATGAAGTAAAGGTCTAAATAATCCTCTCCCCATAATTATATCATCATTATTTTTCAGAGTCAAAGCCCTGTAAGAATTCAGCTTTCCTCTATGGGAGTCTGACACAAAATCTACCTGACAACAAACCTGAGGGAGAACTTTACTTCTCATCCTGTGTTTAAATATGAATAAAAAGTGAAGAACATTCAATAAGAACAGGCTTTAGTTCTTACCCATTCTTCTCTGAATACTTTCAGGTGGTAACACAAATTTTTGTCCTTCCTTGCAAATAAGCTACCCAAGTTAACTCTGTCAGCATACCAACTATGAACAAAGGCCATTTTATTAGCCAAGAATATAGCCAATATCCAAAATTTAAGGTTAATCTGAAGATCGAAACATCTACCAAGATCATTAACAAATCCTGAGCTTAGCAGGATTGTTCTCATATTCTTCTACTGAGGCCTGAGTAAAACCATTCCAGCACTGTATACAGAAAAAACACAGTCACTCTTTCCAGAAGCGTCAAGCACCCTAATATTTCAGTGTTCTTATAAACTGTCACTTTCAAGGGTAACCTAAGAGACTTTGTTATTTTTAACTCCTGACTATCTGATATGGAAAATAATCATCCATGACTTGACTAACCCATTCCTTTGTTAATTTTCTGCGCTTTTTGAGTTTTTCAATTAAAAAAAACCCCACAGTCTCTTTCATATAACTTTACTATTTATTCAATAAAACATTTATGGACAGCACTGTACCAGTAAAGCTGGAAGTCTATTTATTCAAGCATACTGCTTATTGTCATGCCATCTGAAAGCAAATCAATTTCCTTCATTTCACTGTGAAAGCATAAAGTAAACGACTGCTGCAATGAACTATGTAAGTTTACTTTACTTCCTGTTTTCCTGATACTTTTTTACAGAAATATTGCTACTACCCCTTTTCCAAACTTTTTTTTTTTAACTTTAAATAGGCAAACACAATTTTAAACACAAAGACTGTTCACATCTCACCAACATATAAGACTAGTTTTGTTCAGTACAACACTGCAGTTAGTAAGGGTTGTAGTTATATGTTTTCTCTGTCTGTCTCATTCTGCCTCTGGTTAAATTAAAGGCTAAAGTTCAAGCACCGCCAGTGCTTTGGAAAACCTGAAAACAATTAGTCAATTGTAGGTTACACTTACAGGTGCTGCAGATGGGACAGTTTAAACATCTTTTGAGGAATTGCGGAAATTTTGTTCCTGTTCAGTTTCAATACTTGAAGTGTGGTAGACAAATTGTCAAAGGTACCAGGCTCCATAGAGGTTATTCGGTTACTGTTAATATACCTGTTGAAACAATGTCTAGAAGGTTAAATTTACAGTTATTTAATAAATTCTTAACACCAAGTAGTGAAACACAAAGCTCTTGTGGTGCTTTGTCATTTATAAATGGAATTTTTTCGTATTAATTAGAGCTCTTGACAGCTTATTATATAGTCAAATTGTATTTCACCACCACCATTTTACTCTGCCAGAGTGTGATAATGGAAGAAGACAACATATGGCAATTCTGTTACTTTTTTATCAGTCAGTATATCTGGCATTGCAATATTCCTGAATAAGAATTAAAGTGTATTCAAAGAAGTCTGTCAAACTCCATGTAAATACAAACTAGCCTATCTATGGGGAACCTAAATTCATTTTATCACATAATTATTTCTCTCAAGAGACATATCTATTTGTTTAATCTCAAGATAAAGGCCTTAGCTATTTTTAATGAATTAAAACATCTCGTTGTAACAACTCATATATTCAAGTTAGCAGCTTATGTTAAACTAGACAGGTGAAAGTAGGAATATTTAATGTCATTCCAATTAGAAGATTGAGCGCCTTAATAAACAACTGCCAATCTAAATTATCCGACAAGATTTTTGAAAGTAACCTGAAAGAAAAAACAAACAAACAAAAAACCCTAACAAACAAAACAAACAAAAGAAGTAATTTTTACTTACAGATACTTGAGTTGTAATGATGGAAATGATGATATTTTTAGCTCTGATATGTTGTTGTTGCTCAAGTCCAAAGTTTCTAGACTCTGAAATGGCTTCAGGTGTTCAGACAAAATGTTGGCAATCTTGTTACTGGTCCTGAAATTTAAGGGCAGTAGGCAAAAGACTGTCATTTCCAAAGTAAACACATCTTAACTACATAACTCTGGCAAATGTTAGTTCTCAATTCCCCTACTTGAAAATAATTTTGAGTTACAGAAAAGCAATAAAGTATGTTCTCTATGCATAACATTAATCCGAAATAGAAAATTGGAATAGTTTAAATAAGTTTTCATTAATATTCCTTAAAATATAATTCCAGTCAACTATGAGAAAAATGCAATATAATCAAATTACTGCGATTCATGGCTTTTAAAAAGAGATTTAAGAGTCTATAATCACCTGTTTCTGAAGAGTAAAAATATTTGGTACTTGCATGGAATAGTATGTCGCAGTATTGTTATGAAATAAGGTTAGAGCTGTTTTCTGTTTTGAGTAGCTAAACAGAGTGTTTGGGGTTTTTTGAAAACTCCTTTGGTGTGGAAGTCCAACTGAGTTTCCAGTAAAAAAATACAGAGCAAAACTATAAAAGATGGATGACATTGCAGACCCCTGAAAAATATTAACTGTGGAATTAAACCTAGTACTCCAACATACAGATTTTTCTAATGAGTTAGCAAAGAACAAAAAAATCTGCATATTAGAGGTCACTGCAGGAGTTCTGGACTTCATGTCTGCCAACTTCTGCTCAGCATCACACTCAATTCCACAACAAAAAGTATGCAACAATCTGAAGATTGTGGATAGTGTAGTCTCCTCTAAGGAACACCCCTTCTTTCACTTTCACACATGAACTTTTTCCAGTGATCCTATTTCATGTTCATCCCCTGACCCTCTTTCATGTTCATTCCCAGCAACCTACCAGTTTTTCCATGTCTGCTGCATAATGTACAGAATCATACACACACATCACCAACATTATCATTCTACCAGTACATTATGGTACTACAGTACATAGGTGAAAGCACACCATGACCAATTAAACAATTGTAACCTTAAATGATTCTTGTTACCTTGTAAGTTCAAGCTAGTTCTAGCTGTGGTACATTCTACACCTTGTTTGATAATTACCAAAATTCAGGAACTTCTCCAGATCCTAAAGATTGCAGGCAAATGCCATTTTTGTAAAACTATAAACAAGAATATTAATTCTGGAAGGTGTTTACCTTTACTGGAATTACTAGCTCTGGCTCAAATAGTAAGCCACACATTAGGGTAGCACAGACAACTCTCATGTATTCAAGGGATGTGGGGGAACTACTGCCCAAGACAAAGAAGTCCTAACTCACAAACTAAACCAGAAGTGAGATTAATGGGCTTTCTGAGCACATATGGGAATGGGTAAGTGATCCTGCAGCCCCTCCAATGCTGAGCTTGTATCATGTTTCATTCCTTAGGCTGTCTGGTAGAGGTACACTGCATTTTTTAACTCTTAGCTGAAAGTATTTATAATAAATGGAAACTAATTACTTTAATAAAAAACAACAACAAACACCACCACCGTGTATCAGTTCCATGGGCCAAATAAGAATGTGAGTTAGATAACAGGTCACAGAGCCTTGCCTTTATACATTAGTTTGTTTACAAGGTAATTACTAACAAGGTATTAAAACTGCCAATTACTTGAGTGACGAGTAAAATTTTCCTTGCAGTAAAAGTGTACTCCAGCAGAAGCCAGCAATTTCCTGAACTACACGCCTCCTAAATTGCAGTGTGAAAGTGTTCAGTTATAAGACGGCTTGCACAGTGCTGTCTTTGTGTCAGCATTGCTCCATAAAACAGAAAATCCTCACAACTGGCAGGATAATAGCCCCTGTATTACAAACTTTAGCTGAATCTAATGGAACCGAATAAAACTCTTACACTGTCTTCAGAGTAGCACTTAAACCAACTGGCAAATTACCTGACACAGACCAGGTTACAACAAAAACAACCAAACAAAAAACCTGCAGCTTTTCTTTTTTGGAGATTGTAAGGCCATATTGAGGAGTAACAAGCAACTTCTTTTGCTCACTGAAACTGCACTACAGATCGCAGTCCTAGTCCATCTCACAAACAAAATCAAACCAGCCGTCACTGCACCTTCCTGCTTAATATTTGTAGAAGTTACTCAATTGCTGAAGGGTTCACTCCCTATTGCTCCAACACCCTAGTCCAGTTTCTCTTCAAAAGAATATAAATATTGTAATTCACACCTGGAAGATTATTCAGCACTGAAGATATCCAAATAGTTCTACTTTAAGACATAACTTTATTTAAAATGAGAAAGTTTAATATAATTTTTATTCATGATCATCACTTAAGCAAATTGAAAAGCAACAATATACCATCTTCCTCATAACTGTCAAATCACCATCAAAATTAGTCAAGAAGGACATGTTGAAAACAGAAGCCTACCTAACTGTCAAGACAGAACTAAAGAGAACACGTGTGGACACAGTGACATAAAAGCTTTTTCACTGAGAGGAGGGTGGGGGTAAGAAAACCCAAAAGAAAATCTTTTCTGTGAGATGTTACTATTGCTGTGTTCAGACAAAAGGAGCTGCATACACCCCACTGGTTTAATTTCATAGATCTTCAAGGGAGATCAGACTAACAGAAATCCCCTGCAACAAGAAAACCAACACATCAAGTTCTCCAGAAATGAACCTGCAGCAATTTGGTAACAATTTCTTCATGATGAAGGAATAGCAACACGCTGCAGCTTCCTTATAACTTCTCCTGTTACAACTAAAATAGCAAGAGCACCAAGGAATGCAGATAAACCTACCAAAAATATCTACACAAATTTGAACGTGCCTTTTGCAATTTGAATGCCTACACCCTGACTTGCAGCAAAAAACCCCACAAACCAACAACCATGAGTGCATACAGCCTGATTTAATTACTTTGCATATGCCTGTGTGAATACTAGCTTAAGAGAGAATACCAGATTTTCATTATGAGTATGAGAAACCTTAGCTTTGCCTCTCAACATTCCTGACTTTAAACACACCAGTAGGCCTGAAATCCTGTAACAGCTCTTTCAATTCTGATCTTATGATTCATTCTATATAACCAGCTGCTATGTATCTGATCTAATGCCTTGTACTTTGCTTACTCTGGGGAAATACAAAGCAGGTCAGAAACTTCTGTATCCATTTTGTTGAACATCTAGTTAACACCTTTCAGATATAAAATCTCGTAAGTGCTGAAACATCCCCCCCGCTCAGTTTTTAAAGATTAGTCATATTGTCTCTTGATAAAGATTGTTAGTATGATATGTTTTCTACCTAAGAAAAATAGCCATGTAAGTTTCATGGTCCTGATTAGTTATAACTCATCATGCACACTGTAACATTGAAAATCCAAGGCAGGACCAGATTAGGACCTGAATTCCTATCTTTTGGTTCTCTTAGAAATCTCAGCACAAAAAAGACACTCCTGCACTTCCTGCATAACTTTTTCTTCCAGCTATATACTGATCTGCAGTGTTTTGAAAACTGTTTAGTTGGATCTCACTCTACTATCCTGACAAGGAGTACATGCAAGAGTCTGGAGGCAGAGTAACCTGGTAAAAAACAAGTTGTCTAGAAGACAACTTTGGAGAGGAGTGTATTCAGCCTGTTCTGTGTAATTGTTAATGTAAAGTAACTATCTTAACATACGTGTGTATCTGGACTAATAAACTAAGCCCTGAGAGGCAGAAGAATCTGAACCATAAACATACAAACCATAGTGGAATCTCCCGCTGGAAAACAAGAGGATACATGAAGACGACAAAAAAAGAAAGCCTTCTGCTAGGACTAGATGTATTTTTCTGATCAGTGCTGAAGCCAACACACAGAAATTCATGGATGCCTGGTCTGACCAGATTAGAACTCTTCTGGAGGCAGCCATATCAAAGTCCTTGGAAACCAACATGACTCTCCACATCTGAGAATGTTCTGGGTGGTCTCCATTGCATGTGACTACAACTAAGAGCCTCGTTTAAATTTTTCTGTGTTTTTCAGCTGTTCTTCCCATCACTCACTAGCTGACATCATATTCATATAGCTGGCATATTCTTTCTTGCACTTCCCCTCCTCCCCTCCCAAACTACTTTGGGAGCAATGATGTAAACATACTGTGTGAAAGAAAATTGAAGCAAAAAGAAAAAAAAAATATATTAAACACAAAGGATTAAAACTGTAATTGGAAATGCTGGAAGATACACACCTTGTGGCTTTTCGGATAATACTGGACAACATTATGGAACTCTTATCAGAAGAGCCTCAGTAACTACTACTTCAAGAAGAGCAAAAATCTTTTTTCTTCAATTTCTACTCATTTGAATACTGAGCCATACTGTAATGAACAATTCCATCCTTTAAAATACTGAAATTTTAAGCTGAACACTAACCTTACAAAAAAAAAAAAAAAAAAAACAGCCTCTAATATAAGTAGGACTACAAGCTCTTCTCACCATTAAGACACCCAACTGGACTGAAATACGAAACTCTGGGGGTTTTTTGAGTATTTGCAAGAGTTAATCATAGTTAATCAAGTGAGACTGTTTTTCTCCAAGACAAAGTCAGTAGAAAGAGAGCCCAGATTCTGGCTCACTTCCAGTTCTACTGGTAGGTTTACAAGTCTGATGCCTATTTCACGCACGAGCTTCTTGCCTTCCTTGTGGCAAGCGGCTGTTCTTTCTTTTGAAGGTCTCCTTTATTCCATGATCCATGCCTCTCATTCCTCTTTCATGCCAGATGTCACAAAGACTCTGCTTCTATATTTTGTGGGTTTTTATGGTATACAGGCATAAAATAGAAAATAAATACTCAGAACTCTGTAGGCTACTCAGACCCTGCCCAAAACTTGAAATCAAAGGTTTATTGATTCCCAAATCACACATAAACTGGGAAAGGGGAAAGAGAAAGATGATGACTGAAACAACTGTGATCATATGTTTTCATAATCACAAAGTAGAAAGAGACAAATCCAAACTTATAAACACATGATATTTTCATAACAATTCTGATTCTAGTCATTGTACCAATATGCAACTAATTAAGCTTTCCTTCCAAACTCTCTTAATACCCTGATGTCTGTTTCCAATTCAGTTTTCTGGCTTTTCCAAAATAATCACAAGTTACTTAGCGTATGATAGGCAAGTTAATGTGTAAGTTCATCCCTTTATTTTAACAACTGTAAACAAAAGCAATGCAAGCATAACTATTTTGCCAACAGGCTGACAACAGGAATAATAGCCATTGCAGACTTAGTGAGCTGTGTGTCAGTTAGGTATAGCTAAAGTCTTGGAAAATTTTAAGTATGACCTAGATAAACCCAGCATAGTGCCCTCCATTATTATAAATCACCTTTCTAATCTAATGCATAGAGTTTCTAAGTAAAAACACCTATTTTTGATCACTACAGAGCAACCCTCCCTTTTAGAGGGTGCAGACCAAAGTCTAGGCAGTTTAGACTGCACACCCTTCTAGATATCCCCCTAACTTTAATCATTAATACAAAGTAAGGAATGTTCCCCCATCCACTTCTCTTTCACTCAAGGCACAAGTGATTTCACTGGTCTACTGCAATCAGCACCACCAATTCTCTAAAACATAATCCAAACACTTATGCCTGACCTCTCAATTTCATTCTCACTTCTCTCGTTTTCTGTACCATATGCCTTACTCCTCTGAAAAATTCCTACCACTCTTCCATTTTGTCATATCAGAACAGTATTCTCTATTTTTGTAGTCCATCACTATTCTTAATTCATCTTTTCCTTTATCCCTATGATCAGAAAATCATGAAAGATTTATCCACTAAAAATAGCTCATAACATTTGCATTCTTTTCCATTCTCATTGCAAAAGCATTAATCTAGGCTCTCAGTCCTTCTATTTTTGCTACAATGAACTCTGGGTTTCTACGTACTTCTCTTTCCCATCATTCACTCTAACTTGTTGCCATGAAAACTGAGTTTCCATGTCTGTAAGTCTGACTAAATCAGGTTCCTTTAAAAATTCTTTCATTTACTTCCTCTCAAGTCTCCACACCAAATGTCAAAGACTGCAAGAACTAATTCCAGTAAGTTGCTCGCTCTAAACTTCAGACCAAGTCACACATGGTTTACCACCACTCTCAGTTTTGGGACATTCTCCAAGTAGCCTTATGCCTGAAGCCCAGTCTGGCATTCCTCTATCCTTTCTTTCAATCCCTCTTCAAAACAAACTCTTCCAGGCAGCATCCAAATCTTAATCCTTCCCATAATAAAGTGGTAGCTGAAGAGATGACAAGGATGTAAAATATTTGACCAGTGTTTTCTTCATACTGGGATCCAGACTCTAGCTTTATAAACAAACAATACCACTTTCTCTGGCAAGCATAGAATGGAAAGACATCCATTCCTACTGAATGTAAGCTTTCATTTTCAGGAGTTTCATCTAAACATCTTTCTTATGACTGCAGCTTTCAAACTGCATACCAAGACAGCATTCTGGATTTTACACACAGCTTCCACTCCCAGACCACTGTGAGATGACAAAGAGGCAAACTTCTCATACCTTCCCTTCTGACTTTACTGAAGGCCCTTTACAGTTGCCACAAACTGCAACTACCACTCTTATTTCCAAACTGTCACCTGGGAAAAAATGCAGGATTTATTTTGAGTGTTTGCTTTAATTAGTTGAATTTTATTTCTTAATATGACAATCTGAAGCCTGATCCAGGATGCCCATTATCATGTAACATACATAAATACACTTTTCCACATTTTAAACAGAAAGGGACACATAATACTAAAAAATAAAAAAAAAAAAATCCAAACAGAACGCCTTCTCCATAGTAGAAGGGATTAACTGCCACTTTTCTTCAGCAATGATGTTTGTTCATAACGTAAGATAAGTTACCAGGCCAATTTTGTAGTGGCTGATCAGAAAGCTAAATTTAAGTTGAAATAGTTCTTACTACAAAAACTTGTGACCTGTGCAGTCACCTAGGACTGGCAACTTTACAGTTCTTTTGTCCTGCTTATATCTCCTGACCTTTTCTGTTAGTGCTTTTTGTTCATTTACCACTCTAAACATCCATGTCCAAGACACATCTTCAAAGCCAGTGAATTTAAATTCAGCACATATTGACAGAAAGACATGACAAACCAAAGGCTGTGGAAAACCTTCAGAGAGTGGCTTTTGGAGTCTGTTCATCATCTAACGAACACATGGTCACTCTTCAAAAAACTGCTTCAATTTTGGCAGCACTTTTAACTATTTCAGAACTCAAAAGTGAATGGTCCCTGCTTTAAGGGCTTCCTGTACAGATGGAGTTGGAGGATTCCCCCAGCACAGTAGAGAAAAATCTCTACCATATCACATTCATTATGTCTCTTATAAACAGAAGATTTCACATTCGGAAAAAAAGTGAAGCGGGAACCTAATATAAAACACACATTAATGTAAGACTTGAAAAACATTCCTGAACTGTGAATCATTCATGCACCCTTTAACTTCCACACCACAACTTTTGCATTTTCCTGTCTGGCTTTACTGAGACCAAATGTTTGTTTGTGTTCTAGACTAACATGATCAATCCTTACTACATAACAATTTGAATCACCTACACTATATGCTCTACTGTCTAAATAAAATATCGCCTATTCAATAAAATATAAAATTACAAGTTTATTTAAAACACTCCATTTTAAAAAACTAGTCTAATGTCTGCATTTCACTATAAGCATTAAAGACTTGGGCATGTACAGCTTTTCTAGTCCCTACTGACTGCAAGCGGATTACCACAGAACATATCCTGGACGTGGGTAATGAGAAACATGGGGATTTTAATATTACTTCTACACATATGTTAAGAACAATAAATTCTAGTTGGAGAGGCAGGATACTTTAATACTCAAGGCTTTTCTGTCTCTTCATAGTCACTGCTACCTTCCTTTTTTCACAGTACTGAGGATACAGAGTACTGGGTAGTGTCTACAACTACGCACTTTTATAAATTCTGCAAGTAAAAGTAGCAGGGGTTTCTTATTTAAACTCTATATCCTTAAACAAAATCTTAAATAACATTGCTGAATTTGCAAATCAGTTTCCATTCCTTACAAAGTACTAGGAACATTAAAAGTGGCTAACATTTTCGGAATAGTTTTAAAGTAAAACCCTTATGCAGACAGTAGTTGGTAGTTAAACACCAAGCAGGACTTCTAGACAAGGCTACTGTAATTACACTATTTAGTTTCAGTATACTTCTGGAGTTTTATCCTAGGTCCAAAACTACAACTGCAATGGACCAGTAGCAGTTTTCTTCTCGTGTATCAAGATCACTGGTTCAGGCAGATTTTTAGGATAAACAGGACAGAACTGGTACATCTTGGATAAGCAATGTCATTAGAACAGAAACAATATTCAGAACTTTCACTTGTTCTCCTGGAATAAGGAGGGCATTAGTGCCCGTTTTTGAACCTGAAACAAAAGCAATCTACCCATCTTGGAACAATAAAAAGTAAATTGTTTTTTCTCCAATAAATGAAGAATTTTTTACTACAACCATTTAAAGCAATTCTTCAGTAATTTAACTGCTTTTACGTTTACTGCAGGATGCACACTAGAAAACTTCTAACATATTTTACTTCTAGGGATAGATTAAATACACCTACATTACTGTGTGTGGTGTCTGCACATTATATACCTGTGGTAAGCAGTTATTAAATCCACCACTCTTTTCAAAAGCTTATGTTGCCAGTACATGGGGGACCTGACCTCCTGGCTAGAGCTACTTGCTGACAATCTCTGGCAAATACCTGAACGTCCCTCTTCCTGCCTTAATATACTGCTCTCTTCATGCCTTCTCTCACAGAAGGTATATAAAAGGGCTTAGTGGCTGTGCAAAATTAACACCCTGCAATTTAATTTTCAGACACTTGACCTAAGCCTCCTGGCCAGATACAGCCCGAACTACCACCCATGTAGCTCACAGTAGTATCCAGATTCCCAGGAGGCTCCCAAGCTCTCCCATGACAAGTAACAATATTAATCACATGAACAAAATCATAGCTACATCTCAAGCCATGCAATAAGAGTGTGCATGAATATCCATGTATCCACTCCTTTACACTGATGTATCTTGCAGGGTGGTGATGAGGGAGTGTGCCTGCCTGATACTTTTCATTCCCAAGATGTTCAACTGGCATCAGTAAAAACAAAATGTTAGCATTGTCGTTTCATGTTACAGACAGACTGGGACCATGAGACTGGGAACATCTCCCACTCTGGGTATGTTTATCCTGAATAATTCATTAGTATGTAAATATCTCATTTAGATAAAATATCAACTAGATAGCTAGAAATGAGGTAGCTCCAAAAATGGAAACTGGACTAACATGATAATCCACCCATGCTTGTTTATAGTCTTCAAAGAATTCAGAAATACATGGCTGTGTGGGGATACCTGCACTATTATGGAGACATACCAGCAGTGTAATTTCCTCTGCAAGGAAACAAAATTCTTGCACAACAGGAAAATTCTAAGGTTCCCCCAGCTCAGTGAGAATTTTAAACAAGTGAAATAAAAAGAAAATCTTTTAATAGAGCTTCTTCAACAATGAAGATACTGGCAAGAAAAGAGGTTATCACTTCTATAGCATTTTTTGAAGATTCTTTGGAAAAAAAACAGCTAGCTTTTCAACTGACAATAATGAACCAACATATATGAATCTTCTAAGCAGTGTAATCAAATCAAGCTTCAGAAGACTATCTTTTCTGCTATTATTTGAAAGCCAGAACAAAGACTCAACATGGAAACAGTGGTTCACTTTGGAAAGGCTTCACAGCCTCCTTTCTTAAGGAAGTATAAAATCCTGGAGAAAGCCATCAGATGTTTCTCTGAACAGTGGTTCTAAAACTTACATTCTAATTGTTCCCTATGTGTTCTTTTCACATGACTTAAGACCTATTAACTCAATATGATTCAATCCCTTCAAATACCATCTACCACAGAAAAACCAAACACATGGTTTTTTTCACTTCAAAAAAAAGTTTCATTTGTTTATTTTTCCATTTATTTATGCTACAACAATACTATGTGCATTTTTATGCCCAACAGTTATTTATACTATTTTCTATAAAATTGAGTATCTTTACATAAATAACATCCAACCAATAAGAACAAGAGGCTTGGGGGAAGACCTTACCACTCTCAAAACTACCTGAAAGGAGGTGGGGGTCGGTCTCTTCTCTGAAGTAACAAACCATAGGTAGAAAGAAAATGCTCTCAAGTTGTTCCATGGGAAGTTCAGATTGATATGAGAAAAATTTCATCTTGGTAAAGGTTGTGAAGCATTGTAACAGGCTGCAAAGGGAAGGGATTAAGCCAGCCTCTCTGAATGTATTTACAAGATGTGCTTATGGGGCTTTAACAGACATGGTTTAGTGGTGGCCTTGACAGTGCTGAGGTAATGGCTGGACTTGATGATCTTAAAGGTCTTTTTCAACCTAAACGATTCTATGATTCTACTCTATGTTTTGAAGAAAAGCTGTGCAAAAGAGACAAAACGTATTGTTTTTGAACAATTCAATACCACTCTAATTTTATGTTCTATGTTCATCTGTTTTGATATAGAACAAACAATTATCTGAAGCACTGTAGACTGGAATTTGCAAATTAACACAAAACATTAAAATAATTCTTAATGTCATATTAAACTCACGGAATCTCTGCTGTAGTCATAGAATAGGTATTAAATTTCACCTGTAGCACAGTTACATTCAGTAATCTCCTTATACACACATAGAATTAGATGAGAACAAGCTAATACCTAACCACAGCAACTTTAACTGCATTAGTAGTGTGATAAAACTTCCAGAAAATACTTTTTTTTTCTTTCAAGTGTTAGCATATACAGTGCATAGCACAGATCTAACAAAGATTTTTCCATGCCTGACCACCCTGCCCCAAGCCAGGAACCCAAGGATATGAAACAAACAACTCAACAGTGACTGATAATCATTTATTCTCTCAAAGAAATACCAAAATTTTTGCACAGCTGCAGAAGAGTGATTTTAGATTCCTCTAAACTTGTTGAGTTTCCATGAGAAGGAGAAATTCTACAAATTCAGAAGTAAAGCAAGATGATATAAACCACTTTATTATGCTAATATTTCTAGCCTTGTGGTAAAGGGGACCTTAGTAGGCTATATGTAAGAAATATAATCTTCGTATCAATTAGATGTTTTAACTACAGAATGTCATGCCAGTGTAAAAGTAACGCCAATGCTACTGCAAAATAAAAGATGTGCTTAAATTCAACAGTTATTTGGCAGACACCATCTGCTTTTTCTTTCCTTCTTTTCTGATTTTGATCTGTAAGAAACCACATCAGTATCAAATGTCACTTAGTTCTTATTCAAACAGAGCAGCCCAGACAAAGCGGCTGCACCAGCTGACTTGGCTGACCTAGGCCTAGAGTAAAAACAAACCCCTATAAATCACCAGATGTAAGCAATTGAATAGTGATCAATTTAATTAACTGAACAGCTTTCCAAAGTTTATTGTATTGTTTTAACCCTTCAGGATTCTTCAAGAAAGGTAACTTGCAATTTGTATTCAAGGACAGGATTTGGCCAGAGGGCTACATATTAATAGCTTTAGACACTTTAGATTCTCATTGATAAAACACAAACCCCACACATGAATACCAAGTCTTTTCTTTTTTTGCTAGCTAATAGTATGATAGTAACTACTTTTCTAAACCTTCCTTCAACAGTTTATTAAAACTAAATCACAGAAAAAAAAAATCAAACTAATTTATGGATAAAACATCAAGAATAAAATTTCCTTTAAAATCAACTTTTTTGGACATGGGCCCTATTTGCTTTTTACAACTTTATGCTCGTATTTCAAATGAACACCAAGTAACCTACCCATTTCTTCCATGAAAAGCAATGAACATAGACACAATCATATGTCACAATTTTATGTAAAAACTGCAGTCATAAAAAATGTGCCACACATTAAAATGGGCTCAAGAAATTTTTTCAGGACATTGGCAAAACATCTTCTAACCTAGGCCTTGCTCTGAAGCTGCATCTCGAGGGGATTTCCCTGTATTGCCCAGTGAAATTAATGGAATTCTGCAATGATTTAACACATCAGGATCTCAGCCAAGATGCATAATGACAGAGTGTAAATCTTGTTTTAAAGACAGCACTGTACAAGTTTTTGTAACATTTACGGATGCTTGTACAGTGCCTAGCACAACAGGACTAAGGCTTCTGGGCACTACCACAACATAAATTAATTCTGATGCAGTCTTTGTATCTGGGAAGCACAAAAATTACAAGGATTAAGCTCAATTATACACATTTTAAAGAACTACTAAATAATATTACATAATCAACTTCCTAACCACAAGCTGCTCTATTTCCAATTATTTTACTTTAATCTCAGTAGTGCACACATTTTCATGAACCCTGTAGAGTTAGTTCCACTAACCAGGGACAAGAGTAAGATCTACTTACAAAGACAGAAGAGTTATGTTTGCTGAGACTGCTCCTAGATCTGGAATGATCTCCAGTTCATTGTTGTTCAACTTCCTATTAGTATTACAAAAAGAGAGAGTTAGCTTTGATGTTAATCACAAGTATGTACATTGGACTTGCTAAACTGCTGAACCGTGTCACCTCAAAATTAAAAAGTAATTCCAGTTTCACTTAATGTAAAATATCAGAACAGCAAGTATCTTTGTTGTTCAAGCAACCATCCCTAAAGAAATAACTATACAATTAGCATACACAAACACAGGTTGGGTATTTTTGGTTGGGGTTTATGTTTTGGTATGGTTTTTAATTAAGACAAATTAACTTACACTTCCTGAAGACTATGAAGGTGATCCAAGATACTGGTCTTGATTGAAGATAATTTGTTGTAACTTAAGTCCCTATGAGGTTACAAAAATAAACATCCCGTCAGTTTTGCCATAGAATATGAGGTAAAGCACTACAATTGCAATCCAAATTATGTTCTCACTTGTCTCCAAGTACATAAAAAGATTTT
This sequence comes from Alaudala cheleensis, assembly GCA_013398995.1. Lineage (NCBI taxonomy): Eukaryota > Metazoa > Chordata > Aves > Passeriformes > Alaudidae > Alaudala > Alaudala cheleensis. Next base: position 211,697 of record VWYE01023556.1, read on the forward strand.
TTTTATTAGTAAATTAGAATAGAAACTTATTTTCTTAAACAAGATATAAATACACAAATACCTTAATCACTGCTAGCAGTGTCAAAGAAATTCCTAGTATCTCTGAACAACATAGAACAGTTCACAGGAATGTGCATAGGACCCATGGAAAACATCCTAAGATTTTGACTCAAATACATCAACAATCTCTCTTCCACAGCCCCTCACAACAAAAGACACAGCTGTAACAACTTCTTGGTTACTTTAACAAGGAAAATTAAAAAAAAAAAAAGGTCATTGCAGTCTCATTCCTTGGGTTAAGCATATTTCACACTTCTACCCCACGTCTCAAAAGCATCCATAGCTCTCAAATACACAAAGAGGACTGCCCATAAATCGCACTTGTATTTTCATGCTTCCACAAAATTCAGGATACCATCTCCACATAACCAAATTTAATGGAGATCTTAAGAAACAGCAGAAGAAAACAAACATAGCAAGGGCTCATTCTGACTTTTAAGATGTCTGTATACTAGTGATCTTAATACTACACTTAATTACACTTGAAGAAGTAGCCCAAACACTTAGCTGGTGCCATGTTGTATTGAAGATCCCCAGTATACACTGACACAGTTTACAAGCAATCGCTAGCACCTTTGTAGCACTTGCTACAAAACAAGCCAGGTACTAAAAATGCAACACACTTCTTGTTAACCACAAGAAATACTTTTCCTTACAGTGCCATGCATCTTTACCCTCTCAAACACTTGACACCATACAAGAGTCCTAAGAAATTTTTGCTGCAGCCTTTTAAGTACTGGAAATGTAACAGAAATAAGAGTGACGATAAAGTAAAAGACAGAAAAGCTGAGTGCAGGAACTCAAACCCGCACATCTCTAAACCTCTGCACAAGTGGTACAGACTCACAACTCATCTTGTAACCATGACTAGCTCTGCTGAAGGCCTCCCCCTTCTCAGTCACTCATCCACCAAAACGTGCACTTTTCTGTTCCCCCACTACAGATTATCACTACCTCACCAACATCAATCCAGCCATCTGCAAGCATTAGTTCCACGATAAAACACAGCATTTATCCAAGCCAGCTAACAAAAACAACATTATTTTTAATGAGTTCTTAAATTCACTTCAGTGAGTGTTTGTAATGCAGACATATAAAGAAACTAATAAGCACACCTCAACAGTGAGCAGCTGCAGCATCAGGTGAAGAGTGCTTTAAAAAGCATCCTTTTGAAAAAAAATTACTCACACTCCATGATGCTTTTCTCCATACTAATTAAGCACTAAAGAGTCATCCACCATACCTGGAGTCCTCAACAAGCCACACAAGCATGAAGTGTTATTTCACATTGGATCTATGAGGAAACATTCTTCCTCACTTTTTCTGGATAAGGTGACTCAGTACAGTCATCAGTGCTGAGCACGCCAAGCACAGGCCTGACTGCCACGGATGTGTCTACTCTCCATCCAGTTCCAGAAGTGAAGAAAGCTTATGAACAGCATATCCCTGCTGCACACAGACCAGAACTGCCTTAAAGGAAGCCAAGTTCAGGGTCTGTGCTAAGCATATTGCTCTGTAACTAAGCCCTGAAAACCCATAGATCCAGAGAACTCCAGTTTCCCTGCACCCCTGACTCCACATCCTAGCACAGGTGTAATGCTGCAACCCAGCCGGGCACCTAGCTTTCCTTAGCATTTTACTATGGGGATAGTAAAATTCTGGTTTAGATTCTCCCAACTGACTCGTTCAGTGTTGCCAGGACAGTTTTTCACTGTCACCTTTGTCCTCTCCTGCAGCTGGCAGTTAAAAAACTCCCCAGGAATAATAAAAATTAGGTACAAAAAAATAATCCCAGGCATGTTTGGGTATTATAAGGGGTACCACCAGTACTCAGCTGTAAGGTGTGCTTTGAGCCAACTAACTGGACCAGGTACAGTGGGCCCCTGAGCTGTGGCACTAGAGCCTGGCTCAGGGCCACAGGCAGGGAAAAGAGATGTGCTGTGTTTCCTAAGCCAAGGCTGCACAGGAGCATGCACAAGGCTGATCTGCAGGTGTGAATGGCATTTTCCAGAACAAATGAAGTGGGCTGAGGGCTGGGGGAGAGCCCTCTATAGAAGGGGAACACACTCCACCACCTTCAGGTGGCCACAGACAGAACGTTTTCAGAGACATTCTGGACTCAAGCACTTAATATGCTTCTTTGTCTTCTTTCAAGGTGTCTACCCCTACAGATTTTCCTCTTAATGACAGAAAACCAATATAGTGTCAATGTTTTCAAAAGCCCACTGATTTTTGTTTCACCATTATATTAGGTTAACCACACTAAAGTTAGAGGACTGCACCTTTCACTGCTACAAAATCTAGTGCACACATTTTCCTGGCCATATACTGGAGAAAAATGCCTTTGTTTAACATCTGAAGGCATAAACTGCACAGATTTAAAATTCTCACACTGCATTCTTAAGTGTAAATACTAAAAAAGTATGCTGCTACAAAAATCTAGACAGCAATCTCACTTGGTCCTTTAAGACAGAGTGGACAGTTTTTGCCCTTAAATTTACTTCAATATTTGGCTTCAGTCTGTAGGGATTATAAGAACTATGCAAATAAACAGCCAAAATTCACTTAAGTTATGGTTGTTAGTGCCTAACATGTTACTGTTGTTCTCACTTCAGACAGGACTTAGGAATCAGTAATTATTTCAACAAAGAGCTTTCAAACATTAGTGCTAAAAACCTGCATTTCTTCATTTTACCTGAAAACTCAGCAAAAGGCTTATTTAAGGCATGTTTGCCTAAAGGACCTACCAGACAGTAACAGACGTGAGTAGATTTGTTCTGCTGGAGTTATAACATGTTAAAAAAAAAAAAAAAATCTGGCAGAGTCCTTAAACTATAAAAATCCTGCAATTACAACCACTGCTGTGCATGATCACCACACTGGAGCCAGACACTTTCACTCATAGCTCAAGCTCACATCCATCTGGAGTCTATCAAGGCAACCGTGAGCGTAACTAACACTAGGTTTCAAACTACTTTTTTTTGGGTTTGTTTTTTAACACTAAAGATACATTCACGTTTTTCAAGTAGCACCTACTTTAAAAAATACATACATAAAAATTTCTTATGCCTGGTTTACTTACAGCAGGTTGTCAAATACAAGATGGAAAAAAAAAATCCCAAAGCAAAAAACCAACAAAAAAAGTCCAACCCTCCAGACAATACTGAATTGCCTGTTTCATACAGTACATATGCTTGTCTACCAATAGTGGCATAAAAAACGTATTATAAATGTTTTATTAAACAGTACTTCACTACTACAGGCATAGGAAATTTCATGAAAATTCAGGAAAAAAGCCTTGCAAGTTACATATTAAGTTAAATCAGAGTGGTTGGAAGTGATCCAAGAGTTAAAATATTTGCTTTTTACTAATAACCTAAGCGAAGCTTAAGGCTGTAGAAGTTTCTCAAACTTATAAGCACTGGATGGCACCATTTTTTAAAATATAAAATGCTATCATCCCAGTTGCAAAGCTATGAGTTTATTTCAGTCTAATGCATTTCTCAACATGTGTTACAGCACGTATGAAGAAAAAAGAAAATTAAATTCTATTTTTCCTTCACAGAAATGGAACTGACATTGTTCAAATATTATTATTATGTGTTTTCCATTTCTGAATTTTCCTTGTATGTTAAAACCAAACTACAAGAGGGGAGAAAATTCCCTCTGTAATTACTTTTGCTACTAAAATTCCAGAAGCCACAGAAGATAGAACACACTCTGAAAAGTCAGAAACCAAATACATATTAGGAAATTCTTTATAGTAATAGTAAGTCTATGTACCTGTTCTTCACCTCACATTTCTAATAGAAGTGATTGCACACTTAAGCAGAATGGCCTCCACTTGAGAAAGCATACCATAGTTTTTACCCTCCAAGAACCTGCTGTATGAACGAAACTATTTTCTATGTTGCATTATGTTTGTATGACCATATTTTGTAACTCACAAATCTCAGCATTAGCTGAAACATAACTCTGAACATCAATGTTTGTGTGATTAAAATCTGAAAGAGAGCCTAATGCATAGAAGGAGAAGGCAAGTGCTTCTTCACACATTTTATAGATATAATTTTTAGACTTTAATTTAATTTACAACACTTAGTCACAATTATCATCTTCTTCCTTAAAGAACTCAGAAACCTGAGCCCCAAGTCAAATTTTAAAATGCAAATCCAGCAACAGTTCCTTAATCAGTCCCACTGGGGCCTATAGAGCTGCTAATTCAGCAGAAATCAGCAGAGCTGAAAAACAAAAAGCCAGGCTGTAGCTGTTTTAAGACACTGATCCAAAGTGACTCATAAATCAGCTTGCTATGTTCAAGCTTTAGTCTGGAAAATACTGAAAAACAGCTGTGAAAACCATACAGCTTTTTTTTCTGGCAATTCTGGTAGAGAACTAGAGGATTTATAAAATGTAAATACTAAAGATGTAATACAAACACAAGTGAAAATCATTTTTCAGACTTTCCCTTCTGCCCCACCAACAGTTCTAGCATTCCTGAGTGAACCTGGGGAAGGGTACTGCAGTGCCAGTGGGAGTTGGCACACATGGAGGATGCTGGCCACAGCTCAAACTCTTCCTCCTCCTCCAGCTCTAACAACACCACATTCTTGTAATATCAGGATACACATCCTGGAATTAAATGGAAATCCAACTTCAAAACTATCTGTACACAAAGCCGTTATAAAACGTTTATCAGTTTTCAGCAGACTGTTACCTCCCATGAAGGCAAGGTAATAGAAAAAGGTATTTTTGGCTAAAATCACAGTGAAGTAGGCAATTATAACCTGTTTACACTTACTTTGTAAAGCCACTTCCATAGAAAGCGGTAGACTCATACCTGCCACAAAAAAGGGGGAGGTAACACAGGCTAACTTTTTTCCCCTTGAGACAACCCTCTTAGTCCATTCTGAGGTCCATCTCATTTCATTTCAGCAGAGGATCTGAACAAAAAAAAGGCATGAAAGAATGCAGCAAGAGTTTCAAAAACCTGCTCTCCATATGGGTGAGTACAGATGGGCAAAGAAAGGTGCAAAGTCTAACATGGGCCTAGACCTTCTCAGGCAGAAGAGCTTTCACTCTCCTGCTTGGGGGTCTTGCTTGCGTATGTTGAGAACGTGGTAAAAAAAGCTGTTGTTTTCTCAAGAGAACTGGAAAGCAATTAAACTACTAGCCTTTGGCTATACCCACCATACAGTTTCATGGAAACCACAGTGGACATATAGCAATAAAATTCATGAACAGTCTTTTACAATTTGTAATGTGCAGCTTGCTGCAACAATAATCCAGGTTAGTCAAATCTTTTTTGCGTACGTAAAGCTGAACGCGTTAATTATCAGATTGCACAATCCCAGGTCCAAGTACTGGGGTAGCTGGAGGTAACAGACAATGCCACACTCTTAAAGAGGGGAAGGAAGAAAGAGCAGGGTACTTCTACGGCATTTGTCACAAACAAAAGAAATATTTACACAAAAGCGGCCAGACCACATGGTTTGATGACACCTACAAAGATGTACTTCTGTGAGTTTAAAAGCAAGTGACACAGCTGTCCAATGAGTAATCACAGCAGGGTTTCTTACGACAGACCAAAGCTTATTTATACAAGCGGAACTTATTTTCTCACACTTTTAAAGGAATGTGAACTTACATAAGGACAATTTACACTACCAAGGGAATTCTAATTAGAAAAACGTCCCTTGTGCTAACAAAAAAAGGCCCTGCAATGTGTTTTATTGTCTCTCGGGAACATAAACGGAAAAAACAAATTTGGATTATTACTAACGAAAAATACTTTTCAAAGCAACTCAGAAAAAAGTTCTGTGATTTTCACGCTGTGTTTTTATTTACCACATCTGAATTTTAATAAGATGTGGTAAATAAAAAAATCACATCAATTCAATAAAGCATTGATGTATGCTAAGCTAAGAAACTAAACTACAAAGCTTACCTTGTATCAAAATAAAATCCTTAGGTTTTGTCAGAAAACTGAAGTGGGCATACCGAAACAGTTCAAAAGAGTAAGAGGGATGGAATGTGAAAGAAAGCAAAACCAGTTGTTGAGTATAAAGCAGATCCAGTAGTAGATCCGTGTGTTTCAATCACATAAGCAAAAAAAAAAAAAAAAGTTTCTTTCCCTTCACACTTTCCTACACCACTCCTGGAAATATTCAACTCCCAGAGCCATGCCTGTGTTCAGTTCCATATGGTGTCAATACAGCCATCCACGTTTCATGAGTAAAGCAGCATGACCTCCAGACGAGGCAATTGAACAGAATTAGCCACAACTAATTGAAAGTCTTCCTGTTTACTTTAAAGCCCTTATCTCGATCTGCTTTGAAAATGTAATAGAAAATTAATACGACTAATATAGAGGATCTTTCAGTGACAAGCGATTAAAAACAAATGTGAGAAGTCCCCCTCGGCCATTTTCAAACTTTTAGAAAGCTGACCTAATTTATGCTTTTTCTGTAGAAGTTTGCCACTGAAAGTAACTTTTCCTCAGGTGGCACTCGAGTTCGCGCTGCCCTGGATTGGGCCACTGCGCGGCCGAGCGGGCCCGCACCATCGTCAGCACCAAAACAACCCAGGAATGAAAGCTGCGCGAAGAAAACAGGTAGCTTTCCCAACACACCGACCAGCGTTAACGTGATGATTACTGCACGTTGTCCAAGAAAGGCAGCAGAACTTTTTTCTCGCCCTCTCCGACACTGATCAGCACTCCCGGGCCCATTTCAACCAGGCGCTTATCGCCACCACCGTTCGGGACCGCAGTCCGCCCCAAGGGACGCTGTCCCGCTGCGGCCGCCGGCGCCCACGCCGCGCCCGCTGACAGCTCGGCCGCGGCCCCAGCGCTGCCCGCTCCCGCACCTCGCTGCCGCCACCACACCCGCGCTCCCCTCAGAGCCCGCCCGTCCGCGGCCCCGGGGGCAGAAGATGGCGGGCGGGCGGACGCGGGCCGGTACCCCCAGCCCGCCACCCCGATACTCACAGCTGCACCGCCCCCCGCGGCAGCCGCTCGNTCCGCCCGGCCGGGGGAGCCCCGAGCACGGCCCGCCCCGCCGCAGCCCCCTCCCCGTGCCATGTGACAGTCGAGGCCGGGCCCCACGGGGCTGGGATGTGGGATGGTGGGCCGGGGTTTGGGTGGGCCGGCATCGTGCTCCATTGCTGCCACGCCTTAGCGGTGGCACCCCTAGCCCCCCCCGCCCCTCGCCCCCGGGCCGCAGCAGACGGCCGGCCTCGCAGTACGGCGAGGTGCTGCTGTAGGATTTTGGTGCCATCCTCGGCCTCTCCATGGGCGGGCGGGAGCGGGCAGCGCGCCCTTGTGTGCCCTGAGCATCACCCACCGCGCCCGGGCCGAGGTGAGATGGCACGGGCACCGTGGCCGTGCTCGCGCGGCGTTTATCTTGGCCGCCACACCAGGTAGCGTGTGTCGTGGTAATCCAGAAGCTGCTCCAGAGACCTCAACGGCTTCCCCAAGCAAGCCTGGGGTCACTGGCATGTAAAAGGTGAGGTGAGGTTAACTCATGCCTTCCGGGTCCTGCACGGCTAGTCCAGACACCGTAATTAAGCCCATTATGTTCCCCACAGGATCCCGGCTCCAAAGGTTCAGGGAAGTGGGCAGGACGTACAGATTCCACATCTCTGAGGTAATCGATGTAATTTAAGTAAATACCTATTGTTCAAGTTCCATATGTAAGTCTGGACCCTGCAACGGATTCAATTACTGAAGGCTTCACACTCCCCTGCTCTGCAGCAGCAGCCATCAAATTGCTCACGAACACTGCTTTCCCTCCCACCTTTGTATGTACACCTGAAAGATGGCAAACAATCTTAGGCACTGTGAACCTGGGGCCTCAAGAAGTTTGACAGCTCCAGTATCAAGACTTGTAAGGCTGAAACTTTGTCCCGGTTTTTATTGACCATGTATATCTCATGATTCGGGGATTTTTGTTAAAAAAGCAAAACTACATTTTAGCCAGGAGTTTGCAAGCTAGACTGGCAAGTCCCAAGTAACTACAAACGTTCATGTGCCACTGACAAGACTTACAGATGCATAGGGTGTGCAGAGCTGTGCAATGTTTTATCAGCTTGTGCTCCATTGACCACTGGTGTTCCTTAAGGAAATTACCATGGCAAAACAAAATGCTGCAGGAACACACTTTTATTTTTACATGTAAAAGCATGCAAACAAGCAAAGGAACAAAATGTAAGCTAGACACTACTTATGTAGTATGTCTTTACAAGTTATTATTTTTTATTTATTTAAAGTGAATGAAAACTATGCTGGTACCATTGGCATGTCAGTATTGCAGTTTCTTTTCCAGTCTTCCTTGGGAAAACATTAGGGTGATATTAGATCAACAAAGCCTGTGAAACACTCAGCTGTTCTAAACAGACAGCAGGACAGTGCCAAATTTAGATTTTTGAAGCTATCCGTCATTAATCTCTACCTGTTTCCATGGAAGTCAGTGGGAAAGCTTGTTTTCTGAAGTTTCAGCATTTGTTCTAGCTGTCCAATTGTTTCACACTGTAACACCAAGATACAGAGACACTTGAACAGGTTGTGTTTATATATAGGTAAGATATGCTATACTTGCAAAGTTTGCAAAGTAATCAAAAATTCAAGAGAAGGATCTTTATGTTGCTCCAGGTAATTATGGAACGATCTACAAAAATGAAAATAGATTAAAAGTAACTAAGCTTTGTATTATAGTTCCCACAGTGCTCCGAAAACGGCCTCACTTTTCTGGGAAAAGTGAGCTTCTCTTATCTTGAGTGTTGGTAGGGGTGGTGATTCACTAGTAGGTGGCAAGAGAGTCATTAAGCTGTCAGTTTTAACATGCAAGGAAAAGAAACATTAGAAACAAAGCATTTTGAACTTAATTTATCATAGCAGTCAATAATATATATGGTGCATATGTGAATTAGGGAACAAGAGAGAATCTGGAAAACAAAAACATGAAAAGGGCAGGAACTTCTGGTTCTGTAATTTTGAAAACCACTCATGCAGTCAGGGAATACTGTGTCCTTAAAAAAACCTAATGCATATTTAGTGCTAGTAATATATGAAGCTGTTTTAAGTTAACCAAGGTAACTCAATTCATAAAATTAGTTCATTTGTCTTTACAGCTTATTTTCTCAAAATAATCAATATTATGAATCCTAAATGCTCATATATACTTATGTGTATGTGTACTTCAGAGTCCCATAGCAAAAACTCCCACATGGAGATTTGCTCTCTTCAGAAATCTCAGGGACTGATTCTGCACCTCATATGAGCACTGCAAGCTCTGGCAACCCTCAGTTCCAGGAGTCTCTTCATCATTAGTTTTAGCTTGAGTGTGCACTGTGACTGTACATAAGCAAATACAAGTCCCTCCTTCACAAGTTCTGCTGGACTCTATCTTACAAGCTTAAAAGTAAGCTTTTATCAAAATTGGAGGTCTCCCATTCATCTACCCTGTTACCTCCACATGTAGCAAGGAACTTCTGGTGACCATTCTTTGGCATTAGAGTAACTGTGTATTCACCAGGATTAGGGTATTGATTTGACTGAAACCCCTTACAAATAGTAACACCACACACACACACTAATTCTGAGTTGGAATAATTTCTTTATCCAGCTTTCCATGTAGCTGCACAAGGAAGAGACTTTACTCATGGTTATGCAAAGGCAGGTCCTTTCCATGCCAGCCTGAATATAGGTCAGCCTGAGGGAATGATGTTGAGGAGGGGCAAGCATGCCTGCAGAGAAAAATTCTTGTAAAACTAGACCCTCAAGCTCTCTCTTTGGCTAACGAGATTGGTTTCCTCCACAACACTACCAAGAATAATCCTGTGGATGAGTTGGGAGTGGAGGACAGGGGGTTGGATAGTGACATACAGCCCACTGTTTGGGATGTTATGGCTTGATTCGAATGGTATCATTTTCAGTCTCTGATTATTTTAAATCAGATAAACACAGGTTTACAGATGCAAGTCCAAACATATGTTGTTTAAAATATGTATTCACTTCAGGCAAAAGACACACCCAGAAGCTGTCTAAGTATGATTTTTTTGCATAGCATTAATGCGCTGAAATCAGGCACTGCTATCAAATAATATCCTTCCAGAAAAGGTCAACCCTAAATCAGACTGGGTTTAGCAGACTATTAAAAATAATTTACTTATTGCTAAATTAAGCAAAACACAATTAAGGTACTATACATTTTCTGTTCTGAATTCAAATTAGAACATCTTTTATAACATTAGTAAGAGTTCAAGAGTTTTTTATTCATTTTTGCAAAGGAATCTCAAGTCATTACAACAGACAATTACATATATAGTTGTATATTGTTATGTGTAGTTAGATCTGCAGGATTAATATCAGAAAGTCAAAAGGACTGAACACTTACATCTACTAAATACTAAATGATTTTGTCCACTAAGGCCACCTCAGGAATTAAAAGTTTTCCCATGTACTCCTAGATCACCTTGTAATCCAAATCTGTGTCTGCTATTCATTTCAGATTTTCTACTTTTCATGGGTAAATGAAGGGATTTGGGTAGGGTTCAGCAGCAAAAAGCAGGAGTGAAGCAGAGCAACATTGCTTACACTCGAACACATCTCGTTTCTGATAGAGTGAGATAGAAACCAATGGCCCATCTACTTACTGTCCTGCCAGTAAATGACCCTGTAGAAGCATTGGCAGAAATAATGTCCTGCCTATTTATTCCTAAACTTTCACAGTTCAGTTTTATTTATTGTCAAAGAAGATGTTTAGGGCTATCTGAGAGAAGGAAATGAAGAGTTCATGTTCATTACTGTCTGTTGGAGAGTCACCAATTTAGTCCATTAAAAAGAATGATCTTAAGGCTAACAAAGCTTTTTTTAAAAAAAAAGCCACAGATGGAGGAAGATAAGCCCGTGAGTCTCATCCTGCTTATGAAACAAAAGTGGAGGAGGACATGCTTTTTGTGCAGGCTGCTTGCCTACATGAAATACCTTGCAATAGGCAAGAGAAAGTTTTGCCTCAGGCACCTGTCTGGAAGTCACTAAAGAGTCCCACAAAACCTCGGTATTGTATGTTTCACTTCTTTGTGTGTAAACAATAATCACATCCAATATCGTGGAATATTTTAAATGGAAATTACTCTAAATGAAGAGCTTTTCCACCTTCTTTTGCTTCTGCCCCTTTGGTATAGCAATTGATATTACTTTTAGATTATAGTAGCACTAAAACTTTATGACCATTCATTTCTAACCCTGTGATTAACCAAATTTCATTTGCATTTGAGGAAAATAATAAAGTATTCTTAAATAATTTTCTAGTAATTGTGAATCTCCTTCTAATGTGTCATAACTCCACGGTGAATATTCCAAGGTGCATACAGAAATTTATTTTTGGTAGTAATTCTAATTGACTTTATGTGATCCAACAGTGAAACCATGAAAACCAAATTATGCATAATTTAAATGCACTGATTACAACCAGAAAAACCATATGAACTCTTTCTGAAAACTTTGCCTAGGGCAGAAAATGTTCAGCTTTTATAGAATTCATCCAAACAGTGAGTCTTTGCCTCCATTACAAATAAACTTAAAACATCCTAAGGCAATCCACATTAGTGACGATTGTTAATGTCTTCAAGTCATGTCCTGTGTGGGGCTGAGTAGGAAGTTAAGTCCTTGATTGGAAGGACAATTAAACAATCAACAGCTGCAATGGTGTATCTTCAAAGAGGAAAAAATGAGACTTAGTTTTATGTCATTAAGAAACACTCAAGTTGAAATGTTGTCAATTTGAATAAAAATAAGTAGATGTAATTTCAGGATGGTGCTACTGTAATAAAACACCTGCCAGGTTTGTTCTACCTGTTGTTTTAGTTTGTTGAGGGTTTTTAAATAATCTTTTAAAATAAGTAAACATGTTATGGTAAGAAAGATCAAGTAGTCCAAAAGGGAATCGGAAAGAGTGCTCTATTGAACCTAGCAGTGGCTCTTCCAGACAGTAATGTCTTTGGCTCTTGCCTGGTCCCCTTCCTTCGGGTGGGGGATTATGGTACATGAAGCTCAACCATAAGTTCCTTTCTGCAGTGGGGATGGAAATTTTTGCCACAGGAAAAGGGCTTGAATCTGCTTAAATAGTCACAGGCTGATTTGTAAGATTTTTATCATTTTTTTTTGCAGCCCCGATGGTAAGTATTCACTACCTTTAGGTGTGTAACTCCTTGAAGTCAACTGCCTAAAGAATCTCACAGTAAGAAATCAATGGGAGTTAGGCCCTAAATCTTTGAAGAATTTATGTCTGATTGTCTGTTCTAGGGGGAGAATGAGCTGCAGCTGGGATTCATCTTGTGTAATTTTAGCAATTTGGAAGTTTGGTATCTCTTCTAAAGCATTTGTATTGGCTTCTTCTGTAGTCAGTGGAAAAAGACAAATCCAGGAAGTGATTACTACCTTTCTAAAACAGACAATCAAGGAATTTAGAGTGAATCAGTCTCTGGAGATTTTCTCCTTCTGCCTAAAAAGAGCCTTATGACTAGTTTAGTCCAAACCCTGTTTTTTCAGATGAGTCTCAATGTCTGCCTTCAAACATACACATTAAACTAAATAGAATAATATGGGAGCATATGTCTCAATTTTTTTTCTATGATGGGGACCTGTATTAGTTTTGCATGGCCTGGTTTTTGTAGTGGGGAAGCTATAGGGGGTGGCTTCTGTGAGAAGCTTCTAGAAGCTTCTTTCTTGTCCAGCAGAACCAGCCCCTGGTGGCTCAAAATATGGACATGCCGCTGGCCAACGCTGGGCCAATCAGAAATGCTGGTAATGCCTCTGTGCTATTTAAGTAGAAAGATTTTTTAAAAATTGTGACATAGTTTTATTTCTGCCAGAGAAGAATGGAGTCATAATATGTGAGATGAACAGCTCTGCAGATGCCAACGTCAGTGGACAAGGTGCAGGAGGTGCTCCAGGTGCTGGAGCTGAGATTCCCCTGCAGACTGTGGTGATAACCATGGTGAAGCAGCTGTGCCTCTGCAGCCCATGGAGGACCAGAGCAGATGGATGTGTGAAAGGGGGCTGTGATCCTGTGGGAGGGCTGTGGAGGGAGGAGCCCTGCTCCCATGCTGGAGCAGCCTGTCCTTGCAGGACTGCACCCCATGGAAGAGTGACCCACGCTGCAGCAGTTTTGGGAGGACTGTTGCCTATAGGATGGACTCACAGTGCTGCAGTTCACAGGGAGATGTTACTTGTGAGTTGGACTCACACTGGAAAAGTTCATGGAGAGCTGTCTCCCATGGGAGGGACCCCATGGTGCAGCCAGGGAAACTCCGCTCCCTGAACAGTAGGAGAAGCCTCAGGTGGTGAACTGACTATAACCCCCATTCCCTGCCTCCTTGAGCCAGTGGAGTAGAGCCAGGAGCTAGAGGTCCAAGGAGGGAGGGGTTGGAGAAAGGCATTTTTCAGGATTTATTTTACTTCTCATTATCCTGCTCTGATTTTGCTATTAATAAATTCACTTCATATCTCCAAGTTGAGCCTGTTTTGCCCATGATGGTATTAGATGAGTGATCTTTCCCGGTCCTTATCTCAACCCATGAACCCTTTGTTATATTTTTTCTCCTCTGTTCAGCTACAGAGGGGAGTGAGTGAGTGGTTTTGGTGGGAGCCTGGCATCTGGCCAGCATCAACCCATGAAAGTACCTTAAATATCATTGTAACAATAGTAAGCAAAATTTATCACAAATATGAATGGTAATTCTAAATTTTATTGTACCCCCTGTAACAGTTTGTTTCCTGCTGATGTAACAGGTTCTATTAAGGATTTACTAACAGGTTCAATCTTACAAGACTTAGTAAACCAGAGGGGAAGTTCTATGCATAAATGAAGTATCATGCACAAATACAAAACTAGGACCACGTGAAAGAAAGATCTAGTAGTGCATCACAAACTAAGTAAGTATGTGTCAACAATAACAATATAGGAAGCATTTTGGGGTATACCACTTGGAGTTTTCTATGTGAGAGAAAGAAATAATGTTCTGGTGAGGACTGAGATGAAGTAATATATCCCATTTGGAAGTCACATATTAAGGGAGAGGAATGGAGTACAAAAAACTGGTAGCAAGGTCAGGAGGACACAATTTCCAGCTCTCACAAAATGAATACCCAGTGTTGGAGTGCAGCAACTAGCACTTGAAATTTTGCACAAAGCTATCCCATTGCCATCATTGGGAAACCAGTGAATCCTAGCTCACTGTAGTGTCATCTGGACTTGCTCCCCTCTCCTGCTGTCTGCTGCCTCTGCTTTCCCAGTTATTACACGCAACAAAATCAGCAAGCGCTATCCCAGTAAGTAGTTGGCCAGACACACATTGCACCACTTCCACAGCTTTCAAGTGGTTACTTGCAATAGCTATGTTTGCCAATAAAGTCTGACTTTCCAAGCTGGAGGCATCAAAGAGTAAGGCTGGATCGGACAGCAGCGCACAGCCTGCAGATCTGAATGGGCTGGGTGCCAGCTACAGCCCAGCAGGAGTTGCAACCAACACCAGTCCTGTGCACCAGCTGGCCAGATTGTTGAACAGTGGTCTGCAACGCACTCTTTGCTTTGATCTTGTTAATATGGAATCAGGAGAAACTGCAAGGGATCCTGGTATGAATCCTTTTGGGTGAACCTTATACAAAAGTGTCTGTGGCCTCTTGTACATCTCTGATATTCAGGAAACCCGATCTGGGAAGTCTCTGAAATGATGGTGTCAACTTCCATATACTGCATTACTGCCAGTGAACACTGGGAAACTGATGTTTGTCAATTTCCTAGTGGGCATGACACTTCTTTAACTTCTAAGCATCTTTATCAAGTGAGTTTTCTGCTAGGGTAAGCCAAAATAACCCTCAGCATACATTTCCATAATGTTGTCAGTTGTGAAGTTTATCCTTTGTTGTTTTCCCTCACAGATTTGAAGCCTAGTTATCGCCTTTCAGTAATTTCTCCCTTTCACTAACCTCTATACACTCTTCAAGCTTATCAAAGAAAATATTTAGCAGGGCAGAGAGTTGTGTATGTTGATTCTTCAAATATTTTCCTGGTAGTGTGCTGTAATATCCAAAGAAGGAGCTTCTGGTTCAGGGACTCCCCTTGCAGTTGTGTTCTCTATTGCTGTTCAGCTTGTGGAGAGGAAATAAATAGGATATAAGGGTGCAATGCTTTAGCACTGCCACAAGACAAATAGTTTAGTGTACAGTTCTCCTTGGACAGTACTGACCTCAGCATTAGAAAAAGCAATCTCCTAGAAAGATACCAACAACACTGTCAGCATCCTACCACATGTGAGGTATGATGATCTGAGGGTGAGAAAGCACAGTGCCACAGTCTGGGATGTTATGTACTTTAGTGCACAAAAGCAGTGTCAAAATCAAAACAGTGCTATCGCACATGTGGTCAGGCTGGGCACAAGTCAGGCAGTGGTGATTGAGAAACCATGGGTTTCACTGAGTTGCAGACACTCAATAATCGAGTTATCCTTTGACTTATAATCAGCAAAGTCTCCATAAGGTTGGCTAAGCTTCTGCTACAGTATGAATTTCCTAATTCTGTGGGGGGATTAAACGAAAGAAGCTATAAACTAAAGTAAACAGGAAGAGATTTGCTGATCATTTTAAACTTTGGGAAAATTATATCTTATTTTAATCATAAAAAAAAATCCACCGCAAATACAACATGTTACCACAGTAATATTTTTTGCTCTTTTTGTTAGAAAAAACTGTTAATGATAAACACAACATTACTTTTCTAGAATTTTGATAAAATCATACATGCCCTTACTGAGTACCACATGTGACTAATATTTCAGTTATTCCACTGATGTCACTGAGATGGAACTAAAAGTGCTGAAATTCTCAGTGATGGATATTTCACTGCAGCTGTGAGCAATGTGTTCCTCAGAGACTAATTCTCCTGGGGCAATGTTAAACCCTTGGACTTGCATCTTATTTGTAAAATAATACTATTTAAAAATAGGATCAAAAAAGATCTAGCCTAGAAACTTAGCCTTGTGTATATTTCAATATATAAAATTAATATCATAAATTATAAATAAATGTTATTTTATACATATATATGAATTCATGTCATAAAAAATAAACCATAAAGTATGTTAAAATAAAATCAACAAGAAGAGATCATTCAAAGTTAAAACTAAATGTAATAGTCTAAAATATGTCAACAGCTAAATATGAAAGGGTAGAATTTTGTTAAAAAATTTTAGGTATAGCTGCCTGACTTCTCTTGCATTTTTATTCTCTTGAACTTATTCTATTGCTTTCCAAATACTTAATTCTCAAATTTTCTTAAACAGATAAAATTAAATGTATAATTAATTATAAAATACGTAAAAGCAGTTCACACAAATGAATAATTCTACCAGAGAAGCTGCTTTGCAAATGCAAACAATCCTTTGCTGGCATCTTTATTTAAGAGCATACACTGATCTCCAGAGCTGAAATGTACTTCTGAAAAATGTCGTTTATTCAAAGAGCACTAGAACATGTGTTTAAGAAGGAGGTTTGGACACAGAGCTGTAAGCCCAGTAAGATGGATGGTGAGAACCCTTTCTCACCAGTTCACCTTCATGAACTAGACTTGAGTGTTAGACTTGTAACAAAGCAGACCTGAATACAGAGGATGGAGAAAACCATTATAGCTACAAGCATTCTGAGCATGTTTCCCTAGGCTGTCTCTAGCATGTCTCCCTCAGCAGAGCAGGTGTGCATGAATAGCCTTTTGCATGTGGCCTGAGGACCTTTCCATACCTATAGACAACTTTTCAACGTGACAGGGTGAGGTAGTGAAGAGCAAAGAGAGTAAGTATCCCTGTGAATGGCTCCCCAGACCATTTTCTCAAGCAGCCACTGGCTTTAGATTTTCCCATCCTGCACACTGCCTGCTCAGACCTGCCCCAACCACCCTTTCCACGGTGTGAGCACAGCTGCTTGTGGTGCCTTAGATGAAGCCAGATCATGACTTTTTTGTTATTTTTAGCCTGTCTCTGTTCATTTGTTTTGTTTGTCATTTGGCCCCACAAATGATGCCGGTTTCCATAGTATGAACCAGTGGCAAGGCATTAGGGGTCCTAGGTGCCACTGGAAAGAGCATGTCAAATGCACGGTGCCCTAAAGAGTACTGTTTAATGTGGTGGTAGGTCCAGTCTTTGTGCACCAAGTCTGAGTCTAGAAACATAACAGTCCCTTGAACTTAAAAAACCTGACTTTGCCTCTTCAAATGAATTAAATATTTTTTCCATAGACATCTTTGATCTTGAAGCTTTGCTGTCTCAGATGTTGTCTCCCCTGGTTTTGCTTTATGCAAGATCAAAACAGATTGATTAGTAGCTCAAAAAAAGCTAGTTAAAGATTCTAAAGACAGTATTAGAAATCCTACTGTCCAGTTTGGCAGAATGCCATTGTGTATTCAAACCTGATCTGTCTCCAATGTGCACTTCCATTTACTTCAGTAATGCACAGGTGTGGTATTAATGATCAAGGAACTCGCAGTACAAGAAAAACAAGCTCATTTTCATAGCAGACATACATAATGTCAGTAACTAATGTGTTGGTGCTCAAAATTTGAAAACAGTTGCAAACAAACCTGACAGCATGCATCAGGGCTTTTACTTTAAGTTCTTCCATTCCTAGTGCTGTCTAAAACTTGTCTAAAGCCACAAAGTTTGCATGCATGCTTCAGTTCTTAAATGCACAATTTTGTCCTGGTTTCTTGATTGGAATGCTCAGACACCCATTTGTGTATTGCACCTGTAAATTCATACACATAAATATATTTTATATGTACTTTAACTTTCTGTGCACATGATATTTAACTTCATGTACTGTATGCATTTTTGTCACAAGTACTGTAGGTTCCAAGCATAGCTAGTGCAGCTTTCAACTGAGTCAATCTCTTGTCAGCCCTCAGGCTCAACAGCCTGGCAGGAAAACCTGCAAATCCTGCTGCACCCCACCGATTTCTGTGATTTGCAGTGTTGATAGAAACATCCTCCTTGCTGAGGCATTAGAAGTTCCCAGATGAGAAACCTTTGCTTCCCTCTTCCAAACTCACCAAATTGTTATACAGCTGCGAGTCCCTTTGATGCTAAACTTGGAATATGTGTTATTGCCACACATACAGTAAAAAAGCCCAAAAAAACAAACCATCAAGTAAGGATGCAGCTAATGGATGTTCTATTGCATGGTTTAAGAAAGGGTGGTATTTCTCCACATGAAAGAAAAGGTTAGGCATTTCTCATCATCAGAAAGATGCTGTTCTGTCCCACAGTTAATAGTGTTATCTCATATTGTCTACCAGTGATATTAACACAGTCCTACAGCTGCTATGGATTTGGTGAATTAATTTGGGAACAAATTTGATCCATTCTGGTAAATTGAGTGCTCAATAAATTGTATCACTAAATCTTATGTGGTATGTTTGTTGTTATTGTTTGTGGGGTTTGGGGTTTTTTTTTGTTTGGTTTGGTTTGAGTTTTTTTTCCCCTAACTGATCTGTCACAGATCAAATTTTCAACTGAAAACTTCAGTAAAGACAAGGAGTCTGGAGAGACACTGGTGAAAAATGTCCTGTAGGATCACAGGACATTTAGAATATCCTGAGCTAGAAAGGACCCATAAGGATCATCAAAGTCCAGCTCCCGATGCCATGGCTTGTCTTCCTTGTTTTAATTTGTGGCCTTAAAGAATGGGTAAAAAAAGTGTTTTATATGTATTTATAATTAGTAAAGACTGTAAACCCAACAAAGGACAACAAATAAGAAATGCAACTTGTAGATATTAGAGACAAGAAGTAAAGCCTCCATTCTGCAAACAATTACAGAGCTGTTTAATTTGAAGTGTGATGGTCTTTTAATTACAGCAGTCTACTGCTATATCTAGTCACAAAAGACATGAGCACGGTGTTTTCTGGAGATTATTTGTACAACATGTTAAATCCGTATATATATAGTGAAGTATACTTTGAAAATCAGATTGTAGTAAAGGAGGCTACTTAGAATGCAAGAAAATTCAGACAAAGGTAGGTGTACACATGACACAACCAGGGAAGTGCCCTGCCTTAGCCGACCACTCAGCACAGAGAAAGATTGGCATCTGTTTCACCCAACGGGACATTTGACACTTTCATTAAGTTCACGTGAAGACGTGGGTGTGACAAGGCGCTTAAGAGGGCTTTGCAAATTATGTTTGCTTTTAAGAAAGAGGCAGAGCACACCTATATTACACTGAAAAATAATTCTAACTGGGCTTTTATAAGGTATTTATCTGCTATTTATTTGCTTTTTGAGGTTGCTTTCGACCGAGAGGTCCTAGGAAGCTTTGAGGAGCCCTTTCCAATGCAGAGCAGTAATTAGAGCAGCAGGAGCCTCCCGATTAGCCCTTACTCCCCCGGGGCACCGGGAGCGAGCGGGGTAGCGCGGTGCCAGCCTTCTGACCGAGCGGATGTCGCGATCCCTGCGGTGTCCTCCGCGGGCAAGGAGCACGGGCTGTTTGTTGCCTCTTACTGACAGAGTAAGAAAACCCTTAAATGGAACGTTCGGCCAGACAAAACAGGTAGGCAATAAAGGTGTTACCAAGCACTTTTTCCCTTGTGAAAAGAATTCTGTTTGTACAATTAAATACACTGCCGATATTAACTACTTTTGATTTTACAAATTCAGTATTTAGAAGCTAATTAATTAGCGTATTAAATCTCACTAATCCTTCCAGAAAGCGCCTTGGTAATTACTTTTTAAGAGCATTACTGGTAGATTTAAGTCTGTTTGTTCCTCTGAGCTCAGCACAGCAAAAAGCCTTCAGTACAGCGAAATGCTTGCACCTTTTCATATTAGCTGAAAGAGGTAATAAAGATGTGTTTTAACAAAACAAATGAGAGACCTGTTGTGAAGTCTCAAGATGTTTAATGCCTAAGAAAGGGGGTGGAGTACCCGTTTAACACATTTTAGATGTTGTTTCATTTTAAGATTAATTTATTATGACTACAAAATATTGATAGGAAACAGAATGAGAAAATTAGACCCATAAAATTTTTTTGAGTCAATAGGATGATTGTCACTGTTTGGATTCTTAAAAGCAGTCAATTTCTAATTTTTTTACTTAAGAAATATAGCAAAATATAGTTAAACAACTTTATTTGCATACCTAAAGAAGCATGGTAAAACCAACCGCACTTGAGGACTGCCAGGGCTCAGCCATGGTAGGTTTAAAGGGAACCTCTACTAAGAGTTATTAAGGGAAAAGATTAATACGAAAAACAATCATATTTCTGGTTGTGCTGGTGGGAAATTGCCAAGGAATATATTAATCAAGTGTTTCATTTTCTACCACTCTACCTCTAAATGGAAAGGACTTTATTTAGGGGAACAAGGTTTTGCGTTTAAGTAAAGGAAGAAAAGAGCACTTAAACCTTTGCTAAGATAATTGCTTACACAAAAAAAAACCCACAAACACCCGCCCCAAAAGAAAGCAAAGCAAAAAATCCCACCCTAACTAACCAACCAACCAACCAACAAACCAAAAAGCCAAAACCCACGGTGCAAAATCAACAATGCGTACCAGTTAGGAACTTGCAGTGCTTCAGTCCTAACTGAAGTTTATTTCCTTGGTTTGTGAACAAATATCCTATCCATCAGGCAGTGGGTGATGCCTGTGAAACAAATGGAAAAAAACAACCCCTGTGCTTGGACTATGAACTGTGAATAGGCAGATGCCCATTCATGCAGGTTTTGTGACTTTACAGACTTTTGGAAGGATGCAATTAATGGAAGAACTACAGCTTTACAGTCTGACTCTTTAGGAACTTGTCAAAGCTGGAAAAAATGTGTTTCGCTTTCTTAAAGAAATAAGTGAGAAAAGTAACTTCCATTGCTGTTTCTGAGTTGGAATTTGGTACCTGAGACAACAGGGCATATTTTTTTCAAACCAAAGAAAAGCCATTCCCATTGCCCACAGAATAAATGTGGTAATTTTCAAGCCAAGACAAATCAAAGATAGAAAACAGCTTAAAAAAGAGCTTTGCAGATAATCTACTGCCTCTCCAAAAGAAACACATAATAAAATAATAATTAATAAATACTTATTATTTACCTCATTACTGTGTATACTAAACCAGGTCTCTCAGTGCAGTGACATGGAGTTCTCTGGGCATCACATTGCCTGTGTAGGTGTGAGCTCTTTTTTGGAATAACGTTGCAAAATGTCAACAAGAATAGAAGCTTGTTTTTTGTGTCTAGACGTAGATAGGTATTTTGTGATTCTTTGATTCACAGGAATGAGGAAAGCTAAGGTCCAATTCAGACCCAATTCTTACTGGCTGCCACATAATAAGAAGGCCAGCAGCTCTGGTTTATGGCCAGGTAGAGTGAAAGTAAAGTTATCTGTGCCTCAGGCTTTGAATCGGGCATTAACTCTTCTTTGGATTTCCAATTGCAAATATTAGAGCTCATCAAGGGAAGCTCTTGTTACTAGCAGAGGGACTCCCTCTCCTTATACTTTCCATCTCCAAAAAGCCAGGAGCTCGTGCAGAGTGAAGAGACGTAAGGTCATGGAAAGACTATAGATGTTTGTAGACATATCAAATAATTCTGTTTTCTCCCTTATATAAGCAGAAAGAACAAGGACTGTCAGCATCAGGCAAAATGGATGTTACAAAGTAGCTGCCTCCAACATGGCCATCAGAGCAGTCTTGTGTATTATTAACAGACCCAGGAAAAACTCTCTCTTAGTGCTAACAGAGTCTGGATTGAGGTGTTTCCAAGATGATGGTTTTGGAGAATGCACAATTCAATAATTTTTTTCAGAAAATGTAAGCAGTCTTTTTCATTGCACATTGTTTATAACTTCTCTCCACTGAGATAGTATGAGCCCAGCATGTGCTTTCATGTTGTAAGGGAACGTCTGTTCACACCTTAGGAAGCAACTAATGAACAGTTCCAGGCCATATCCCTTGATTTCAATTGTATGCACAGGTTCCTTTAGTAACTATTCAGTGTTCTCCATAAAAGCCTTCTCGATCTGCTGGAGCCAGACTTTAACTGTGCTCAGATGTTCCAGGAATCCCTCTCTCCCTTCACCTAATCATAGTTGTGTTAGTCTTCTATATGTAATTGTTTAGGTACTATTTAATGTATTCTGTGGATTCCTGTTGATGTTGTTTGCTATTATGTGATATTTACAAATCTTGCAGAAAAATCAGAAGCACTGGGTGTCACTGACCGATGAAATTCTTGTTAAGTTCAGATCCTGGCATATACAGGACATGACATGACATGACATATTACAAGGTCACTGATAGCTCTTCATTGCTTGCCTTGCCTACTGCAGCGCTATCTGCCATGTGACACTTTGTTCCTAAGCAGTTTAGGTTTTGCATTCATAATTAAAAGTGCTTAAGAGTACTTCTTGAGTACTTCTTGTACTCAGATCTGCTGACCTAGGTACGTGAGCTTTCCATCATTATCATCCCCTGTCTTTTATTGCTTTTTTTGTTCTGTCGTTCATTCTCCTGCCAGTGTGAAACAAAAACATTGTTCTTTGATGCATTCTTTTATGAGATCTTTCATTGTGTACTTGGTAACTGCTGTAACACTGTAGGATGTCTTGCAACTCTGTCTTCATTTGCTTACAAAGCACCTATTTGATGATAATTTGTGCTTAAGTTCCCTATTGACACTGGCTGATTAGTGTTCTACTGTGGGGCATGGAGGGCTGTTGTCTCAGCAAGCCAGGTTTTTGAAAGATCAAAAGAGTCTCTGCCCGAATTTGTAAGTGAGAATCAGTGCACCCAAGTAGAAATGATGATAGGGAAGTGCAAAGAAGAAATAAGAAACTCTTGGTCAGAGTGGTGTTAGGTCACAACACAACCAGAGTAACCAGTTGATAGGCTTTATAAGCAATATAGACATCTTTGCCTGTGATGTTAGTTTTGCCCTCCATTTCACTGAAAATGGAGTATTAATCTGCTGCTATCTTGTAATTCCTTTAACCTTTAATAATTAAAGATGTAGTATAGTTCTGTTGATTGCTTAACTAGGAATAATTTTACATAAATCTGTGTATGATACTGATTTAGCATTTCTGCTTGTGATGGGCCTCAGCTTATTTCAAACGTGTTGCAAGCTTTTGTGCCAGCTTCCAAATCCTCTGGAGTTACTGCTTATCCAGCCACCCTTTTTAAACAAAACTCCGTCTTATGGCTTTATCTATAATAGGGACTAACTTTCTGAAGTGTTTTCTCCTGAGATAGGGCTACCTCTGGAGTATGAACGTTCTGCCATTCTCAGCGCTCTCAATAGATAAACAAAGTATTTTATTTTGCAGATATATATAGATCTGTAAGGATGCTGGTCTCCAGAAGGCACGCTTTGATGTGTATCTCTGTCATTAGTAATGCTGTTAGTGAGTTGTTCCTTATCCTTGCAGGAGCATCTCAGTAAGGTGAATTGCAACATGCGATGGTTTCTTTGTGATAGTATGATGATGAGAACATGCATCCCAGTAACACATTGCTTTTCAGAGAACATGAACTTGGTTTTCATGCAGTGCTACTACTGCTCCAGAAAGTGCAATTCTAGCTGCCCTGTACATTGGGAACACTTTCTCTCTCATCAAAGATCTGAAATTATATTATGTTTTCTAAAAGTAATCTAAAAAGCCTAAAGATATAAAAATCCTGGATCAGGTCTATCAGTGATCTCATCACTGGATGCATTGCTGCTTTTTAAGTTCTTAATATGACATTAAGATATAACGGAGTTCTGGTTTTCATACTTTTCATCTCGGTGATTTTTCCTGTCTTTGTTTTGTGTTCCACAATACGGAACTGTACCATCCTAGCCAAGGCATTTGCAGTCAGTCTGTCTCTGTTTTGAATTTCTTTATCCTTGCTTGTTCTCTAGGAACAACTTCAACTTGGAATTCAAGGAATGAAAGTTGGTCTTGGGTTGAAAAAATTTGTTATTTTCTTAGATAGATTAAGAAATTCTCTCATTTCAAACTAGTCATATTTGTTAATGTCATCACTTCCAGATGGGTCCATACTACTTTATTCTTTCATAAATGATGTATTTTTACCAAATATTTTATAATCTTCTAGAATATGAACTGTTTCTAACAGAAAGTCAGGAATACCAAATACAGTGAAATTTTTGAATCATAGTGTAAAATATTTTCTAGTTCCAGAGGAAAGCAGCGGAAGTGCCATTACAGAGGTATATAAAACTGTCACATACAGCAGCAACAATTACATTTTCCATGTGGGATATTCTTCCATGATTTTACTATCTCTGGTGTTAGCTGTGTTTTCTAGATGGACCTTTATTATTACTATAATTATTATTACTCTTAATACTCTTATTATTAATATTATTAATATTATTAATATTATTAATATTATTAATATTATTATTACTACTACTACTACTACTGTTCTGGTTGTGTTGTTTCACTTAATGCGAAATTACTTATTCCAGAGAAGAAAATATGTCTCTTTTGCTCTGTGGAAAACATAACAATTCACATTTTCTTTAAGTTTGGAAACACGGAGCTGTTACTAAAACTTGTTTAATAAAGGGGAATTTCTGATATTGGCAGAGAATAACACTGTGGAAATGTCTTTCTCTATGCAGTAAGGATTTAAATTGCCCAAGATACTCAACACTTTGAAAGAACCATTAGCATTTCACTTTTCAGATTTCCATTTGTGTGAATATGAGAAAATGAAGGAATGCCTTTGGTTCCTTTGCAGAATTTCAGTGCATCTTTTCTTCGGCTTGTTCTTTTAGCTCTATTTGCCCTTGTAACTTAAAACCAAAAGGGAAGTGAATAGTATGAAAAAACGATATTTGCTTAACAGCTAGTGGCTCCAGCTAAAAAAATCTGCAGCATCCCATTGCTCTCACATGCTGTGAGGCAGCTTGAGGTTTGATTGCAAAGCTTATAAAGAATTGTGTATTTCTTACTTTAAGTAGACTCTTTTTTGAGACTTCTGTCATGATTTTGGTAATGTTTTGAGTGCTTAATTCTATATTTTTGTAGGAAAATGAAGGTTAGAGGATTGAGCAGTCATTCCATATCTTTGTTTGTCAGATTGTCAAAAGGATTAGGGTTGTCTTGTGCAGGGCTAGGAGTTTGACTTAATGATATTTGTGGGTCACCTCCAAGTCAGATACTCTATGATCATCTCTTATCATTTTGAACCTACTATCAATTTTGACCAAGAGATGGGTATTAAGTCCACAGAATCAGAGCAGAGGTAGTTCAAAATGAATCTCTGAAGTATGTTCAGCATTAGTTTTCTTCTTCGCATCCACTACAATTGCTCATGTAGTGTGAATGTAACCACAGTTCTTTCTTTAATAAATGACTGTAAAAATATTTTGGGCCTTGCTTTGTGGCTAAATGAAGTCAATTTATTAGCAATTTTTAATAGAGTTCTGCTGTGTTCATTCTACCAAGCATCTGGCAAACCAGTTGTAGTTAAACTCTCAGTATTTGGGTATTTCTCCCATTTTGATCATTCCACTGCAGTTGAAGAACAGAGGGTATGTTAATGCAGTCCAATTAAAAAAATTTTAACCATTTTTTTTTCTAAATTATTTTTATGGTAATAATTTCAGGTCTATTTATAATAAGCATTCAATTATTGCTACCATAACAGAATAAATCAGAATTATTCTAATGTCAACAGTCTTCAGTGTGTTGTGGAAGAGACTTTTCCACCATAAGAAGTCTGAAATTCGTAATTTTTTTCCATTCAAAGAGACCCTAGGAGGGTTTTAGAGCAGATTTTTGACTTTTTGAAATGTCTAGTTTGGGTATGAGTCAAACCTACACGTTGAAAGTAGAGGACTAACTTTGTTGCAGTTAATATAACATCTTAAAGTTATACAAATCACTTAAATTAGCCTCCATTCTCATATAGGGAACATACCCATACAGTGTAAAATTCCCCACCCCAGGGGACATACCTGGGTGTTCACACCTATACTTGAACATATATTATCCCATTGGACTTGGTGTTTCATGGGCTTCCCACACCCCTGACAGACCAAGAATGTGACCATTGCTTTGACCAGCAGACATCGGAATTGTAACAACCAGCTCTTGTTGCTGGACCTATGGGTGGTGATTATTGACCTTTCCACTCTTGTCCTTTTTTTCTCTTTCCTCCTTTTCCCTTAAACATTTTTTCTGAAGTGTTATTTTATGCTTTTATATTTTTGCAGTTCTAACCAAAATGGCCACATTTTAAAATTTGTCTAGTACCTTATTCTACCTTAATGTTCTAAAGTTTGCAAATAAAAAAAAAGTTTTATTTCTCCTGTGCACCACCCAGAGTGAACCAAACAATTCTGCCTCAAACTCAGTGAACATAATGGGCCATAACAGTGTGCTAATGTCACCATGTGTGATCATATCCATACAATAGCACTGTACAGTGGGAAAAGCCCTATTTCCAGGTTTTCAGGTGCAAGTTTGTGTTCATTCTGCACATTTCAAAAGAGGGAAAGAGTTGCCCATACACTCTAGGGTAAAATTTGGTTCTTCACCTCTGTAGTAGTAGCAGAATGGCTTGTGTTTATTGTTAGGAAAAATCTGTTGCTATAAAGATTAAATCACAGTGTGAATAATGTTCTGCACATACAAAACCACCCCATGGGCCTAGTTGAGAAAAACTGGTCAGCAATGCAAGGAACACATTATTTTGATGTAGAAGGTTCAGTGGTAGAACTGGTAGAAAAAGAGGTAAATAGGTACCCAATTGATTTCCTTAATCATAGGTTTTTTTACATTTCTCCTGTTTAAAATGGGGAGAGTTAACCATCGGCCTTGAAAAGTAATTAGGATACAGAATCATAAAGAATGTAGGGAAAAATGATGGAAAGAAATTATTTTTATTCTCTCTTCTAAAATCTTCATCTATTTTTCTGTTATATTCTAGTTTTCATTACTTATTTTTGTCTGGAATAAGTTCACTTGACTGTGTATCTCTTAAGTGTATATTTTCCTCACTGATATAATGAGAGGTCAGAAATACTGGAGACCAAATTCATCACTCACTTGCCCAGTCCATTTATGTGGCAATCTCACCACGTTGTGTGGTTACAGATAAACAAACAGGCTCCTCTCTAGGTAAAAACATATGTTCAATTAAGTTTGTATTTCAAAATAAATGATGTGTAAATCTTTTTATAGCTTCTTAATTTAATGTGGGTTTAGTTATTTAGTAGCTTCATGTTGGGGGTTGGATTTGGTTTTTCTTGTTTTGTTTTGTTTTGCCCTTGGAATTTTTTCCCTGGACACTGACGACTGGGTGATCAACGGGTAATTGTCAGTACTTAACAAAGACAAAAGGAACCAGGGAAGGAAAGACCGAAGGGACAGGGTGGGGCTGGGGGGCTGGGCACTTTTCTCCTTGGCACCGAGGAGAGAGGACAGAGGCTTTTTGGCTNACACTTCAATAGTAAAAAAAGAGCTAAATGTATGTAGCAAAACTGGTTAGTGTGAATTCATGCATACTTTTGGAAAGCAGCTTCAGAAATATGAAGTTTATCATGTCACATCATTTTCTCTGAAAATGAAAATCTTAAAAACTCCAATCATTTCCATCTCCCTGAATAAAATAGGCTTATTCTTTATCTCTGAACATCCTTTATTTGATATAACCCTGAGGAATGGTCTGTGGAGTCCTGTATTCTTCATCTCAGGAGCGGTACAGTTGTGATGAGATACAGTCAGCTCTGTCATCGAAACTATCTGGACCCTGCATTGTGAACCAGAGTAAAGGACTTTTCAAAACCATTGAACAAGAAGTAGAAATAATAAAATAAGAAAATATCTCCTTATATTCTGTCGTAGTTTTCTATCTTAATTTCTAATCTGTAATCTACCATATTTCTCCTGCATTTATCTTTCCTAAAATCCATCTCCTGATGTCAGCATGACCCTATTTTCCTGCATGTCATTACTAAGCCTCTTTACTTATCTGCTATCAAGAAAATAACATTGTGGTTAGCTTCTGAATGGTAGAACCTCTTAAGACAACCTCTGTATGCATTTCGTTCTGGATGATGCTTGTGGGCTCCCCTGCATTCCTTTTGCTTTCAGCTGCTGTACTGTTTTCTTTCAGAATATGTAAAGGTCATGTGTGATTGCAGCCCTCTTCACTTGGGTGACAGATATTAGTTCATGGAGTTTCCTAGTTATTCCAGATCCAATGTCAGAGAAACATTGATGTCACAAATTCTTCAAGGCCCAATTTGCCAACAGATAATGGAACAAGAAGTGAGAGTAAACCAAACTGGATTTATCCTTCTGATTAGTGTACACTGATTGTCAACTGGACTGAATGATCATTCACTTTATCAAATGGATTTTCACAGCATCATTACAACAGGTACAGAAGTGCTTGGACTATTTAATTTTTCCCACCTGTCCAAGGCCTTACTGACAATAATGAAGTGGGTATCTGAACTATCTTGATAACTTCTTCTTTTCCTTTCAGACCCTTCAGATTTTGAAAATCTGAATTCAGACATTCCAATAAAGCATGATTATCTACTGGCTTATTAGCTTATATTCTTGTAAACTGGCAAAAATATTTTAAGTATTATTTGCAGCATTTTGAAGTGAAATAGGATGCATAAAGCATTGTTTCAACTTCCAGTGTTGAAAGTGTTTGGAATTATTTTCAGGACCAATAAGGCATATGTAGACGTGCTACCCCAAGTATACATCTGCACCTAAACTCATCAAATATTCTGAGTACCTGGAGAATATTGAAAAGACTCTCTTGTTCTTTGTAACACTATAGATTTACATTTCTTTTCCATGTAATAAGAAGAAGAACAATCAGAAATTCACTGATATTCAAAATAAACATGAAATATGAACTAACAAAATCTGTTAAACAGATGACAGAGCAACCACATATTTTACTTAAATACTGTCACTGTATATACTAGACTTCTCTGTTTAATTCATGGAAACATTAATTACAGCAGCTAAACCTCTCCTGACAGGCACAGTATAACAAGTCTTCAAATAATAAAACACACCTAATTTCATCTCAACCCCTTTTCTATAAGCAAATGTGTGAATGTGTCTCCAGAAGTACACAATCTCATCTACATGGAAACCTAAATATTTAAAATTAGTATCACTATTGAGGGAGGGGAGAAGGGTTTGCTGTGGTGTAATACCAGCCAACTTAAATCTCATGCTAAAAATGTCTGGTGTTTGTTTTCTTTTGTGAGGAAGCAGATGATTGTCCAGATGATATCCAGATGATTAAAAGAAGCTGAATCTGTATCCTATCAAAGCTCCTCTGAAGCTCATCCATAATTTCTCCTTTCTCCCACTGTATGTATTTTCATGTGCAGAAAGCTTGAGACAAACCAGAGGCTATTGATTAAACAGAAGAGTACAGTAATGTACCAAAACTGAATTTCTACAGTAAATTGCTATGTTATCAATATCCAACACATTAAATATCTTCCTTGCAATGACAATAATCCTGTGTCCTATCCTGCTTCATAAATTACCCCAGAAACAGCAGCTGATATAAAAACCTTCATGGTCTAGGCCAACTTGTGTAATATTTCACCATAAACCAAATAATAGCATATTTTTAGTAATTTTGTTTGCCAGGGACTCTTTTCAAAGATTGAAATTTCCAGATCTTGTTATGTCAAAGATAAGATTTCTGCTGTTAAGAACAGATTTTTAAAAAATATTTTGAATTTTATTTTTAGGCACCATGGTATTAATTTAGCACATTAGAATACCCTCTGCATATCTTCTGTTCAGAATAAACAGGTCCGTTGTATTTTTGGTTTATGGTGTAGCAAACTCTTTTTAGAGGTTTCTGTAACTTACAAGAGACAATTTTGTCCAAGTTTATTCTCCTTCGGTGGGAATAATTGCATTATGCCTTCTTTTCTGAAGTAGAGAATTATAGAACATAGTTCATCTCACTTGTTTTAGACAGTTACTTTAAGATGGAATGAATCACTATTTAGATTCTATTGATCATATACACAAAATTTACAATTATTATAAAGACAGACAGTTCAATATAATCAAATAATAGATTCTAATGTACATTGCATCCTGTCTTCTATCACCTGATCTCACAGGAGAAAGAATATATACAGTTTTCCTCAAAGAATTTGATAAGCTATCTCTCATATGGATAAAGGCCAAGACAGCTGGGTCTGTTCAGCCTGGAGGGGGTGTCTCATTAATGTGTACAAATATCTGAAGGAAGGGTACAAAGAAGAAGGAGTCTGTCACATTCAGCAGCGCTGAGTGACAGGACCAGAGGCAACAGACACAAACTGAAACTCAGAAGGACCCCTCTGAACGTCAGCACTTTTTACTATGAAGGCAGAAGTTGCCCAGGGAAGTTGTGTACAACCAACTCTAGGCAGCCCTGCTTGAGCAGAAGGGTTGGACCAGGTGACCTTCATAGGTCACTTCCAACCTCAACCATTTTGTGATATTACATCTAGGTTCTATTAATGATATTTACATAAGGATGTTACTGATTGCAGACTATTTAAGTAATATGTAGGATCTTTGAGGGTGGAATTTTGCTTTACAGAAAGATTTCTTTTGCTCTTGTTTAGCTTCTTAAATCAGCTCACATGCATCACATGTATCAGCAGTATAAGGGAATTCGCAGCCAATGGCAAAAAGTAGTTTCCCCTTCCTTTTGTTGCCTGCCATGTCAGACTTCATCCTAAGAAAAGGAACAGGTTAAAGAGCAACTGCTTAATTTTTCTACTTACTCAACTAGATTCTGTGGTCAACAGTGCTGATGGCAGCATTTGCATCAACAATTTACTGTACCCACTTGCAAAAGAGCCTGATCTTCTGAGCAGTACTATCTTGGCTTAACATCTCGGTCTGGACCTACCTACTCTAAATCTCAGCCCAGGTTGTCTGGAACCTTCTTAGAAAACTCATTTGCAAACTTCATTCACTACCTTCTCTAAAAATAAGGTGTCTGGTTTTGCATGATTTCACAATGAAACCGTGTGAAGCTCAATGGTTAAGGGTTTTGTTCTACTTAGACTTCCTGGGTGCATGTGGATCTGTAGTGGGGAGCTGGGGCTCGTGATGCAGGGAGCCACACAGAGCAGAGCAATGAACAAGCCAATGAACCAAACAGGCACCTCAAGCCTTGCAAAGAGAAACTGCAACTTCACAGGCAATTTAGCTGGTACAATTTATTCTAATTTATTACAGTAACCTACATATTAGCAAATGTTAACAGATGAGGGTAGATTTATGTCAGGGAAGGCTACTGTGCTAATGAATGGCCTCCACATCAGCACTGCCTGGAGCAGCACGTGCTCTCTCTTGGCCGCTCCTTACCACATTTTCCCATTACCATTACAGCAGAAACAAGCCTTTCACGTTCTGTAATCTCTGACTGGGAGGAAACTTGTTTAGAAGGTAAAGAAGGGAACTAGCAGATGGCTATTTGTATGAACTACAGCTCTGGTTGTTTTTATTTGGGCATTTACTTGAAGAAGCACAGGAGTTACTGGGTACTGAGCACTTCTCAAAATCTGTATTCCAGTCGTGGTTACTGCTAGAGTGGTTGTAGTCTGTACATGTTCACATTCCTGCTAACTGACTGTGAGTATCAACTTTTCTACTGGTTTTTAGGGTTTTTTCCCTCTGTATACAAAATAGGATTCCTAACACCTGTCACAACAAAAGATTTTTTTTTTCACTCTCATGCATTTTTTTTCATCAGTGCATATAAAGCATTTGCATTTTCAGCATTATAGTATCTGGCTTAAAGAGGGAGAAATATTCTGTAGGTTTGGTAATTAACTACTATAAAGCATTTGAGATTTTGGATTGGCAGGTGCTGTCAAAGCATAAAATATGATCAACATACCTTTAAATCAATGAAAGACCAAGAGTATCACAATTCAAAGAGCAAACAAACCCAACTGTTTACTCTTCACTCTGCTGCAGTCTGTAAGTGCAGACTCAAAATTAATGTAGTATACTTTAGCCACCCAGCTAAAACCCACAAAAATCCGTATAAAACACCTTCCAAATTCCTCAATGCCAGATTGTGCTAGTTTAAGAAAACTCTTTCTGTGATACCTTTTCTTCTTTTAAATGTTTTGTTTTTTATTAAATACCAATTAAATAGCAATTTGAAAGGATTGGAATGATATTTTCATGCATTCATAATCCAGCTGTTGATAAAACTACTCCTAAATGTCTCTAATGGTTGAGTCTACATTTCCCCCACTCTATTGCCAGACAACTCTAAAGAAAACTGTACATACTGAGTATTAGCAAACTGTCTGAAGATAACACTGTGATTTTGGGTTGTTTGAGTTTTTTTTTTTTTTTTTTTTTTTTGTTACCTGTGAGTACATGGTTAAGTCCTGGTTTGTAGCAATCATTAACTTTTATTGGTCCTTTTGTCAGACAGTCTGTATTTCACTCTGTGGACATGTGCAAGGTTCCTCATTTGTTTTTTCTCTTCAAGACCATTTGCATTTGCTATATAACACCTCATTGAAGACGGGGAAAAAGGAGAGAAATGCAGACGCGCAGCTTTTCCTAAACGCTGTAGGCACTTTGAATCGCCCCATAAAACTCCCAGATCCTTGTCCTTGGAGAAAAGTGCAGGTGGTGGTGGGTTGCAGGAATCGCTCCTAAACTAAGGTCTTGCTAGCCACCAGCAGAGAGGGTGGAGAGGGGAGGGAGGAGGCTGTGGGTGTCTGGCTGCTGCCCTGTGTGGGTTTTGGCAGCTGGTGAGAGGCGGGGCTGCTCACAGCGAGCTGGGGAGAGCCAGCCAGGGACTGGAGACTGGAGACCTTCAGCTTTCCTGGAACTGCTCTGTAACATTTTCAAAAACGAGGAATTCCTGAGAATAATAGAGAGAGAAGGGGGTGGGAGTAAGAGAACTAGATAGGAATGGAGTTAAATCCCTGACCATCATTCACTCACTGGTGAAATGGAGGGGGAAAGAGAAAAGACAGGAATGCAAAGCTTTGAACAGTAGAAATGTTGGCATTTCCAGTTTGGAAAACCTTGAATTGTCTAAAAAAATGTTGAGATTTGCTTTGGAATTTTCTTGTTAAAATAATAAGTAGAAAATGAATTACTATTCCTTGTGCACTCCACCGATTCTTTCAGGTTGGATAAAGCTTTGTGATGGTATTTTTTTCCTCTATACATAAATTAATGTATTTTAAGACCAGAAGGGACTGTTCATCTGACCTCATACATAACACAGGCATCTCGTTTGCTGTATATTAATTACTGCTTCAAGTCTGATTCAACTACAGCATACCACAGAAAAATCTTCCCACTTCAAACCATTATCACCCTGTTTATATGTCAATGAGCCCCATTGTCCTTTTTTTTGCAACCATCACTTCGGGAAGTCTGACTTGCCAGGGGCTCAGGTCCAGTCGAAGTCTCCTCCTCTTGGTTCCCCTCCTCCAGTCCTGGGAGAACAGCAGGTTAGTCTTCCTCATTAAGTACATGACTTAACTTTTGGTCATGACAAAAGTCATGTCATTACATGAGCAAATGACATGAAACAGTGCCAGCAAAGCGTGTTTTTTGGGTTTTTTCACCATTTCTCTATCAAAAGTGCCAAAAGCAAACTGTAGTGATATCCGAGTTGTTTTTTTTTCCCTCATTTAATTAGTTAATTAAAATATATATGCAAATTAGGGTCCAAGATTAGGGTCCCTGTAGGACTTTACTCAAAAATTACTCCATATTTATAGTTGCATTTCAAGAGCTGCTGGTTTCTTATCTGTGCTGTGTGCTCTGTTGACTTTATAGCATTCTAGTTTACATTCATGTGGTGTCCTGTCAAATAATATTTGATTTATTTACATTGTTACCTTTATCAAATCTGTAATTTCACTTGCTATTAAATACTTAATTGTAGCTGTAGCCAGATTGCCTCTTGGCCTTTTTTTCTTTAGAGAGGAGGGAAAGCAGAGGTGACAGGCTGGAGCTGTGACAAGGCAGGAAGGATACAAAGAAAAGATCTGACTAAGGTCACCATGGGCAATGAAGGGCTTAAACAGGACCAGCTTAAGCAGAGCCCCAAGTTGGCAGTGTGACTCCCTGGGAAGCACAAGAGAGGAAGCACTGTGGTCCTGATAAGAGTGTGGAGGCAGAAATTGCACCTGACAGTCAGGGCTGAACACCTCAGACACTGGCATATGTGAGTAATTCGTGTGACTATCAGAGATATCTACATGATTTGTCATCTTTCTCTCCTGTGTTGAGTCTGGCCTCCTCTAATTGCAACACAATAAATGGATTACAGAAGAACCATAAGATTTCTCCCTTTTCTTATTTCCTGTACATTATCACATGTAAAATGAGGTGGGATTATATAGTTAGTTATTTTCTATATGTACAGGATATTCAGGTAATAGACTCAATTTGTGCTCTTGGAACAGCAGATGTATTACTTTCTCCAGCATAGAAAAAAACATAAGAAATCAGGAATGACAGTTATGTTGTATTAAAATCAGCACCCCTAATTTAATGAGCTTTTGATAATAGTCTCAATAAGATAGTCTACTGCTTTGTTGAAAATTATATCTTGCAAAATCCCTACTAACGGCAACTAAACAGATCATTCACACAATACTTTCACTAAGTGGAAACTCTGATATAAATCTTTTGTATTTAACCACTAACCTCAAATGAATACAGCAGGCTGGAAAAAAATCTATTTTCTTTGAGTGAGTTACTTCAGCTGGCTTCAGTAATGCCTTCAATATATACTCTCTGCTCAGTTTCTTTCAACAAAAAACTTTTAGCAGAAGTTTTGGTGGGTTTTTGTTTGTTTGTTTGTTTTTCTTTTTTTGTTTTTTTCTTTTTTCTGTGAATGCAAGAGTGATCAGAAGCCAAAGCAGCAGGGCATTGAAGTTTGTCTCGCTTTGATTTGCTTCATCTAAAGCAGAACAGATCCAGCACTGTGCTAGTCTAAAGCACTTTCCAAGATGTGTACATTAAAAACTAGTACTGCACTGGCCTCTCAAATAAGAATAAATATTGTAGGATGTATTTGGGAAATAGAGGACAAAAAAGATGAGGGAAATGAGATATTGTCTTACAACAGTGGGAAGCTTGATGAGAAAATAAAGGAATTTTCTTAACAAGTAGACTAAGACTCCAAAGCATTTTAAAAAAAGGCAGCAAAGAATAAGCAAAAAACATTCGTTCTACTAGTGTGCAGTCAATATTTAAAGATTTATAATTCTGAAAAGGTGGTTGTGGGTTTTTTTTTTTTTCCCATCCAACACTCTTCTTTAAAATGAAGAAGAAGGTGTTGTTTTTCCAATTTAGGTTTAGTGAAATAGGACTTTTCACGACATGTATACACAAATGAGAAGGGCAAATCATGCAGGTATTTCACAGGATGCCCTCCAAGTGGTAGCTCCTGTGGGCAAATGCCTGAGCTGCTATTCTGAGAAGATCCTCAGAGTTAGCATGTGGTTTGTCTAGAAGCAGACATGCTTTGTCAGGCAGCCATGGTATCCTCACATGGCAAGACCAATTCCCTGGACCTTCTCTGGCTCTAGGCAGTGCCTATGAGTGTGTGCACCAGGTGTATGTTAAGTGCAATCTCACTGAGTGCACATATTCATAAAAGATGTTGCTGGCATCCTTGAGCTCCTGAACATTTTATAATTAATGTCTGTTTTGCTTACACACTGTTGTATTTCCTTTCCATTCCCTTGGTGGGCAAATAAGATTTTGCTTCCATGATAACTCTTACAGAGCCTCTGCGTTACCAGGTGAATCAACAGTACAAATAGGATATGCATTAGTTATATGCAAACAATCACATCTATGCTGAATTATCCAGACCACACAATAAACACAGTATGTTGACATTATGCTTCTATCTGGACTTTCTGGCAGTTGCTGCAAAATGCTGCCTGATCTGGCATGAAGTTAGAGTGGAGTGACAAACAATACCTGATTCTGCATAAAGCCTGATAGCATAACAAGAACTCCAGCTTTGGTTTAGTTTTGACAAATTTGCAGTAGATTGAGTTCAGGCTATGTTAGAGGGCTTTT
Organism: Alaudala cheleensis; assembly: GCA_013398995.1. Taxonomy (NCBI): domain Eukaryota; kingdom Metazoa; phylum Chordata; class Aves; order Passeriformes; family Alaudidae; genus Alaudala; species Alaudala cheleensis. The sequence continues at coordinate 247,902 of VWYE01023556.1, forward strand.
TTATATTCTGTAGCCAAGATATTTTTAGAATGTGGTACTACAATCCCTAATCTGGATTTACTGTATCATCAAACAACGACTTGAGTTTAATGGGAAGAAGGGTTATTGAGAAAATGTATTCCAAGTCAATAGAGGAAAACATGGTTCTCTTATTGGTTTGTCTGGTTTGACAAATGACTCTTAAGAGTCAGCTGAAAGAGGAGAAAATTGTTGATTCTGGCTTTGTAATTCAAAAAGCAGAGTACTATGAATTCTGCATTATTTAAAGCTGTCTGCTTTTAATATAAGCTGTTCATAAACATATCCCAACTATGCCTTTATACCCACAAATCAGAGTCAGGGGCATATTCTGCTTCATTGAATTAACCTCTGCATTGGTGGGCAATACATGGAAAATGGCACTGACAGTTCATGTCATCTGGCTTAATCTTCTCCCTCCCTATCTCTCACAAAATGAAAATTTGGCAAATTACTTCATCATGTTAATTGCCATGAATTCTATTCTATTCTATTCTATTCTATTCTATTCTATTCTATTCTATTCTATTCTATTCTATTCTATTCTATTCTATTCTATTCTATTCTATAATCTAAGCTCTATTTTAATATCTCTAAAATATTTAATTATCTAAAATTCTCTAAAATTTTAAATATATCATGTGCTTGATATACTCTAAAAGAGTATCTCTGTTGGAGAAAGTTGGCAGGTATTTATAAATGAGACACCAAAGCTCTTAACTGTTTTGAATCCAAAGTGTAGAATGAAATCCAAAAGTTTCAGGTAATTTCCCCTGGCAGGCTTGGGGAAACAGATACTTCACATGGAACCCCAGATCCTTATACTGTGCAGAAACCTGCTCAGGGTCACTAGAGAAGTCAGCCATATATATTAAGCTGACATACACTGAGGTGCTCAATGAATGTCTGCCAAAAAGTGCTTCTGTCTGAGATCTGCCACTTGCTCCCCTTCCCCCTGCAGTGGAAACTTGAAACCATTCCCTTATGTAATTGAGCAGGCTTCAGCTTTTCTTCTGAAAGTTATTGACTGGACGAGGACCTTTTTACATAAAAGCCTGGGGATTATAGCTGTTGCAAAGGAAGCACTTAATTAATTTTGCTTCTCACCCTGAAAGAAATCATATACATATCTGCCACCTCCCTCCCAGGGAAATGTGAACCCCCAAGCCCACACTGACAGAGGGTGAAGGACAGAGCAGCAAGAAGACACAAAGTGAGGGCTCACAGACCCTCCTTGTGGAGCTGGAGCATGCAATTTCACAAGTCAGTGAGCCATACAAATCTGGCTTTAGAGTCTGGTGGTTAGTCAGTCATATGGAAAGAGGTATCCTGGCTTTTGACTCATCTATTTTATACTAAATAACAAGATTTAGACTGTGTGTATGAGGATTTGTGCATTCACCTCTCTCCCCACTTTCCAGACACAGTGCTTGCAACTGCAATGTTCACAGCTTAGTTCCAGTATGAATGATGCAGCTTCATTTCAACTGCTTGCTGCACAGAGACCTGCATCAACAGAGGACCTAAACTTATACTTCCCTGGACTGCAGCTAAACTTATGCTTCCCTGGACCTTCAAGGACCTACCTGCAAAAGTGTTTCATCTAGAGTATCACTTTTGCTCTGTCCTGTGATCAAGCATGCTCATCTTGCGATTGTCCTCCCTCAAGTACCTCAGTCACCTGACTTCTACAGAGGATGCTCTTGCAGCAGGCTCTAGGATGCGGAACCTTGGATTTACATTCTGTCACCAAATATTTTATGTGCTTGAATCTAGATCTGAAAAACAGTCTCTGTGAAATTCAGTGCTGAGTGTAGGATTGTTCTACTGAACTTGGTGAGAAATACTAAATGATGAATGCAATCAGTGAAAATTTGGTCTGAACAGAAACAGCCATTTTTTCACGCAGCAGAGGAGTGGAGAGGACTGGCAGGAGCCACAGTTTAACCGGTTACAGTAAGAACTAGTAGAAGCTGTTGATCTGCCCTCTGATACAAGTCCACTCTTTCTGTTTGCCCTTCTGTAATTCATACAGTTTTTTAATATCTGCTAGCTTATGTAATACACAGAGTTCACACTGTGGCCTGTCTGAAGGAACAATATTTTAAAAAATTATATTTTGAATTCCCCATTACTTTTGCCAAATGAGAGTTACTGTCTTAGCTGAGGATTCCTCAGTGTCTTACAAATCACCATGCCTTTGTATAATATGTATGATGAAGTACTTTGTAAACAGCTTTATGTTTAATAAAATGCTACAAAGAAGGAGTTTTGATGGATTAGGTTTTTCTTTTCTAGGATCATAAAGTATTTTCCTACCTAGTCTGGAATACATTTTGTTTCCTGATGATGTATTCAGCTGAAGCATTCCTATCTCTGTAGAGAAGTATTGTGAAGTTATAAGGTAGTGGCTGCATTCATTATACAGTAATATAAGCTGCTGCCATACAATTCTCTTGGTCTTTACAACTTCACCTAATTCTCCCTCTTATGTGAAAAACCTAAGTCCATTGAATTTAGAACCACGGATCAGTATAGTACAGTGTTATTAAATCTTTATCATGAGAATATAAATTAAGTTACAGGGACTATTGTGTTCAGCCAGTCCTATTTTTTTTTCAATAGGGCATGAATGACTTTACATTATTTTCCAAAATCCTTACAGAGTTTCTTCTGTGAACTCAAAGGATCAGCTCCTTCAGCATCACTTGTGAAGTCCTTACAGCAATAACTTGGCTAAGAGACACTGAACCTTACTGTTTTCAGCTGATTCACACTTGCTGTGTGCAGTGCTTTACTGGTTGGGAACATGAGATTCCAGAGTTCAAAAATAAGCCTTGCATAGCAGCAGTGGTCTTATGCAGTGCTAGGAAAAGTTCAGTCTTCTGTGGATGCTCAGTCAAAGAGCTTGGATACAGGACTGCATTGAGATTTTTCTCCACAGCTGTCAACATGAAAGGTAGTAGCCTGTCCCAAAGAGTAATAAGCTGTCATTCAAATGATAGGAAAGGAAGTTTCATGTAGCAAGATTGCTCTTTGTTATTCAGTCATGACTGCATAGGTAGTAGAACAGAGGTTATTTAGTCTAAGTTGTTCCAGTCTGATTCTTGTAACATAAAGCTAACATTGAAATTCTGTGATCTCCTCACCTATGCAGACTTCATGAGAATCTCCATCCATATGGGATGGCCTCTTCACAGATCTGGCAGGACTGAAGCACTAATTCCAGTAAACTTCCTATTTAAATATTACTCTTTGGTTAATAAGAGCAGAGTACAGAGTGTGCTCGGGTGCTTGGTGGAGTAATCAGCTCAGCAACCAGTGGAAAAGCTCCCAGATAAGAAAAGGAGTGATGCTAACTTTTTGTGGGAAAGCATCATGCTGCTTGAGACCCACTTTAGTTCTGCCCACACTTTGTAATAAGAGAGCAATGAAGTAAAATGTTTTGATAATAGGTTCCCAGAACTAGCAATGAAGTATAAACACCTGCATGTTCCAGTTCCCTGCATTTAAATCAATTGTCTAAAAGCCAATCCCTTCCCAATGAGTTAACAATGTTTGAACCCACAGCAATCAACGAAAATTTTGTCTCTGACTTTTAAAAGGCTCCAGGGAGAGCCTTCTCTATTTGATATTATTTAAAATACTGCAGACATATGTGCAATAAAAATGCTAAAGGGAGAATTAGGCATTGGAATCACTAGAAGCATTCCAGCTGCCTTCAGTGGAAAGAAATTCATCTGAATGTGGCCTGGAAAAGAAGTTCAAGAAAAATGTTTGAACTTGAGGTATTTCTTGTGATTTCAAAGTTTTGTTTTATTGTTAGAAGGAAATAATTTTTTATGTGATTCTCACAGAAGCTCATATATTTTTCTTGATATAATTAGGCACATAATATTAGAACAACTACTAGTGGGTCAGAGTGAAGCACCTTGTCTCTCCCTGAGGAAAGCAGTTCATGCCTTGGTAAAAGGCACTGTGCATGATACTTTACCTGCCTGTTTTTTCCAGCCTTCTGCAGTCCATAGATTTCCTGAAATCACAGCTGTATTTTTGTAATTTAGGGCCATGGATGCATTATTTTACTACATACTTTTTATATTCCTTTTTAACCAGTTTGTATTTTGGCTTCTCTACTATTCTTTACAGTGAATTCTATGACTTAAGTAGTTGCACACAGTGCATGCACAGGTCTTTCTTTTTCCTTGCACACTAGTGGTTGATAACTTTATTTGTTGCCCCTTAGTTTTGTCTATAAACATCCGAATAACTACATTGTCTTCATCTTCACTGACTTATGATTTCCACCAGTGACTTCTAGCATAATCCATTGAGTCTTTCTCTTCCAAATTCTAGTCCAGTTCTAGTCTAGTCTAATTCAAGTTCTAGTCAACTTAACCTTTGCTTATACGGAGGGAAATCAGTACTTTTGATTATAATTGTTGCCTTTGTAGCAGTTCTAATGCCACTACATTCTTTTGACGTGTATAAGGAAATAATAATAAAAATGGCAACCTGTCAGATTTATAATAATCACATACTAATAATTCTGATTTTTTACTTTATTCTAAGATTTTCACTATTTACCTTTATAACTAGTACTGAGCATTGAACTGATTTTTACCAACTTATTTATTAACACCAAGATAATTTTCTATAATTATTAATATTAGTTTTCAGCTCACCACTATATAGATCTCATTAGAACTGGTTTTGTTTATGATCCTGCATAAGCAGGATCCTGTATAAGCATTACATTTCCCCTGACAGTTCATTACCCAGCCAGGAAATATTATGAATATTCATTTTTAAAGCCTTGAAGTGACAGGAACTGTAAAATCATCTTCCTTTTCTAAATAATTTATTATTATACTGAACAACGCAAGCCTCAGCAGAGATCCTGGGCATCTCCTTTTCTTGTAAAATCAGCTGGTTTTTTCTACTCTTTTCTTGTATACTTGGATCAGATCTGAATTTTTGATGGGATCTTCCATGCTATGATTCCAGCTTTTATTCTTGGAAATGAATGCTGTAAAATGGTTTTAAAATCTACACTCAATACATAACCCATGTTTCCCACATCTGCCTGCTCTTGAGAACCTTTCCAAAACAGCTGGGAAATGTGTGAGGGATAACTTTCTTCTGTAATAGTACTGCCCATTTTTCCTTACTGTAAAATATTTATCACTTTTTGATTGATGACTGGACATTTTATGAAGGCTTCTACTAGTTTTTGTAACATGTAAGATTTCATAGTCTGCAGTTCCTTAATTCTTTTTGGGAGGTTTTAAACAATCCTTGTCATAATGACTACTTCTCATTACTCTGCAATGTTGTTGAGATCAGTTCAAATGTTGGCTCTTCCCATTTGATAAGGAAATTCCAACTCCCTTTCCGAAAACGCTTACCTGTCATTAATTGTGTAGGTAAAAACAGGATGCAGATTTCTAGATCTCTTCTGTGTAGTAAAAACAATTGCAAAATTCTGCTTTGCTTAAAACTGTTCCACTGAACAGCCTCTGAGCAGCTTTTCCTTCATGGAAGAAACAAGAAGGTATTAGTAATGCAGTTAGGCATTACAGTCACATCCTTGCGATCTCCGGACCGAGGCAAGCTGAGAACCCAGCTGAATCAATGACTTCAACTCTGTTTAATTCAGTGGAATTAAGGACTTACTTAATTGTACTGGGATTTGGATACCTGCATACTCACAGAATGTGCTGAGAAGGATTGAAGGTCTTCCTTCAGGCAGGAAGGATTTTTATTTGCTGTATTTATTGCCACTGATTTGTGTTTCATCTCCGATTAAGACCTGGAGAGGTTTGGTTTACTGATTCTCAGGAAAAACAAACCAATTTCCGATCACAGTGTTAGGATTAGTCTTTGGATTTATAGGACCTGAAGTCTTGGGCATCTCTGTCCAAAATTCTATATACGTCTACTTGGGGTTTTTTTTATTGCTGTGTTTTTATATTTGACTGTTTCCCCTCCACATTGTTTTGATTTTAGAAAGCACTAGTTCCTGTGGCCAGTAATCTTCTGCCTTATTGAAGTGTGTATGTTCCCATCAGCTTCTTAGGAAAATTTAATTTCATAAGTGGATTTCTCTGGCCAAGGCAGCTCTGAAAGTCTAAAAGTGTAGAGCACTGCCATCAGGAAAATGGTTTGGAACTGACAAAGTTTTTGCTGGGATGATGGAAACTTGGCACACTGTGTGATAACTTAATGAATGCTGGTGGAAAACAGACCCTAAAACTCCTGGCAGCAGAAAGTAAGCTCGGGCTGGAGGTTTAGTAAACAAGCTGCTACGCACAACTCTCAAAGGGTGGGAATACTGTTGGTCACTGCAACTTCAAGTGCTGGCTGTTAAGGGGCAAAGGACTAAGGGAGAGAGGAACTGCACTAGCAAGGTCTCCCAGAGCTCTCCTTACTCCCACCCTCTCTGAAACCACAGAGGATAGCTGTCATACAAGCACTGTCCTCTAAGGTGCTGAGACCATGCTTTAGGCTATTTTATTATTGAGATACAAAATAGTTTCAGGTATCTGAGTGGCTGTTGTGTTTGCAAAGTCTAAAATGCATAGCCACAAAGCGCCTCCTTGGCTGTCACTTAACTCTGCAGAGGTTGGTTATTGTAAGAACTGAAGTTTTTATCAGTTAAATTTCTTCCATGTCTAAGTTTGCAACTGCTCATACATTGGAGTTGCCAAAACATCATCATGTGACTGCCTTTAGCTTAAGTTTCAAACATATTTGAGGTATATAAATCAGACATCGTTCTGCCTGGCTGGCTGGCAAGGCCTAAACCAGCCAGCAGACTCACATCAAATCTTAATTTCTGCTCTTCATTTAAAGTGAGACCAGATGACATAATGCCCCTTTTACTTTTGTGGTTACAGCATTACAGCTTTATCATGTAGTTAATTTCCTTCTCTGCCTGAGTGCTTATCTCAGCAAGTGGATGATGAGGTGCTCATTCTGATGGAGAGCTGTGTCAAGCTGCTGCTGTCTGGGGTGTGTTTTGAGACAGCAGGAAGAGGCTTGTGTCCAAATTAAACAGGGAATGTTCTCTGGGGGCGTGGTGAGAGCCTGGACTGTTCATCTTTCCTATCCTGGGTGAACAAGCTCTAGATGACAAGAATTTGAGTAGATGATGGTAAGGGTTTTTGTATTCTGCTTTACATTTCACTGCAGAGGGAAGTTCATGAAATGCTCAGTAATCCGAAAACTGGACATCCAAAACATGCAGATGCACATTACCCTATGCAGGAAAAATATTAAAACTCTCTCTCCCAGTCTGAGGTGAGAATAAGAGAGGGGTAATTACACTCCTCCTCCTGTGTTTTGTGAGGAAGGGGTTGTTTAGGGGCCTGCAATCAAGGACAGATGCTTTCTGCTGGGTCCTTGGGTGCCAGATCTGACTCACAGCAGCTCTGCTCATCCCTACCTTCTTCAAGCTGTCAGCGCAAACACACTAATTTGCTTCAGGCACAACAGAAGAGATCAGCTCTAACAGTTGCAGATTGTTGGCATCAGCTTGGTTGAATTTCCTTGGGGTGAGGTAGGGAGTGCTCCACACACTGAGTCAGTCACAGGTGGCCTGGGGCAGGAATCTCCAGCTGGGGAAAAGAGAAAACATCTGCTCCTGCCCTAATTTTAGGAGGGAGTTCAAAGCTAAAAGTACCTTAGGTGGGAAGTTCCTTCATTTATTTCTGAACTCCATGCTGAAATCTCTGGCAAAACGGGTTAAAAGGCTCTGGATGCACTTAAATCACTCTTTGGAACAGTTCACTATCTAACCATATCTTTCTTCAAGTAAGCTCTATTTCTCTCTCACTTGGAGTCCAGTTCTGGTCGCCTTGGAACTATTGCCAAAATGCCCCTCAGTGAGACAGGAGAAAGAGGAGGGAATGCAGGAACAAGTGCTCTGCAGTCTGTCACCTCTGCTATCCTGAATACCTCCAGGCAGGTCCCTGTTCCCCGCAACCTCTGCTATTCCCAGAGTCTGGCTTCCTCCTTAAACCTCTCTTCTCCTTCCTGTTTTGTCTCGAGTACTTTTTCTTTTCACCTCCTTTTCACCAGATCTGAACTTTGCCTGAACCAGCATGGGGCTTTTTTCTGCTGGTGTAGAATCTTCAGCAAATTCTGCCAGGGTCAGGGGATCCTGGGGAAGGAAGAATGAAGGAATTGGGATGAGTTGGTGTGTATCAGGTGTGCATCAGCCAGCTTTGATCCATTGTCACAGCTGCTTGTGCAATTGCTCTTTAACCAGTTCAGCCGCATCAGTTTCAAGAGATTAGGTGCCAAAAACCTTGGTTCTTTTTGACCAAACAGGTTAGAAATGAAGTACATTAGCACTTGGTGGATCTGATGGGTCTAATGGAATGAGAAGATGGAGATTGGAGTAAAATGAGCAATAGATGTCAATAAAATTATGCTAAATCTTAACTTTGCCTAGACGGGAAAGTGCAGTGTCAGTTCTGTGTGCCAGCAAGGTCATTGCTGAGGTGACACTTAATGCTTACTAAGCAATTTCAGTAGAAATCCTGGAGTAAATTCTAAGGGTGTATTTTTGGGATTGTAATTTCCAAGTTAGAGAGTTCTTGATAAAAAAACTTCTAGTATGTTTCTTGATAAAAAAACTTCTAGGCAGTCAAGAGAGAAAGAAAATCTTTTGTACAGGTAAAGCAACTTCTCCAGATTCCTAGTCATTTCAGCTTTCATGTATTTTTCTCTACTTTGTGCTGACAAGGAAAAACTGTACTAATATGAATTGTATAGAAATCAGAGAGAGAAAGAAAAAAAGAAAATTATTCGCAAAATTTTATTATGGATGCCAACAATAGGAAAGTAGAAGTGGAGTTTTTTATGTGGTCTTACAGAGTCGCAAGTTGTGATTTTTCCCAGATAGTAAAATTAGCATCTATATTGTTAGGACAAAGCTCCAGATTATCTCTGTTAAAAAGACAAAGGGAAAGGTAAAGGGGAGCTTTAAATATAGGTATGCTTGTTTCCTTTCAGACTTGACTCATCAAAAGAAAGGTAAATTTAATTTCATTTGGGAGGTTAGACCAATTACTGTGTGGCAGAAGAGAGTGCTAATGCATGCTTTAGACTTTGGTTTCATTTGACTGGAAAGTGACTACACAATGATGTGAACAGAGTTTTAAGTAATTTAATGTCTTTTGTATTCTGAATAAGCAGAAGTTGGCAAAAAGACGATGTCCCTCTTCATATCAGCAGCAGAAATGAAAATGTATTTATCACATCAATGGGGTTAATTTCTTAAAAGAGTTAAACAAGACAGTTCTGGTAGGGTACAGATAGCATTAATTCCCAAATTAAAGAAATAATCTTACTGGTAAACTCTTGACATTTTCTTTAACTTGATATTTTTTAAACATTAGTTGGATGAAGTTTGTTTAAATTGAGTGCAAGTTTTAAAGTATACATCAAATATATTGTAACTTAAAATATATATTACTTATGAATATCACTGTGAAGTTTACTTTGGGCGGGCCCTTGCATGTGTGTAAGAAACAATTGAAATATCTTGTATTTTCATATATAACTTTATAGTTAATACTCCACTAAGAATAAAGCAGGCTATCTATAATCTAAAGTTATCCTTTATTCTAATTGTTTTCAATATTCTTTTTGTAGAGGTAAATTTGTATTCCAATAATAATAATAATCATCATCATTATATCATAAGGCTCTGATATACAATATTGCTAATCTGCTGTATCCCTTAGTTTGCCACAGTTCATTGGTACTATTATTAATATTGATGGCTTTATTTTTTTGTAGACATTAAGTGAGCAATTCATCAAGACAACAACAAAGACTGGAATAATAAAAAATAAAACATTCTGGTCAGTAACTCATTGAGTGTGTCACACCTAAAAAAGTTCTGGAACGCACAAAAGCCATGAGCTGATTTGGTACATGGACATGCTAGCATGAGTAGCAATGGGAGTGTCAGTGTGTATAAGGGTGCAGGTGCTTCCTGTGAACCCAAACTCTCACCTTATTATATATTTCAGTAATAAAAGGCCTGCTGGGAAAGATCTCAGTAATAAATAAAAGAAAAAAAAACAAACCTGTTAATCAATAATAAATTGTTTCCAAATTAATTTCTATGTACTACATTTCTAAATACATTTACAGGTTTTTCAAACCAGCATACAGAGACCAAGAAGTATTCCACCATCTAAAGATGCAGACAAATACTGGGAGAAACTTAAAGAACTAACTTAGGCCCAGACTTCCCAGTATTTTTACCTCAGGTGATGGTCTTGAAATTAGTTCAGGCCTTTTTTAAAAGTAGGAGCCTATCAAGATTGTGTAAGGCATCCAAGCTCATGATATGCTCAATGGATAGTGTTAGTTAGACCACAGAAATCTGTCTTTCCATTGGCTGCAAAATGCCCCAAATGCATTTTTAGTATCCACTTACTGGATGGGAAAAGGGTTTAGCGCTAATAATCCTGTTATGTATGCTCACCCCATACTCTTCAATTACTAAATCCAAATGTAAGTCCACCTCTAAGTAAGTGCTGCCAGTTTTATAACTAAAAAGTTTGTGACTGAAAAATGCTGCTCTTCTAGTAAGACCACCAAGACTGAGAATGAAGTTGGAATTATTTCAAAAGCTTCTGTGCACAAGAAAACAACCACATATTACCTTAGTTTACATAACTGGCAATCAGATGAAACAATCCTGAAATGAAGGAATAATATTTTGTTGATGTTTGAGATAAAAGGATGAATACCTGGCATGGTATTTTGATCCTGATTATTAATAATCTGCCTTGCTAGTACACTGGACTAGCCAGTAGGCAAGTCACTTCACAGAAGAATAAAATCCAACCCCTAATCTAATTTCTAGACTATATTTTATGGATTTTCCATTTTATATCTTTAAACATGAAAAAACTCCAAAACTTAAAGTTATCAGTATTCCCCATTGTCAGGTAAGGTAAGATTTTGAACAGCCCAGTGAGAGCATTAGTGAAACTTAGGCTTGAGCTCGCTTTCTACTTCTCAGTTCTTTCTTTTGTGGTTTTTGATCATCTTCTATCACTGGGACATCACTTTGATTTCTTAAAAAAGTAAATGCAGACCACTAGGTAAGACAGGGAATATGTCCTTTTTTAGCATTTTCCCACATTAGCAATGCCCTTCTCAATGTAATTGCATGTCCAGTTTATTGCATGTCATGATTTCTTCAATGTGCATTTTCTTTTCCAAATCCCCTGTGTTACAGAACGTAAGCAATGCTTGAGATGGATTTCATTCCTTTTCAGGTCATGCCAAGATAGCAATAGCCAGGCCAAGGATGGTGAATTGCAATTATTCTCTATAATCAGGTTTTCCCCACTAGTAAGTTACCACTTAGGAATTTGGCTGCTTTTATTGTTTTTCATCTTTTCAGAAGAAATTAGAGCTACTGAAAATATATAGCTTCCCAAAGGATATGTTCTGCCCTTGGATGAATGTGAATGTATGTAACTGTCAGTATATTTTTTTTTCTGCAAGAAACTTAAAATTTTGCCTGATCATTTTAACAAAAGCAGAATGTCTTGCATTGTTTTCTGTAGAATTATCGGGCCCATGCCAGAAAAACCCCAAACAAACCACCAAAAACCAAGAAACCCAAACCCGAGAAACCCCAACACCAACTCTGAAAACATTTATTTCATTTGAACCTAAAAACATTCCTTTCAATAGCTCTGTGCCTGACTTGAGACCCTTTAGCTTGGATCACTTAAGAACGACTAATTCTCCTTGGAAAATAAAAAAAAAGGTAGGCTGTTCCACCTACTAAATGGATTGTTTTGGGGAAAAAAACCTGTAAGTAAATATGTGTGAGTTAAGGGGATATAAAAAAACAAAAGAGAATTTACTATTCTTACTAATTTGATTCCAGTTTCAGATGGCTCACAAGACCTGTATGATGTCCTGAAGTAAATACAGTGGTGGGGCAGTATTTCAAAAGTAGAATGTGACATCTTGTAATGAGTAATGAGTATCACTTATGTATCTCTAACTCAACTGATTGGTACTTTTATCTCTGTTGTTATTTTCTGTTTTCTAATACACTTACCCTTTTTTTTTGAGATGTTAGTTTCCTTGCTGTAACAAGAATTTGTTTGACTACACTCATATCTTTTTCCCTTCTTTGCCTTCTGTGTGTATTTATAATTAGGGATCTCATTGAAAAGCCTATCCTTACTTATAAAAGTCACAGGCTAAATGGAACTCAAGGCTAGCACCTCACAGGGACAACAGTAGTTATGGCTGGACCATGTGCTCTTCCACAGTTTACTGTTCCCAGTGCTCACCACATCCTCTGTCAAAATGATCCAGGTTGTCAAAAAGTCCCTTTATAACCTGCTGAAATGAACCTAGCTCTTTCTGACTGGAGCGGGATGAAAATCAGGGTTAGGTTTGACAAATACTCCATTTCTGCATTTGGAGAAAAAAATATGTTATATATGTTTTCCAAATTATTATTACTATTTTTTTTTATTTCCAGCTGTGTCTGGGTACATTATTAAAAAGATTATATTATAACCTTTTGTCTGTAAACTAAAAGTCCTTCAGATAATATGGATCTTTTAGATAATTTGAAGTCATACTTACAATCTGCTTGTGCTGATTTCTAATAATTCAGGGAATCCATGAGCATTTTCAGAAATTGCAATAAAGTTACCATTTCTAATGATAGTTTTGGAAAAAAGAGAGTGAAGAGCCATCTTATTCTAGTGGTTTCACGTTCACCAATTTTGCTTTTCCTAGTAGTGGTTCTAGTCTTTTTCTGCTGTGAGATAGGATTAGGAGAAGCAAAGCAGGCTCAAACTTAAAAGACATAAAGATGGTTTTATTCACACACACTAAAAAGGGAAAAAAAAGGAATCGAAATGAAATTTTCAAAACACTTCCCCCTCTCCCACCATCTTCTTTTCTTTCTCACAGACAATGTTTAAAGACAAAAACTCAGAACCCAAGGTCTGTACCACTTACAAAATAATCTTTCATCAGTCTCTTTAGAGAGAGAAGTCTCTTCTGGTTATGGTAACTCTCCACAAGAAAGAAACAGTCTACTTGAGGCTCTTAGCTCTCGCAAAAATCAGCCACCTGGGGAAATCTGCTTTTGTGGGGTCTCCCGTATCACACGGCTTCCCATGGCTGCAATATGGGCCATGGACTCTGTGCATTCTGGGGTGTCATTTTGAAATGAACAGTTCAGACGCAAAGGATTTTCTTCATCTCTTCAAGGGCAGAGATGACTCTCACTTCTTCACTGGCACAGAGGCTCCTTCATCCCATCTCACACTCTGTTCAAAGCACTGGTGCACAGGATTTCATGACATTCTCCCACTTCACTCAAATACTTCAGGGGACCACAAGATCACTGCTACATCAGTATTCACTTAGTCCATTACAAATACCTTTGCTCAAAACCACAAATCGGAACAATTATTTCCCCAGTTCATATTTTCCATGATTTAAAGATATATTCTAGCATATTATAGTCCGTTATCTCAAGCCACAAAAGATTTTCAGCCTAAGTCTTCTCATCTCCTCATCCCTTAAGATACAACATCTCTTTCACAGACTTCAGTATCTTCATGTGGCCTAAATAAAAAATGTCCCCACTATGACTTTCTTTTCACTCAAGAGAGGATCAATGTTCTGCAAGCTTCATCTTGTCAAAGAAAGAGTTAAAATCTAGCTTGAGTTTGCAGATGGCCATGTGATCTTGGCCAGGTGGCGGCGGCAGCTCAAGGATTCCTCTTTAACTAAAACCAAGTTGTGCTAACCCATGACAAGCAGTTAGACATCTGACATGGTAAATAATACACTCAATGCTGGATAATTCTCAATAAGCAATTAAGAGAATGTTTAGGAGATCATTTAATATAATCTTGTCAAAATAACCAGTTGTTTTATTGAGACTGTAAGTTTGGTCAAAAATCAGTGTTACACTATACTGGGCTTCTGTAATACATTGCTCAATATCACATAGTTTTGTGTTTCAGGCAAAAAATTAAATGACAAAAGATAAATACAAGGTATAAGGAATGGATTAAAACATGTGCAATATGAAGCTGTTCTTTGTCAGTCACTCCTGAGGCAAGAGCTCTCAGGAGTCACAACTTGGTCTTAGATGAGTAATTACTTACTATGTGCTTACCTGCATTCACCTGTGCACTGTGAGCTCAGGCAAAATGTTACGGTACAATCCAGTGGATGCAAGCTAAAGCCAAGAAAAATCTATAGACACAATAGTTAGGAATGAGGGAAATTAGTCACTGGAACCAGTTCCCTAAGTGCTCCGTGGACATGTCCTCAACCAGTGTTTTAAAATCAACACTTGCTGTATGTCTAATGTAAGTGTAGTAGTTCAGCTAAATCATGTAGTTAGAATCATTAGTCCAAAGTCCAAAGAGGAGAAACAAGGACACATCCTATTAATCTTCTGGTCACAGTTTATCGACCAGTGGTATTAGATTGGATTCTGTGCTTATGTCAGTTTCCCAGTTTGTTTGAAAATTCTACTATTTGTAAATAACACTTTCTGTACCTTTTTATTTTCCCTAAAGAATTCTTTATTGTCTTTAATTTTAAATCAGTTAGCCATTTCCAAGACAAGGCATTGGAAAAAACAATATTTTCTGCAGTATAAATGTTTCTGGAATTATTAGTTATCATAAATACTGAAAAAAATGAGTACAGAAAATACATTGATGACAAAAACTGCACGTTGAGTTCAATTTTGCTATCTACTGAGTGTTGCAAATATTACTTTGTAAGGCAGCTTTTTACCCCCTGTTGGCATGTGGAAGCAAAAGAAATTTTGTTGCACTTGGCTGCTTTTTATAGTAGAGGACGGCTGTGGATACTTGCTTTATAAAGCAAATATTGCTAAAATCAATGGCAAGATTTCCAAGACCAAAAGAGACATGGAACAAAGGCTGCCACAAAATAATTTATCTTTGAAAATATCCACTGAACCACTGAACACAATAATGAACAATATATGAGTAAATGTTTGCATTCACATTGAATTCACGTCTGCTCAGAAATGAAAGTGACAGTCCTCAGGTAAGTCCATTGATTTCCTGCAAAAAAAATTTTAATAGAATAATATAGAAAAATAATATTGTCTTCATTTATGAAATGTGCAAACTTTTGCTGATGGATTACACAATTCAAAAGCAGGATTTTTTTTTCTTTAGAAAATTGAAACCCAGAAACTATTTCAAACAATCAGATACAAACCATAGTAACATAACATTAAAGTTGTACTGCTAGGTTTTGAAAATCAAGACACAGATAGTCAAGTATGTCTATTAATTTTGGCCTTCTGTGAATATGCATTATTAAATACTTTTAAATGTTCTTACAGTGTACTGTACCATGCATACAAATTTATGTTTTCTAGAAGTAATTTAAAATGAGTAAAATGTTTTGAAATGCTGTTTATTGAGTAATGCCACATTAATGTTAAAATTTGGTATCTTAACTATGCCATTAGAGTATAAACATGTAGTTAGGCAATACGGATATTTAATTTTGTGTATTCATGTGCAATTATGAACTGAATAGTCTTAGGAAATCATGGCCAGGATTGGCATCTGAGCAGTTTCAAAGTTCTTTTGTAAATGTGCCCTAGAACAGAAAGTGTGTTAATGTGTCTCACCCCAGCTCATGCACTGTGCAAACAGTGGTGTGCAGCGGGCAGCTTGGGGACACACTGTGGTTTCTGCTCATACAATATAGCAACTATTCACAATCCAGTGTTAAAATTTTCATTGCTCAGGGTTACTTGTCTTGTCCTGAACATATAAAGACAGACCTTAAATTATCATATCCATTTCTATACAGTAATATTTTTATCATTCATGTTACCTGTCTTCAGCTTTGCATGTAAGCCCATCTTAAAAATAGGTCCAATCAGTGGCAATATAAATATCAAGGCATTTATCAGCATTTGCTGAAAAATTAGCACCCACACTAGCTCTGAAAATGTAGTAAGTGAAGATATCTTTAAACCTACCTGAGAACCAAAATACTGTCCTGCTCAACTAATTCACATAAAATTAGAGAAGGCTGGTATCTGACATTGGCTGAAGTACCAGGTTTAGACAGTGCAGTAACTTCAAAGGAGCGGATCAGGGCTGACCTGTGGTTATGGCAGCAGGATGCATCTGTGCACACAAGGATGACTGTTGCCTAGGAATGAGCTGGGCTCTGAATGAACTGTATCCCACCTGAATACACTGGGCTCATAAGTGCTGTCTGCTTTCTTCTGCAACATTTGATGCCCATTACTGTTCAGCATGAAAGAAGAGATTTCTTGATATATGCATAAGGCATTAGTCTAAACTATTATCGGCATATTTAGTTAATGCATCACTTAACTTTTGACCAAGAAAAGAAGTGGTATGAACCTGTGGTTCATTGACCAAAGACTGAGAAGAACTGGACTTATCTCTCAAGAGGCCATATTGCATTTTTTTCTTGATTGCAGGAGAAGTAATTTTCCTGTAAGTAATTTAATACCATGCAATTGTTCCTACTCACTGCTCACTCTTTATCTGTTTTGCTGTTAATTAGAAGATCGCACTTATTAAAAGATACCATATCACTTCCAGTTACAGTTATGAACGTCACCCAGGGGGTGTCAGTTCCTGTGTTGATCTCAAACCAGGCATGGACAGATAAGCTAACATCATTTGCTACGCTCATAAGAGCAGAAAAAAATTAATTTCTGTGGGCGTAGTAAGCTCCTCTTTTAAGTGCCACAACCTTCAGTCTGGGGATCCCAAATGAAATAATTTAGGATTTAGATACTCAGAAGAGGAGAGTATTTGCAAGAGAAGAGTTGCTGCCATCATTCAGGATGGCAGCACAGTACAGAACTCTGACGTTGAACTGTTCTTTTTAAGATAGGACCCACACACTGTAAGCAACCAGACTGAATGTTGAGTGTTTCCACAGTCTCTCATGAATTTCTAATTGGTAACTAATGATGGATTGTTACCTGCACATAATGCAGTTATTTTTCACAGGGTCATAGTGTGAACAGACATCTGGTAATGTGCATAAGTGAAAGAGAGTCATAAAAATTAGAGTGTTAGGCGATAGGACTCTTTGAGATAAACAAATTCTCTTTCCTAGAGATATTTTTGTTTGAATTAAATTTTGAACAAACAAAAAATCAGTCCATTGGAAACATTTTGGCACATGGCTCTTGTTTACACTATGTGTAAGCAATGCAAATTGTCTTTAAATTACATTTACATCCACTTTATATCAGCTTTATACTGCCAGACTGGTATAAAGGAGCCTTTGGAAATTCTTGAAGAAATTTCTGAAGATCTTAAGGGAAAATATGCTAAATTCACATTGGTTTTCATAAGATAGGAAACCCAACTTAACAGGTATTATCTTTAATAATTTATTCCTCAAGGTAAAATATAGAAAGTATAGCAGAAACAAATATCAAGTCAAAATATATTTGGAATCAAAATGTCACCCAAGCAGTTAGTCAAGAAAGTTGTTGTAAACCTCTGTGTGAAAAAGTTTTTTTCTTTTTTCTTTTTTCTTTTTTCTTTTTTCTTTTTTTTTTTTTTTTTTTTTTTGTTTGGTTTTTTTTTTTTTTTTTTTTTTTTTTTTTTTTTTTTTTTTTTTTTTTTTTTTTTTTTTTTTTTTTTTGTTTTAAATGGTTATCTGAAAAGAACAGGCAACCCAATCTAGAAGACATGTGTCATATGTCTGGAGTGATGCAGTAATAATATGTTCTAATGATCACAGGGCATGTACCTGAAGGCGTTTTATCTTAGTGTATGATTTCATTCTTCTATTTCTACTGGACTGAGGCATATAATTTCTTTTAGAAGGGCTTCACTAGAAAAGGAAAATGTGTTAAAACACATTTCTCCTTTCTCCTCCAATGAAAATGATAATAAAATAAGTTTACCTTCTGAAAAAACAGAATAACTACTGAATCAGTCAAATATGGTTCATATGGTAAACTAAACAAAAAAAATTGAATGCTTTTTGAAACTTATTGGATTTTAAAAAAGAAAATTGAAAGACATCTTTAAAAAGCAACCATTTTATTTCACTTGTCATTGCTGCAAAGTTCAAGTGCATTAAAATGACATTCTCCATGCCCCATTAGAATGCATCTGTTGTTTCTTCCCTGAAAAATCTGTAAACCATCAAATGCTTACAGCACAATACCACAAATTCAGAATTAAGAAGTACAGTATGGGTGATAACATACTTTGAGCTGCAAGATAAAACCAAGATCCTTTCCACACATGAACATTTAAAAAAATGTTTATGTTTGTTGAGGTATCTGTCAGGCAAAAGATAAATTCCAATTCTGGTTACTATGTTACTTAGTTAACAGACACTAGAGGATTTTAAAATTAATTCTCTATCTCTTTCTTCTTGATAGGTGTTATTTTAAAATTTTATTTAATAATTTTATGGGCTTTTATGCCCATATCGTCACTGTGAGGTGACAGCATTTTTTCAGAATATGAAGTGTTTATTATGTAAGCTGTGAATTTGTTATTTTACAGTCCTTGAAGACGAAATGTGTAGTGTGATCCAAGCACACCTTACACATAAGCTGTAGTATGAAAATAAGATAATACTTATCATGGTTAAAAGAAATGTAGGACCTAGGATGCTGTAACATTTTGCACAGATTACTAATAGGTCTTCTAGCATCTACATTTTTGAAGTATTTGCATGTTTAAAACACTTCCTCCTATTCCCATAACCTCCCATCATTTTGTTGCTGTTACTGTGCAATGCTGGAAAAAACCCAACCCAAAACAACCAGCTTCTGAATTATGGAATCTAATTTTCTACTACAATCATGTCAGGTCATGTCAGATGGTGCAGAGATAACTCTTTTTCTGTTTCATGTTAGGTGTTAGGCTGTATATATGTGTACATGTATGTAAAGCATATTCTCCAAAGTTTAGTGAATTTATAAGTAATCATCTTGAAGTATCCAGCAACATATATGGATAGCCTGGGAATGCATATAAATATATAAATGCATATAAATATAAAATAATTCAAATAATTAAAGAAGTCCAGTGAAATTGAAAAATCTTAGAAATGATCCCTCCAAAGCCAAGTGTTTCAGTTCTAGCCTAGTTTAAAATAAAACAAAAATCTTTTTGAAGATATGATTCTTAATCAGAATAGAGTGAAATGAGATCTCTAAATGTAAGATTAAAATTAATGCCTGATCTTGTATACCCATACACAACTAACAAGACCTAACATGTTAGAAAATAATGAATGTGGTTTGGTAAGTAATTTTGCAAGATCACAGATCTGGGTTTTCAGATGCTCACTTTGTGCTTTACTTGGCTCAAACAACTTTACTTTAAAGTCTTGTGCCATGATGGAATGATAATTGGGTGTTGATGAAAAACATCAATCATCATTGTATTGTGATTTGAATTATATTCGTTCTAAAGTTGAGTGGTAAGATGTGAAATAAACCGTATGGGGTTGGTGATTGCACTTTAAAAGCTCCTTCATTTCCAGTCAAAATGTGAATCATTTTTTAAATCAATAGACCTTACTAAAACTCTAGGATTACCTGAAAGAGTTTTGGAGAGTTTGTCAGTAAGAAAAAAAATATCCTATTTTCTGTTACCTATATCTTTGTGTTCCATATCCTCCCTAATACTTCTGAACCCTTAAAGTGGACTTTTTTCCACATCCCTGCTGGGACCAGCCAGACTGATTTTGAAGTTTTGTTTAGCAAGTCATTCAGTGGAAGTGTTTTCTTATTAGTAATTTAAATGATTCCTGTGGAAAGAAATGAAAATAAAGATAAAACTGCACAAAGTTTCATTGATCTTATGTTTATTTATGCTAGTTACTTTAAATCATTGGACGGAAATTAATATTTGCCCATGGTTGAAAACAAGTATATAATTACATAAAAGAGATTAGATAAAGCCAAAATTGCTTTACATGTGAAGCTGTTTTGATTGTTACTTCTATAGTAATGAGCCATTAATTACACAAGTGGTTCGTTGATCACAAGGACAGAGCTGAGGCTTGTCAGAGTTGCTCTGATGATTCAGAAAGTCCATAGTAAACATGAGTCTTACAAACAATGGCTACAAATAATGTAATCAATATTCCTTGAAGTTCTCATGACAGTCTGTATCTTCAGAAAGGAACACAAATGATGCTATAGCATACTTAATTCTTGAAGATGAATTTCAGCTGACTGGCCCTTCTGCTTTTTTCATCCTCTGATGCTGAGACCACAAGGAAAACAGACTAGAAAACGATAATAATAAAAAAAAACTTTTTCAAGATAAAGAAACTAATATGAAGGGTTTTTATTTCATTCCAGTGCATAGAAGCACAGCAGTGGCATTTTCTGTTACTGCTTTTTCACATCCAGCATGTTAAATCTTCTGAGGCTCTTAGTGCTAAATAACAAGTGATCAGAGTTTCTGACATTAGGGTGGGATTTCATAGTTCAGTAAGGTCACATATATATATATGTATATATATGTTAGTTTCAAATACCTATTTGTGTGTTTCAGAAGGCACAGGAAGGTTCAGAGCTGAAGGAATTTGTTTCATGGAGGAGTTAAGTGTGAAGAGGAGGGATTATCACCTTAGGCTTTTGTTCTTTGGTGTTCCTACACTGTAGAAGCTAGGCTGATGTGTGAGAATGAGTCAGAAAGTTTATGACTAGGGAGCTTGGTTGATCAAGACCAAATGCAAGACAGCTCAACAATGTAGCAAATGAGCTGGAGAAGTGTGTAGCAACTGATACAACACAAATACATTAGGGTGTTGAGGAGGAGCAAACAGTAAGAGTTCTACAAGGGGAATCTTTGCTTTTTACTCTTTGCTACAAAATATTTGGGACGTTAACTTTTCCTTTTTCTTCCCCTTGTCATCCATCTTCCCTTGTTCTCAGTAAAACACTTCTCTTTAACTTCCTCCTCTTTGATCACAGTGTCCTTGTTTTTCCACTCTGAAAGTATGATCAACATGCCTGGGAATGCGTGGTGCAGACTGTTGGCTGCAGACCTTCACTTGTTTTGGCTACAGAAACTGCTGTTAATTGTTACATTCCTCTGCCTCTTTCCTCATGAACACAAACTGCTTTGAAAATTATGAAATTAATTAATGATGCCACAAGATTTCTGCCTAATTTTGCTTTATTAAGGGTTTAAACTAATTTCAGCTTAAGCCAGAAGCTGGAGGTATAAGTCAGGGTCATGTAAGTCAGAGAGAGCTTTTAGCTTTCAGCTTTTAAAAAGCAGGAATTACCTGCTTGGGGGGGGGGTGG
>VWYE01023556.1:269700-377936 GCA_013398995.1 Alaudala cheleensis
GGGTGGGGGGTGGGGGTGGGGAGGGAAAATACACCTCAAACAACAACAAACAAAAACCCTACAAAACCCCCAAGCAGCAAACTGTTAAAAGAACACCCCACCCTTGTACAATGTTGTCAAATTTTGCTTTTCTGGACAAATAGATAGAAATGATCCTCAGCTTTTGGGTTGTATGTTACTTCAGTTTTCTCTTTTCTGTCATTTGCTGCATGCATGAGGCTGTGCACAGTGCCATGTTCTCAGTCCTGTAGAAATTCATCAAATGTTGAATGTGCAGCAAAGTTCTGAATACTGCCAACAGGAATTGCCTAAGATCCTCAGAATTATTTAGGCCAACAGGCAGTTCTCAGTTGCTTCAGACCGGCTCTTCAGAAGAGCTCATTTCTTGCATGACTTTAACTAAAACCAAGATTTTGAACAGTGATGAGAAACAACAGACTCTGATTGATCAGACGTTCAAACCAGCCAAGATCTAAACTTTTCATATAATGGCCATTTAATCTGAATCTAAGCAGAAGCTGAACTTGATTTAAGACTAAGTATATGAGTATCTGCCTCTAAGTTTCCAAGTAAGAATATATGACTCTAAGTTTCTTAAATATGTCGATCTCCAAGTTTTCTCTGTCTAGATAAGGAAACCTTTTCATTAAGACTAAGTCCTGAGTTTGAATACTAGGCTTTCTTCCATGTATTGGCATGAACTTGAAGTTTTAACTTGAAAATAATTTATTAGCTATTCTCTAGAGGCATAAGGGCATAATTTCTATGCCTAGACATGCTAAACCCTGGCAGTTCTGGTTTTATTTATCTGGATTGGGTTTTACTGTATTCCTTTAGGTCATATTATCCTGCTTGTATATTGCATGTAGTTTGTTTTTTCAAGTGATATATTAAACTAGGCTAGCAGAGACATGCTCTTATTTCCTTCCTATGAAAGAGGAATGTAGGGAGACCCAACCAAACTCACCCACTGTGGTTTGTTGCAGTGACATTACAGATCAAAGTAATGACCTCTAGAAGAGTTGGTTCTGTTTTAACCACTAATCATGATACCGTTATTTTACATACTTTCAATGTTATAAATAGTAAGAGATTAGTCACCTTATATTATTCCAAAGCATAATTTAAAAAGGATTTGAGGATATTGAGGATAGAAATTCAGTCCCGAAAATTGGTTCTAAAAATACCATTCAGATTTTTAATGAGTTCTGCTGTTTTTGCAAAGTCTGAGCAACTGACATCTCCGTATTTTCAAAATGTAATAAACCAAACTAAGATATCCACACGTTTTTCCCATATCCTTTTAAGCAATCTTCATTTTCTCAAAAAAAACCAAACCAAAACAAAAACAAAAACAAACAAAAAAAAAAAAAAACCAAAAAAAACCAAACTCATAGTGAAGCTGACTGAAAAATCAAGAGGTGAGGGAGAAGAGAAAGAAGACTTTGTTTAAGAAACATTTGTTTCTGTGTATTCAAGCCTGCATTAAGTGCTTGGCCTGTCTGTCTATCTGTAAAAACAGTCAAAATGCCCCAAGGTATTAAACCAAATGTGTCAGCAAATACTAGGAGTCAGGTGTTTAATGCTCTGGGTGTGTGGATGCTTGAGATTTTGCCAGGCACCAATGAACACTTTCATCAGCACATGGTTCATAATGTGATAAAATATGCTGAAAAGGAACAATGGTGGAAACAACAAAAAAAAATAGACTCTGAGTTTCAGTCTGATGTAATTCAAAGTGATCTCAATGTATATTTCTTTTCACCCTGAATGGTTCAGTCTCTGTAATCTTTAGGCATGTATCTTATATTTGGGTTTTGAGAATTTAATCAGAGGGTGGCCATAAGCAATTTTTGTATTTCCCTTTTAAGTATGCAAGGAAATCTTTCCAGCCAGCTGCACTCCTGCTCACAGTTCTTCATTATCTCCAGCTCCCAAAGTAGTCTTTACTACTCCAGACTCTTTGGAGTTTATTGCTCTTGCTCTCCATACACATATTATTTGCAAGTGTTCTGAGAAAATCTTTCGCAGCTTCCTCTCTTAGCTGTAGAGATCAGCTGCCTGCAATCAACTGACAATGCCTGGGGCTACTTTGAGCACCATGGAAGGATTGAGGGAAGTTTGTGTCAAGAAAACTTTTCACAGCTAATGTGTGAATGAAGTTTTAGAGATGTAAGTGTAAACTACTGTCATTGTAAAGGGGTTTTTACCCTCCCTGAGATAAAAGTCACTGAAGTCACTGTATGTTTCCCTTTATATTTTCCTTAGTATTTCCTATTAACTGACATCATAAAAAGGAAATAAAAAAGACACCTATCTGAATATACTATGAGTTTTCCCAAATATCAGGGTAAAGGCGATAGAACTGAGAATGAAAATGGATACAACAGCTAAATGAAAGGTAGGATGAAAGAGAGGATCACTGAGAAGCAACAACAATCAGATTATTTTTATTAGACCATGGGAGGCCAACTGAACTTTTTAGGGTAAAACATTGCAGGTTGGATGGAGTTAGGATATGAATAAGTATGTACATTCTGTTGAAAAGATTGTTTCTAAAACTTTGCACAACATTTTTTGTGAAACAATTTTTGTGGTGGTGGGGAGCTTTTTTACATGGAAACTCTCTTGCTCATTTAAAACCAAAAGGTTGGCTCAGCATATACATTCAAAGAGTAGTTGACACAGACATATCCTCACTTGCCAAATATGCTACAGCAGTGTTTCTTCTGGAAAAGGGATGGAACTGGCAACCAAGAAAGTAACACCTTAAACCACAGCAAGCAGATTCACCTGTGATCACCTCTCAAAGCCCTAGCACATCTGAAGAATTGCAGTGGAAATAACTATAGCCCAGCACAGATAGTGTGGGGAGCTCAACTCCAGGCCCATATACTGTCTTTGGGCAAAAATATGTCAGCTAGAGGCTGGAAGCAACTGTGAGTACCTTATTGGGCAAGGGAAGAGCTAAGGATGTCACCTATCCAAGCAACTGGAAGGTCTGTGACATAATCCCCAAAATTATTCTCTCAAATTGGAGAGATAAGGATTTGGTGGGTGGACTCTGGTGGGTAAGGAATTGGCTGAATGGTCACAACTCAATGTCTGGATGGAAATCAGTGTTCAGTGGTGTCTCTGGGGGTCTATACTGGGACCAGTACTGTTCAATTAATCTTCATCACTGGAGATCTTTAAAGATAAAGATCCTTTCGCTTCCTCCTCAGGATGTTTTATGTCTAGTACATCCCAAGGGTTGGATCAATACATAAATGTTGAGAAAGGTATAAGTATTCCGTGTGACTTCATTACATGATGGCTAATTATTTAGGGTTTTTAGCCTTTTTTTTTTTTTCTTGGTGTTTGTGCTTGTCCTTTGATAATGATAAAATTAGCAGGAAAAATAAAATAAAAATAATTAGCACAGCCAGTGTGTCTGCAATTTTCCTAAAGTTTATTTTGAAGGGCTTTGCTGAAGTCCAAAAAACCCAGACTTAAAGTTGGGTTAAAATGGAAATTTCAATCTCTTCCCTCCATCTGGTGGAATGTTTTGAGGATACTACTATTCAGAAATCAGAATCAGATGATAATGTGATGCTTGTGTAATACAATGTTTACATTTGGAGTCATTCATAGAATAAGAGGAAACCATTCACACTGTTACATGTACTGCTTCTTTGATCCAACATTGTATTTACTATAGTATAGTGGGTAGATTTGCAGTCTAAATCATTTAGACATCCTCTACTTTCAAATGAAAGAGGACCGTTATGTCCCTCTGTGTTAGCTTCTGTATAACACAGAACAGAATCTTTCATCATGAAATTTACTTCATATTACAGATAATCTTTTTTGATGTCCACTATTTTAGAAGATCATTGAAACCAGATTTTAAGGCTTGATATGATAGAGAGGATATTACCCCTGGTAATATTTTACTGGTGATCTATCAACCTTGTTTTTAAATATGTGCAGTCAAGAGTAAGGCTTCAGCTACAACAGCTACAACACTTGCTGCTGTTGTGTTGTCATTGCTTTGTATAATCAATACAAACCAATACAATACTATCTTCCTCAAATGTAGACCCTAAGTTCCTAAGGCAATGAGCAGTGATAGAATTAAAGTACATCCCTCACCTGGATCCATGTTCCATGTCATCACTAGTACATAATCCCATGTGCTTCTTGTTATTTTTTCCCAATTCTATAGTCTTTAAGGAGAAAACTTGTTCACCCACTTAAATATCTTTAAAATAAGGATGATGAGTCATGCCTAAATAAACTAACAGATGCTCCAGTATACCTTGGGGTGAATACATCAGCCAGAATATTTATTATCACATTATATGCAACCACCTTATCTTCATATGTTCCTGTGGTGTATTCCCTGGAAACCTAAGCAACATTATATTCTATCAGAAGATCATTGGGTTCAAAGCACATTCATCAAATCTTCACAATCCCTTTTTGAAGGGATTAAACATACATAAGCATTTCTAAAATAAGCAAAACCAAACAGCATGGGCTGTGTAAGAAATACATTTTAGCAAAATTTTTCATTAATTTTCTCTACTACCATGAAGAGGATTTTACTTTGCAAATCCAGGTGATGATTTTTGAAAAATAACCTATGAAAAAATATGAGGATCTTCTGGATGAGTGTGTATTCAGAATATTTGAGAAAGTAATCCTTTCTGTGAAAATTCAGGTAAAATGTGGCACTGAGATCCTAGATAAACTTCATGGTTTTTGCCTTCTTTTCCCTCATTGCAGTTCCTTTTTCTATTTCTGAATCTCAAGACTGAAATATTCGTTTATATAGTTATTGCTATAATTTCTGGGTGGTCAAGCATGAAGTTCAGAAATGTGAATTGCAAGGTCCTGCACCTGGGATGTGGCAATCCCAGACACACCTGCAGGGCTGTGTGAGAGCAGCCCTGGGAATGATGGTTGATGAAAAACTCAACAAGAGCTGGCAGCATGTGCTAGCCGCCCAGAAAGCCAACCAAATCCTGGGCTGCATCAAAAGGACTGTGGCCAGCAGGTCTAAGGAGGCAATTCTTCACCTCTATTCTGCTCTCCTGGGACCCCACCCATAGTACTGCATCCAGTGCCCTCAACATAAGAAGAACGTGGAATTGTTGGAGTGAGTCCAGAGCAGGACCACCAAGTTGGTAAAAGGGCTGGAGCTGCTCCCCTACAAATACAGAAAGTTGGGGCTGTTCAGCCTGGAGAAGAGAAGGCTGCAGGGAAACCTCAGAACAACCTTCCAGTGTCTGAAGGGGCCTTCATGGGAGCCAGAGACTCCTCATCAGGAATTGCAGTGATGGGACAAGGAGTAATGTGTTCCAACTGCAACAGGGCAAATTTAGGCTACATATACAGAAGAAACTTTTACTGTGAGGGTGGTGAGGCACTGGAACATCTGCCCAGAGGAGCTGCAGATGCCCCATCCCTGGGAGTGTTCCATGGCCAGGTTTTATACAGCCTTGAGCAGCCTAGTCTAATGGAGGTCTCCCTGGCCAGAGCAGAGGTCAGTGGGACGACATAAACACTCTGTGGTTCTATTATTTTATGATTCTATGTACAGTTAGGCTCTTGTGTATACTTGGTGGCAAATTCTACTTTTATACTGATATCTTTAAGTTTGCCAGATTTATACAAATGTGATCATGAATCAGAAGTTATACCACACCCTATACTATGAATGGTGATACCCATTTGGATTCAAACGATTTTGCTGTAAAGGCCATGCAGAGCTTTTTTGGTTATCAAGAAGGTGATAATACTTTTCATGGCAAGCTTTGTAGGTGAAAAGAGTTTGTGGGAGGAGAAATAATGAGGAGGGAGATCAAGTTATGATTACAGATAATTATGTATAATTTTAGTGGGTGTCCTTCAGCCAAAAGCTTTTCTCAGTATCTCCAAATGCAAGATGGCATAGCTGGAAACCAAGGGTAAAGGTGAGCATAAGAGGACAGAAAGCTCTATCTTGGAAAGCAATGAAGCACATAAGATTTGAGCATTGAGAAATTAATATCTTTTGGAACAAGCAAATTATGAATGAAAGGCTATGGCAACAAAAATCTGGGTGAATCTTAGTTATTTAAGAGATAACCAAGACAAAAGATGGAAAAAGACAAGCACTATTACTTCTATAAATAACACTGTTATACTAGATTAGCACATCAGTGCTATTATCTATACTTGAAAAAAACACAGGTATATTAAAAACTTCAATCAGTCCTGAAGATGAACTTGAGAGTATAAAGTTTACAATATGTGGCAGACCAGAGTATCTCTCTGGTTCTCCTGATGGGCAGGAGCCTGGACGGGGGGGTGAATCCTCCCTGGCCTGTGCCTGAAACAGTGGTGACTTTTGGTCTCAGCCCATGGAAAAAGCACTGTCAGGGTTGTTTGAGGATTTGGAGGTCACAAGGGTTTGATTTGTGTGATTTTATTATATCACTGGGTGTGTAGATATTAATTTTAGATTTCTCTGTATTCTTAATATTGGGCAAATATGGAGGCAGATCAGTGTGATAAGAGCACATGTTCCTGTCTTTCTCTTCCTCTTCCTTCTTTGCAAAGGGCTGTGGGTTTTTAGGATTGGTAAAGGTAAAATTTCACTGCATGACATGGGTTTTAGTTATTGGTGTTTAGAGAAAAACAATATTAACATATATAGATTATAAAAGCCCAGCCACTGTGTGGGCGGGGGGAGAAACCATTTTTCCAGCTGCTTGTGAACTTCATGCTGGACAGAAAGAACTGAGAGATAAGATTTGTAAAATAAACATCTGCAGTCCACAACCCAGACGTTCTCAGATTCCTTCTTTCAAGCATGGGCAGGTGAGTAGAAAGATTTACACTGCCAGCGTTAATCTCAGAAGAGATAATTCCGACAACAATATAAGTTAAAAGAGGCTCAATTTCTGGGAATTTCTTTCTTCATGGAAGACAGCCCCTGTTTTTAGGTGATACTGAGGAAAGCTTTGATACTGAATGAGAAGAAAAATGTTAAAACTTCTAGTGAATGTATCTCAAATCAGGTAAACTGAAGGATAAAGGATGGTGCTTTTATAACAGCATGAAGGTGCTTTCACAACTGCATTATTCATTAATGCAGAAATAGCAGCTTATTCAGGATCACTTGGAATTGTTGGAACCAGATTGTAGTTCTTTCTTAAGGAAAAGTTGTCAAACTCCTGGAAGAAAATCTATTAGTGAGGAAATCAGAAATGTCAATGAGCCAAGTGGTCACAATGGTTTCCTTGACGTTGACATTTTGTTCTCCATTTTGGGGAAGTCTTCTCTACTTTCTATTCCTCTAGGAAAAAGAGAACACATTTTACAATCTATTTGCATACAATATATTTTGCATTGGACTCACAAAAAACATGGTAATGACTATGATGAAACACATGCCTGATTATTTCAGGCACTTATATGTAAGAGGAAATTAATAACTTTTAATTTTGCTTAACAGGTGACAGATGTATTTTTTAATTACTTTGTTTGGCTAGATCTTAGCTTGAAGCTGCAATAAATGGACAGTTCATACTGTAAATGGACAATTCAATGTAGGTCAAGTTAAGATTCAAAAAAGGTAAGAAGAATCTTAATTGTATGAGCTGGGTTTGTATTCATTCATATGCCAGAGCTCAAACTGGTCAGACCAAAACTACATTCCCTTTTCTGCAGATCAGACTGGACCAGGTTTTTGTTATTGTTGTTTCATTGGTTTGTGTTTGTCAATGAGAAGAAGAGGTTGTTTATTATGACTTTCCTCGTCATGGGTTATGATTCATCTGTTTCAGATCCTTGGAACATTTCTTACTTAATGAGCTCCTTGCTAGTAAAGAAGCCTCAGGCTGTGGTGGAACCTGGGTCTTTCCTGTTCACTGCTGAGAGAAAGCAGTTGTTTCAACCCTCAAAAGATGAAATGTTTTTGTTTGACTCAATTTGTTGGCCTCAGTATAAGCTATTTGGTTGAATGGGAGGATGTGAATACAGGAGTTTGGAATACATGATCTAAATGTCTTAACTGCTTTTAAAACTTACAGACTAGGAAAGCCAGTAGCAGTTATTTGGATAGTTCTTCTTAGAAAGTCCTCTCTTTTCTGTACTTATATCATACCTCAATCATTTTGGTAAAAGAAATGAAAAATACAGCACATTGCATGTGAAAGCTCTGAAAATACAGGTAATATAAAGAATATCAAATTTTTTTGTTTCACATAATCTTTAGAACGCAGACTAAATGTGTCTGAAACTTAATAGCCATCCTGCTTTCACACTATTGTGCCCCATACAACATATGCTTTATAAATATTTGTACAATGCAGAAGTAAAATAAAATATTTATACATTTGTCTCATTTGTTACTTGGTGTTACAGTTTCCTATTTATATTAAATTTAGATGACAAATATGTTTTACTGTAATTTACTACAATTAATATATGTTATTATAATTTCTTCTACAGCATGAAATGACAATAACACATCTTAAATACATAATCAAAAATATTTAAAAGAAGAGACACTTTAACAGGAAGCTCACAACCTGTTCAAGGGTCTAAACCACTTCCTGCTCCAAGGCCAAAAGAACAGGATTCACACCTCTTACAGACAGAGTTTCTGCGCTGGGCCATGCTTGCTCATATTTATTGAACACTTTCCCCAAAACCAAACATTTTGTGTAGATAAGACTAGACACTGTGCAAAAATAGAAGTGTCTTGGTGAGGTTTCATATAATTTAAATAATAAGAACAAAATGCACTGATTAAAATATACATGGCATTTCTTGTCTTTTGGGGGGCCTACTGAAAGTAGGATGTAGTTCCCACCTCTATAACACACAAAACACTAGTTAAAAATCTATGCACTGAATGTGAATCTCCAAGCAAAATGTGGAATTATCCACTCAATACATACTAAAATAAAATTAATTTTATTTATTTGTATTGCTGCAAAGGTTTCAGTGTCTATATTCCATAGAGAGATTATTCATATCTTTTCAAAAACACATATGAATCATGACAGTAACTTATTTTCCCATAGGGTTTATAACTTCTTTCAGTGCTGTAAGGCATCTCTTTTAAAAAAGCAGATGAGATGCAACTGTGCATGGTCATAAAAGGTCCTAGTTAAATGTGCTTCCTTGAGTGATTATTTTACTTTAAGCAATTTTTGTAACCAAAACTTATCAAAAAATAAACAAAAAAATCAAATATTTGGTTTTTTTTATATCACTTTAGAGCTAGGTAGAAGAAATACTTTATTTTAAAGTTGAAATAGTTGCATGATTACAGCACAGACATTCTTTGAGTTTTGTTTTGCTTTTTCAATCTTGATGTTTTCTGAAATGTCCAAGTCCTTAAAACCTGTCATGTGAGTAATTACAGAGCATGTTGCAACCTTAATGAGACTTACAGCACTATTCTATAACACCCAGATATATAATTTTGAACATACTTTAGTATTTTCAATTCTCTCCACAGCAGCAAGAAATAGAAGATATCAGCATGGGAGACTTTGTGTAGCATGAAATACTGGTAATATATTGATGAGTCCAAACGTTCAATTTGCTGTAGCCAGGGTGAATTTAATTTGGTGGACTACATTCCATTTCTGCATTGTTACATTGTTCCTTCCCTGATAGATAATAAAGCTGTCATTTTCTTTTTTTTCTTTAAGAAATACTTCAGATCCATGAAAACACAGCATTTTCTTCTGTTTGTTATTTGCATTGAGATCCCTTTACACTTCCCTGGCTATAATTGTCATTTACAGCCCACACTGCCAAAATACTTTAATGGAATTTTGGAGGTAAGTGAGGTTAAGGCCTACTTTGCTAAACACAGAGATAGAATGTAAAATGATGGTGAACCATGTGACAACATTTCTCCACTTACTGACATGTGCAGTCTAAATGGGTATGTAGAGAATGAAAACTGGTGGAATTTACAAGCGAGGAAAAAATAAGACTGTATAATGAGATGGAAATTAAAGGCAATTTACATGTTCCCTACCCCTCATGGTAGCTCTTTTTCCTCTTTGCACCTTTTTTCCAAATCCTTAGTATGCTGACTACACCATCATATGCTGAGATTAACACATTTTTGTTCTGATACCCATTTACCCCCTCTTATATATTTATCTTCTGATGGAGACCACACTTTTAAAGTTTTGTTCCTTCCCCCTCTTCTAAACAACACTGTCAAGAGCAGTATCACAGGACATCGTCACTGCCCTGCCTCAATGCCATTCAAGGATTACTTAATCTCTGAAATAGAAATGGGAGCATATGAGACTCTTACACTATTCAGGGAGAGTTAATACTTCCCTGCAGGACTGTGTAACTCTTCTTTACTTACATTAGGCATAGTTTGATTCTAGTAATACCCTGGCACTGCAGCTTTGGAAAAGACATTCACCTTTGTCTTTCAGCTTCTTGTTTAGTGAGCGGGATTGTGCAAAAAAGGAGTGTGAAAGGGGACTTGAAATGCACTTTTTAACTTGTATGTTTCAGAAATTCTGAGAAATCACAGAGGGCTATTCTGAATTAGCTTTCTTATTGGAATCTGCAGTTTATTATACTGAGAAGGGGCTCTAAAGAGCAAATAAAAGAGTCTGGGTGTAATGACTTAGTGTTTACAGAATATAACTGCTACAAGACTGATTGCTTGATACATTACTTCTTTCATTGTGAGCCGCAAAACAGGTAGAGGCATGGTAGACTAATTTGGTTTATATATTCAGCTGTAAGGCTAGACACTGCATCATTCTTTTCATAAACCAGGCACTGGAGGCATGTGGGGCCTGTAGCCATGACGACAATAAAACAGCTCCGAGCCTGAGCTGTAAGTAAGAAACTCAGCCTTGTCTTCAACCCTTCCTGCTCACGACTTCACTCTACAAGCTCTCTGGAGAGGGGGCTGGGTGCTCATGAATGATCTATTGAGCAGAGGCACAGTACTGAAAAGCATGTCTACAACGGGCTTTTTAGCAGAATTTCCCACTGTTAGACTAACACAAGCTAGTAGTGGTGACATCAGCTTGAGCCTGCAAAAAGTCTTGGCAGCTGCTCTACTTCACCATACGGATTTATTGCTGTATAGTAAACACTGGTCACAAAAAGACAAACAGCTTGTCTACATTAGAACTCCCATTGTTGCCAGCACTGAGGAGCTGCAGGAAGAGTGGTGAACACCTAGGACTCCAGCTGGAATCAATATAGCTTGCAAATACCTAAAAGTCCCTGAAGATGAGACAAAGTGCCTGCGCTGACATTTTACTGGCATGAACAGGCAATATGAAAGCAATATAGGAATTTCTGATGTGTTACATGCTAAAAATAGATTATCTGCACACTTCACATGAAATAAGCACTAGTGATAAAATATCAATTTCAGGCAGATCTGTTTTCAGCTCTTTTTTGCTGGTGGTGTGGGGTGCATCTTGTCACAGTCCATGAAGATCTAAATAATCACATGGTGCTAACAGGACCTGCTCTTTTCATATACTGCTTAGCATCAAAAGACAGTTGGAAACCCATGAAATAGTATAGAAATGACAAGTGGCAGTAATTGGCAAGTGAATGGGGAGAAACTCAGGGCAACTAACACAACAATTTAACCCATCATATTCTGTTTCAAATGAAAATTTCTACAAATCCTGTGTGAAATCACTTCTGTGCTTTCTGCTTTCCATCTTCCACAAAGATGAAAATCACCTTGATATTTTCTACACAGTTTTCTGTCTCTTTTGAATCACAAGAGATCTTATATCTTTAAGTTTGCACTCTGCAAACTGGTCTTGCTGGTAAGCATGATTACACTGGGACCTCTTTTCAAGAGGGTCTCAAGGCTATAAAAATCAAATGAACAAAGTTTATTATATTCCTGATGACAACTGAAGATTAATTTAGCAACAGAGTTAGTTAATGAAACCTGTGATCACCTTCATCTGGACTGGTGTCTGTAATGACTGGGAAGAATACTGAAAAGGAAGAGCTGTAATGATAGGCTCCCATTGCAGCGTTTCAACTATGAGTCTGTTAATTAGTTTCATTTTCATTTGATTTTGCAGTAATAATGCTTTCTGATCTTAGATATGAGAAATTACAATACTTTAATTTTGATTTTGCCACTGTTGGAGTCATAACAGGATAATAATATTGAGCAAGAAACAATTTTGACTAATTGTAGATGCCAGGCTCCTCCTTGATGTTTCCTTCACTACATCATGGTGTCCCAGCAGATCGTAAAAGTCAGGGCTGGTTTTTAGTAAGAATGCTTGGGCTCTCATGAAGAAATCCACTCACATGTCATATCAGTAACATGTCACAGTTACTTTGAGAAACTTCTACCATTAACTCCCAGGAAGTCAATTGTTACAAGTTTGTTATCTTCTCCTGAGTAATTGTAAGATAATATCTGTGCCACAATCAGTGGCAGCAGGTCAGGATTAGGATCTGAGGTTTTTCTGTACAGTTCAGATCTCAGTAATTTTCTGTGCATTGTTTTCTACTTGTTAGTTGTTTCTCCATCTTTTTCATTTGCATTCTCTCATGCTATTCAGAAAAATCTCACAAGCCAAAAAATAATCTAGTTAAGTGTTTTTCATTGCATTAAGGTAATTACCTTCACTATTAATTTAGGAAATGCATATTTATAATTTTAGAGTGTGAGGATTTATGTGTAAAAAAAAATAAAAGCAAAAGTAGGAAGAGCGCTACAATGCATAACATGTCTTGGAAAAATGCGCCAAAGATGAAAAAGCAATTTGTCATCCTCACAGTCACTTTACTGTTGCTACTTGGCTATACCATTTTGATTAGGTATCAACCCTATCTGGTGTTTAATGGACCTTTTAGTTAATATGAAATAAATGTATTGCTTTTATAATTGAAACAAAATAAAAATTACATTTGACTTTTGTATCACTAGTAATTTTGGAAGTAGTGAAATCTTTCAGCTATAAACATAAACACATAAAGTACCAGCATATTACTTACTTGACCAAAAAAATTTTCTTTTAATTTACCAGAAGAATCTACCTATGCAAGCTAGTGTCATCAATTACAATCACATAGACTTAATCCTTCACAAAAATGAAAAGAAAACCCCAAACCCAACCACTGCAAAAGGCACTTCATTTCTTATATAATAATATTTCTGAAGGGCAATTTTTCTTCAGGACAGAAATAGATTAAATGTACTGGATGTATTGAGTTTGAATTATTTTAACTGGACCTCTTTTATAGCTTGACTTTATAGCCTTGAAAAGGTGAAGCTTGGAGAAGTCTGAGTTTTTTGCCATACTGCCTTCAACACCAAACTAATGTGTAACATCCACTTAAGATGTTTGGCATCACAGGTGGCAGTTAAAGAAATGATCATTCTGAAATGTCACTCAGCCATCAAACAGCAGCCAAGGGGAAGCCCTGACTGTAACTTTGAATTCTCTCTTTGGCTGTTGCATGCACAGCTTGTGTATCCCCCAGGTTCAGATGGAGCATCTGACATGACACCTTCTCCTTGCTTTCTTTAATATTATATTCTAGCAATGCATCCAGGATGCTCCTGGCCACTGTGCACCCCCACAGTGCTGTCCCAAGGCCCCCTGCATCCCGCATGTGGCACTGGAGAACAGGAGAGAAACTACATGGCTGTGCTGGGAACGTCTAATTTGTCCCTTCCAGGAAGGGTCAGATGCAAGCTGGAAAATTGTGAAGGTTCATATTTACTGTGTATTTCTGTATACAAGGGCTACATTATCAGCATCTGGAGTAAGGCAGAGGAAAGAATAGGGAAAAAACTACTTTTAACGCAGTTATAAGTATAAGAACAAGTCTATAAAATAAATGAGCTGTGTCTGAGGCAGAAGTGAGGATAAGAAACATGCTAAAAACTACTATGGAGTCATAGAGAAATTAAAATGGTTTGGTTTGCTGAATGAATAAAAGTATTAAACAAATAAAAATCTTCATATCCAGTCTGTCAATGGAACATGTAAGTGCTAATAAAGCACCAATGGAAATATATGTTTTTTCTCCTCATTCACTGGTACTATCTTTTAATTAAATTTAGGTTAGCATGCTAGCAAATACAGGAAAAATTATACAGGAATTTATCTTGTTCTTTAAAGTAAGACATAACTCTAAATAGACATTAATAAAGGTTTTATGGGGGTCTTTACAAAATTTTATACAACGAAATGGCTCTGTATAAATTAGATTTTGGATATTTTTATTAGATGGCTTATGAAAGAATCGTTCAATACATGAAGGAGGAGGTGTATATATATGTGTGTGCACATTTGCATGTGTATCCATGTATTTGTTACAAGTTGAGAATGTTAAAATTTGTAAAAAGATTCACGTATTTTGGCACTATTCAGAGACTTCTAGAATAAGGAATAATACACAGAAATTTTACTGATAGCATACCAAATCTAATACTCAATTTGTAGGTTACAAATTATTTTAATAATTATTTGCACAACATGCTCAACACGAACGTGTTTTAATTTATGTAGTTTACCAAAAAAAATACTGAATTTCAGATAGGTTTTTTTTTTGAGGCAGAAGAAAATACAAGGGTATTTTTCTACAGTGTCATCAGTCAGGGACTTCAGAATGGTTTGCAATCATTAATTGGGCCTCAGAACAGTACTCTGATGTAATTTTTTTTGTGGGTAAAATGAGGATCAGACAGAGTAAGTGATTTTTCAAAGTCACAAGAAGCCTTGACTTTCAATTGTTTTCTGACAAAAAAAGAATGTTTTTACCACGGGATAACTCCAGGCAGGAGAAGCAGAGCAAACACCTGTAGGCTTGAAGTGCAAAATTCATCTCAGCAAAGCAGAGTATGTATAAACTTCCTTAGGTATCTGGCAGTGAAAACTACAATGTCTTTATTTATGTTAAGACTTTAAAAAACCATTAAGTACCATGGACATTTTTGTAATAGTCCTGTCTTCCTTCTAGCTTAACTCAATGCCACCGAGGGCTTGTTTTCAGATAAGCTTGGCAGAAAAAGGAAAATTTAGATGTATCCCCAGAATGCCTTGCTTTCAATCTGTAGACAAAGTATCCATTTTCATATAACCCTGAAGAAATTAATGATCTTTCAGACAAATACAGGTCTTTTTAGTGGTCCATGACTGTCAAGAGCAGTACAGGAAATAATAACATATACACTGATCTTTGCTAAGTGCCAACTCAAATTATTACGTGGTTATTGTGCATTCAACAAAGGAGCTCTTCCATGCTGTTGCTTAGAATGAGCACTTTGTTTTTGATCAGAAATGGATAGTTCCTATGAAATCTTTCTTTCAAAGTACTGGTCATGTGCAACACAGGATCTTGTAATTAATGTAATAAACACCTGCTCCTCAGATATGCTACACAAGTAGTTTTTACTTGTGAATATTTATTCAGTCACTTTCAAAAGGCTTTGCAGTTTATTAATTGCCTTCCTTTATGTCCCCTTAAAGACTTTATGTAACTCACCATCCTTCTTGCTTCTTTTTATTACTCTGCTGTGTTCCTATTATTATTGCTCTTGTAAAGTACTGCAGCTTTCTACGCTGACTATCTTTTTTCACATTCTTATTTAGTCACGATCTGGTTGTGGAGGGGTAGGTGAAAAAGTGATGAGAGTTTGGTTTACCCTTAGCCTTTATTATTGGAGAACCACAAGGAAATAAAGCTTTGATGTACTTAGAAAGCTAATCCTGGTGATTATGGGGAGATATGTGCAGTGGGAACTAGAGGGATATGCTTCTTTAATCTCTTGGTGTTGAATACTTAATCCAGCAAAGATTCTTGCCAAGAAGATTTAAAGAAAGAACAAGTTAATTAACTGTTCACAGGTATTGTTTTCAGGAAAGCAGATTTGATAGCTTTCTAATGAAGTATCTGAGATTTTTGTTTTTTGTAAAGGGGCACCTAATTAATATTATTGAATCAGTGTATTATGAAACATACTGTTTTTATGTTTTCAAACAGTCAAACACCCAAAGATCCAGCTTCACATTGCAGAAACTGGACTTTGAAATGTGTGGATATGACTGGAGTGGTTATAGCAGTGCAGTGATTTAATTTCACTTTATTCAGTTTTAGCCAAAATTTGTTATTTTTAATGCAAACTGAGTATAAAAGCAGCATATAACTAACTTCAGATTCGTCCAAATAATCAACACTGAAACCTCAGTGCTGATCACTGGCAGCATATCTGCATATTTGCATAGACAGCTCTTCAGTTAGTATCTCAGGGAGACAAAATTGTGCCATGCATATCTTAGGAAAGAACATCATCCTGATTATCTGTGTCTCATTTTTTTTCAGACAGATTGGTACTAGGGTCAGCACATGCTAACCAGCTATGCACAGCAGCTATGACTATTTGCATGCTTTGATACCTGGGACAGAAATCACCTCCTGGTATAAAACAGGCTTCTAGGTCTCTATCACCAGTGTGGCTTTTCTTCACAGTAACACTTGCCCGTAAGAATAAATAATGTGGTCCAACTTTTTAATATTACAAACCTTCATTTAATACAAGATGATCCCACTTAGTTTGAACAAAGAGAATATAAGAATATAGGTTTCTGCTTCTCAGTGATATTTTAAAAATATTCAGTGTTTTAGTAAAGATGCACCAATATAAAAAGGCATTTCTTACAAGTTGCATTTATTAAGCTTAGTCAGAAGTG
The DNA here is from genome assembly GCA_013398995.1 of Alaudala cheleensis. Lineage (NCBI taxonomy): Eukaryota > Metazoa > Chordata > Aves > Passeriformes > Alaudidae > Alaudala > Alaudala cheleensis. Next base: position 286,425 of record VWYE01023556.1, read on the forward strand.
GCAGCTGTTATCAGCATATATGCTCTTTATCAAGAGGGGAGAATAAGAATGTATCTGGTAAAGGGATTGTAATGAAGTTGTGTCTCAAACCCAGAATTAATATTTAGTTTTGTTCTTTGATAATTTACAGTGATGATGTGCTGATTTAATGAATCTGCTCTGTATATTTTAAGTTGACAAACATGTTAGATGAAGTTCCTATGCACACACAGAACTGGATGAAGTGAACAAACATTGTTTGTAGACCAGAAGTAGGATCAGGCTTGCAGATAACATGCTTTGCTTTTTAATTTGATTGGGTTTTTTCCTAGGAAGGTCTTATATTAAGACATGTAAATTATGCCTAAGCAATTATCTACCCATACATTTTTTATCCATCTAATGAAATATATTGTTTTGTATTCTTCCAAAATTAATTTTATTATTTTAAAGAGGTCATAAGTTACACAGGAAAAGACATTACATAATCTTGTATATAGCTGTGCCAAACTGCTGTCTATCATCTTCCCTAGCATTTATGAGGGCTAGGAGCATGTCTTTTTGATAGTAGTAGATCCTGGGCTTCTGTGTTGTTGAGCTGGTTATGAAACTGAACTGTTTATGGCCAGTCCAACTTTTAAGCTTAACAGTCATAAGAGTTCCTGAAGTTGTAGTAGCCAAAGAACATATATATATATATAGCAAAAATATGAAATATTTATACAACATAATGAGAACATTTTAGTATAAAATTAGAATGCCATTTAAAAATTTCAAAGCATTATAATAATCATAAAAGACATACATTTACATACAATTAAATAGTATCCCTCAATTGAGGGATATTATATTCCAATTATATTCCTATTTGAACTTAAATCTAGGAACAGCTTTGGTGAATATGAAAGAAAACCTTTGTGCTGCTTCAATTCTTGTTGTTGTCAAGTCTTGTGTTTGAAGAACACAAGGAATAATTAACTGATGGAACTCATTGTCACTGATTATCATTTATGAGTTTCTCATGAACATGGGTTCAACAAGGAGTTAGACAAACATTCAGGATGGGTTTCCAGGCTTACAAAGAATTTTGATCCAGATGTTGCCTGTAGTTCAGTCAGTCTCAAAACTACAAACTGCCAGATGCTGACAGGAAGGGATCACACTATAAGCAGAGCAAGAATGTGCCTCTTTGTGTACTGATTCCCATGCTCTTTTGTTATCTGCTTCTGGAGACAAGATGTGCACCTAGGCTGGTATTAAATGTTTAGTACAAACCACCAAAACTTTTCCTTGGCAGAGAGACTTGAAAGAGAAAAAGAACCTCCCAAAGCTATTTTACTACTTTCATTTTAACATAAAAAGATGAGATGAAATGGCTCCTGGAGCAGGGCATTCCTCTACTATTAAAGAAGACTAAATAACTTACTCTAAGACTGCAACCTGATCTAAATGATTTTCCATAGTTCATCTATTCAAATTGAAACTTAAATTCTATGGAGCAAAAGCACAGCAAGTTTCTTATGGTAATTAGATGTCTATGTAATAAAGATATGAAAGACTTTTAGAGAGCCTGGTAATGATCAAGGTGCAGGATAGCCTCTCATAATGACAAGGAGGACTGTGTCACAAATAAACTCCTTCCAAATAAATTAACCTCTACATCCTATTACAGATTTTCTTGCCTGTCCCAGTGAACTGCTTGGCAGTTCTGGCTATCACGTTCCTGGCTGACTGCTCTGGGGCTGCACTCAGCTTCTGCCTCTCCCCTGTTATTTGACTCTGACGTGAAGGGCGGTCTGTAGGGAGAGCTTAGCTCCGCCTGCCTCCTCCTGCCTTCATACAGCAAATTCTTCCCAGGAGCTGTGCCGACAGAACTTCTCTGGCTTGTTTGTTTTGTCAAAGATTAAAACAAGAAACTGAGAAAAGCTGAAAGATTGGGTATCAATCTAAAGCTATTTTCCCCCTCACTCATGTCCAAGCAATAGACTTTCTCATTTGTTTTCACTTGTTTACTTTTCAAAAATTCAATTTAATCCTATAACCTCATATGGAAATGAATGTTCTAAATGCAATAAATTTTCTTCCTCAAAGTACTGATTGCTTTGGCCTGCATGTTGCACTTCGGGTTTACACTTTGGCATCAGGGTCTGGTATCCATATTTGCAAAAGCTCATTTGTAGCAACTCAGACTTAGTTTTCTTCCCTGCAGCTAATATTCCATATGTGACCTTGGTGTGTCACCTAAGATCCAATCCTTTGTCTTTGAAATTATGGGTGACATCTTCTGTGATCCTTTTGTTTTAATTTTCTTCAGTAAACTACACAGAGAGGTTCCCTTGTCCATCCTCATCTGTCCTTAGTCACTCATCTTCCAGACAGAAAAGATTACTAATCTTGTCCAGGCTGGAAAGAAGGATGTGAGAGACTGTGAGTGTTATGTCACTTCAAACATTGGTAGATACTCAGATAGAAATGTTATGTTCAGGCCATGGGAGTATATGAAGAGCACCTTAGTAGCAGAGTAAATGAAGGGAATTTTCTCTTTTCTGTCCTTGTATGTTAAGCAGGTATCTTTTTGAAAGGTAGATTCAGAACCAATATTATTAAGCTATTAAAAACCATAATTTTTGATTGCTGAAGTTCCTTCATTGAAATGTCAGGTTATGTTGAATGACACAGCAATGAAATAAAATTAAGAAATTGAGAATGTTTCCAAAGAATTTACTGTAAGAATCAGCTTTATCTAAGTGGGAAGGATAGTGCTCACCATTAATGTATCTTGCCAATATGATCCATGGTATTTTCCTCTTCTGGTTTATACCAGTCCTGCACTTTTCAATCCAATGGAAGTTGTTCCATTTGAACAGGAATGTGATCTAACTCCAGCTTAATGAAGAAAGTGCTTACTAATTTTCTTGGAGAATAAAGACATATTTTGAGAAGGTCCTCAAAACTCAGCTTGAAAATTTGGACAGGAGACTCTGCCAAGTAGTTGGCATTGTATGTAATATAGAAGTTAGTTTCTGGATATTACAGAGGATGTTCTCTACTGACTTTAAATTCTCAATTTAAGAAGTCACACTATCACAGAAAAGGGAATGGCTTGTTAAGAATACAGCTGGCAAAAAAAAAAAATCTGTATTTTCTGCCAGTTCTCCCCTTTTTTTTCTAAAGAATAATAAAAAATGTAAAGGTATTTCTGGATTTTTTTTGCAGGAAAGCAGTACATAGATGAAGAAATATTGGTCACTCACTACCACTGCAGTAAATGTGCATGCTAATTTATATCAGATTCTCCTTCACAAGAAGGCTTCGGATCAGGCAATGGTTTGCCATGATTCTCTTCCCACACACATGATTAATTTTTATTTTCTGTAAAACAGAAGGAAAAAACATGCACAAAAAGGTCTTCCCTTGACACAAATCATGTGTGTTTGACTGCACCTGAGAACTAAGAGGCTTCCACAGAATTCTCTCATCTTAAGTCTTGTAGGTGTATGCCTCACAGGCCATAGGATCAGCTTTTCTTGTTCACTGCTCTTTGATTAATTCCACAATTATCACTGACTCATTTATTGCTGAGTCAGACTGGTAAGTAAAATATAATTACCTTCACTCAGGTGCCTTGAAGGAACCCTCATTTGGAAAATAAATACAGATGTTTACTTCTTTGCTTTGCTTTCTTCCTGTTTTGTCCATGCTATATAGAAAGAGATTTCAGTTAATCTACAATTTACATGGAATATTCATGTCTAGATGATGGTGTGTGACACACACATAATATCTGTGTGAAATGATACCTTGATTTATGCTAAGACAAATCCATGGTTTTATGGTTTTTTTAAATCTGTGAGTGTATTTCACTCCTATTTCTAGAGCCAAAATTTTAGGTAGAGATATTGCTGTGGAGAATAAGGTCATGGAACAAAGCCAGACAGAACATTCCCTTGCTCTTTGCAGGGATTTTAGTCTAGATGTCCTTTAAAAGGTTCCTTCCAACTCAAACTATGCTATGATTCTATGAATGTACAAATCAACAAAAATCAGTTTATCTCAGACTAGCAGAGAATGGCTCCCATTGAGGACTCTGCTGTCTGGCAAAAATATGGAATAATTTTACATTTTTAGGTTTTTTATTTTCTTCTGATTTACAATAATTTTGCCATAGGACAAACAGAATTTTCTTCTTTACTACCCAAAGTATGTAAAGAATGAGATTAGTAACTATGTGATGACCAGCAACAGTCCCTTTCACTTGCATTGCCATGTCTGCCTGTGTCAAAGCTGCTAAAAGTTCAAAGTCAAAGTGTCAACTGGTTACAAGTGGCATTGCTCAGATGTTGATCTGATACCATAAGATTTCCTTAGGAACCTCACAACTTATGTGAATCTATGACTCTAAACCTGGGCCAAGTTTCCTCCCAGAAAAACAGCCCCACTTCCTCCTTTATGTATACACTGGAAATTGTTAAGCTCAGTTTTGAGATTAGAGTGCCACACAGCTTCCCAGTCACAATTCAGATTGAAGGAAGACAAGAATGGGTCAGCAGCCATTTACTGCAGGGACAAGACTTCATTCAGCAGCATGCATTTAAGTTTGACTGACTTAGCTACAAACAACAAACTGGGTCTTACAGAGCACCTAGGCTAAGGCTAGACTTAACACTGAAGGTGATTAGAGTCTACTGTACTGAACTGCCTCCATTCACAGTATGAATGAACACCTCTCCGAGATCCTGGTGCAGTTGTTGAATAACTGGTGTCCCTTTTGTTCCCTCTGCTATTTTGGTAGTAACCTCCAAGAAGTAAGTAATGAGTTTTCTTGGACTGCCATTTCTAAAATTCCATCCAGTAAAGTTAAGGAAATGGGTCTCTATAAACAGATGACTAAACCAAAACACATTTTCTAAAGATAATTTAGACTTGAAGTGTAACCAAGGAATAAAGAGCAGAGATTTCTCTTCATACTCCCAACTGGAGACAGACAGGGAAAAAAACTTGTCATCAGAGACCTATCAATCAAAAAACCAGGAAAAGATCTGACTTCAGTCCCGACAAGTAGGGCCTTACAAACGGAATTGTTCTGTACTGATGACTGCAGTGAGGGCTGGCATACACTGACAGCAGTAAATGCCAGGCGTTCATAATAGTCCTTGTGGGATGAAACTGTCTGCTTAACAAAATTAGCAGGACTGTTCCAAAATTCCTTCCCAGAACTCAGTATCTGACCATATACTGAATGCTGGGACCACACATGAACATGTTGCCCTGCTGTCTCAAAGTGACAAGACAAAATTACATTGGAATCATCACCCAACTAATAAATCTTACTGTCAGCTGAGTCTCCTTGTCGGTGGTTATTTTTGGTTTTTGTTTGTTTTACTCCTAGCATGCTGTCTTGGATAACTGCATTAAGATGACAATATTATTTTTGTCTTTAAAAATTATTTTTGTTCTCCCATGTGACTGTGAACAGTGGGCATATGTGGACACTGGAGGAAGGAATGAAGTATATTGTTCTTGTCACACTGTTCATTTATCATCAATGACTTAAGCATATTTGCTCCCTGTATGCTGTGTGTATGTCCACTAGCTTGAAATCTCCCAAATATAGGAGGGAAGTTCTGTTTATGAAATGAGGAGAAGAAAAGAGAAACATTGTCAGGATTTTTGGCATTGTTTATTATCTCTGATAAACCTCATTTGTTTTCCCTATGAGAGTTTGTCCATCCAATAAATTCACCACAAGTGAAGCTGCATCTGGAGAATATTGAAGAAATTTGGTTTAATATTAGAAATGTTCATGGAACTGGAATAAGCTGCACTGGTGCAAATCACAGCTTAGAGCAGCTTTGTCTAACTCTGCTAGAGGCTGGCAGTGATACAACTGTTCTGGTGGAGAGCAAGCAAAGTCTGAAGTCACAGGAAATCCACAGGGCAGTTCAAGTCCTTGCCTGAGACACTTGTAAATGACAAGTATTTCGCAGACTGGTCCAGTAGACAGAGAAGACAGCTATGCAACAGTAACATGTGATGTTGTTTTTCTGGATCTATTTTTCATATAAATTTTTCATAAGACAGAAAAAGAACCTTCAGATTAACACGTATTTGTAAGGTGTTTGCTTTAAGTGAGCCTTCCTTGAGACAATTCCCTGTACTGCCTGCTTTAAAAAAAAAAAAATCACTTGAGAAGAAAGGGAAACATCTCTGTGTGTCTCAGAGTAAACATTCCCTGCTGGGCTCCTGGCAGGCACTGAGCCCACCCCTTCAGAAAGAAATCAGATCCTGAAGCAAACTAGGTAAAGGGAAAAAAAAAACCACACCCAAAAACCAACTAAAAAACCCAACCTAAAAAAGCAGCTGTTAAAATATTTTGGCTTTTCCCCTCAACCTAGTGCTATGCATGTGATCATTTCAGTTGTTTGGCTCATATGCTAGAAGCCTCAGACCCTTTGCGAGGGAATGTTAAAGAGAATAACAAGGAGCATTCCCATCTTGTTCTTCTCACCACTGTCCTTTTCATCACTGCCTTCCTCTCCACATTCTTGGAGGACAGTAATAAGATTTATTGCATAATTTTTTGGTGGCTGTTAACCAAATGTGCAGTTACAGCTTGGTTTAATTAAGAAATCAGAGTGATTCTTTTGTGTAGGTCACATCAGTTTTTGATTCTGAATCTCATAAAGTTCTAACCTTTCTGAAAAGTCAGCAGTGTATCTATGGATTTAAAAAAATCACCTTCTTAAATGCTTCTGAGTGTTCTTTATGCCTGCAAATGCCATTGCTCTTTTACTAGACAAATTGTCAGAAAAACCTTTGTTTGAATATGGCCTTTGGTGTAATCTATCATTTTGCAGCAGTGTTTTCAAATAAGATTCATAAATACAGTCTGAGCTCCCAATTGTTTGAAGCATGGCCATGCAGGAAAAGGAACAGTGGCTGATTTGATCTTCCTTTCTTTACCTCTCATCATTATTCATATTGATAGGAATTACCTGAAAATCTCTTATTTGCAGCCCATCAGAGAACAAGGTTATACTGGCTCAGAGTTGTAAATTTTTATAAAATTATCTGAAACACTTCACTAAAAGGGAGGAGCCTGATGTCTATAATGTTTATCATTCTATTTCTTTTTCTTGGTAACTAGACAGGATTTAAGTCTGGGGATATTGGCTACTGCTCTCAGAATGCCACATCTCTGTGAGGACAGTGCAGCTGCTCAGTACCTCACTCTCTTGTTACATTAGACTGTCAACCTTCAGGCTTACTCCTGGTCCAGCCACCCTTCCTCTCATTTCCTCTAAAGGAATTCTCATCCCCACATGTGATATTTTAAATCAATTTGTATTATTTTAGAACTCTTCCTGATCTTTCTCTGACTCAGTATCAACAGAGTTAATGCAAGATTTGACTAATATTCCTCAAAGTACATTTCTAGATATTAAATGAAAAGACCAGTTATTTCTAAGTAGTACAGTATACCATCCCTGATCAAGGTTTTCATGTCCTTGAAGACACAAATTGTTGAAAGAAGTTTTTAACCTGTTGAGAATATCATTCTCAATCACTTTATTTCTCAAGTAAAATAAGGAATATACAATGAGCAGGGTACAAAGTCTTCATCGCTCAAGGATAGGAGTTCCCTCTGCCAAAGAGCAATGCTAAAGTGTGCAGGAACTGTATTTTTTCCAGCATTGGCCCAAAGCTCAGAAATTAACTCCTGCAGGGACTTAGGATCATCATAGACTGCTTTACCTTCTAGTGTGCAAAACCAAAATCTTTAGGTTCCTTAAATTATAAAAGCACAGCAACACTAAACACTTTATATTAAAAAAAAAAAAAACTGTAAAAATCCCAGTAATTTTAGACACAAGTATATAAAAACCCTACTGAAACAAAGCCTTTCCTGTGGTCTGCTTTTCTTCTTCTGAGACTAGTGGAAGGACAAATAGTACAGCAAAAAATGGCATTCACACAAATTACTTCTAATAAAAAATAAAATTGGCCAGTTGTCTGTCCCCTAATGTGAGTCCATGTCTTTCATGCCTACTATTAAGCATCTCCCCTCTCCTGTCTTACTTCCTATTGACTTTTGGACAGTGTCCTGTTCTGTGTGATCCCCCAAACCATGCCTAGGGTAATGCCCAAAGGTTGAGAATATGCAAGGAAGAATGTCAACACTTATACAACGGGTAGCCATAGGCCAATGCCCCACCTCTGTGTAATTTTCTTGTGTAGATGTAGTATAGAGTAAGAGCCAATGTACTCTATTAGAAAATAAGGTGCAGCAGAAATGAGAAAAAGGGAAGACTGAGATGAAAAGAGCAAGTTCAGCAGAGTTTACAGCATATTACTGAGGCAGAAATTCAGATCTAGGTGTTTAATAACACACTGCAGGCGAAACAGCATTATCTGCATCATCTGGAGGTGGGATGCCAACATAATGAAACACTGTTTATTAACCTTTTTGAAGGAGATTTAGAAGGAATGCTATCCCTCTACATCTGTCCAGGTAAATGCTCCAAAAAAAAGTTACAGGCTGCATGAACAGTCCTACTTTTCTCCCTAGCACAATGCAGAATCATGCTTTTCTTCGCTCTGGATACCCTATTCACTCCTCACTGCCCACACAGCCTTCCAACATACACCTGCTTTTTGAGGTTGGCCCTAGCAGTAAATGCTTGTGAGACCAGGATTGCAAAAAGCAGCAGTTCCTAAGACTAGGACTGTAGTAAGCAGTGGTTTATTTCAAAAGCAGGTTTCTCAAAACTGTGAAGTTGGCCTTTTAGTTGGTATAGGATTTGCAATGATAATTTTCCATTATTTTCTTGGGATTAACCAGAACTGAATTATGGGGAACCAGCATTGTAAAACTGAAAAGTGGCAGTGAATCATTATGAAATATTCATAAAGTATGTTTATCTCCTGAGTTTGAGCAAAAATCATGCCCTAATATACCTGTTAGAATGGTCTGGACAGCAAGAATGACCTCCTATAATGAAGTTCCAGCAGCTTCTTAATTGAAATGCTCCTTCAGTCTCTGGTAGCCAAATGCCACTTCCAAAAATTACATTGCATTTTTTCCTTCTGCAATGTTTGCATGCCAATTTAGCATTTTTGCTCAACATGGGTTTACTGAGCAAGATAAGGAGGCACAAATGGTTTTTATTGCTGTACATGCAGGATGGGCAAAGGTACACGAGGCAGTGTTGATTTAAAGCAGCTGTGCAGTTCCATCCCTCCCACTTGAAGATCTGGTTTGTCCCTGCTCCTCAGGCTGCAGCTGCATTTTGCAGAGGCAGCCACAAAGCTTTTCATCTGTTCTAAACAACTGTTTGTTATCTTTGCTTCCTTAACCAAACCTCTGTGTGAGTTGGATCTATGTGATTTCATTATTTTGTAGTGAGACATGAAAATTTATCCTTCCAGGTGACAAGAAAACAACCTCCTCACTGTTTCTTTTGTGTCAGAAAAACTAAACAACAGTTTTGACTGGGACTTTTTTCTACAATTTCTTAATGTCTGGTTGTAAACCAGTTGGTTTATAATTTTATTCTAGAATGTTTCCTTCCCTTCCCCCTCATTTTTGCTAAAGTAATCCGTATTTTCCAGCAGCAATAGGGAAAATGTGCCCTGAAGCAATCCAATAAACACTTGCAAAAAGCATAATTTTTCACAGTCATATATTCATAAGGCAAAAATTGGGTAGCTTCATGCAGCAATAGCAAAGGGCTGCAGACAGGCTGTCTAGTGGATTGTGCACTAGGCTGGGATCCAGGAATGCTTGAATCCTAGTGCTGGCGCTTCCACCAGCTTGCTGTGTGGTCTTGGGCCTGAGCAAGCCACAGCTCTGCCTCATGAGTTGCCCATGTGTAAAAGGAGGATAATAATATTTGCCTGTTTCACAGGAGTCAACACCCCTGTGTTAATGTTTTTGCAGGACTCTGAAAAGCTAAAGAACTGCCAAAGTGTTAAAGCCTCTACCAAGCAAGGCATTAGTCTATGCATTTAGAATAAAACTTGCTTTAGTGAGCAAAAATATTTCAACCATTTGCAAGGCTTTACACTGCTGGATGTTCAGTGATGTTATAAATTTATCTGAGTCTAATGAGAATTTTTTAAAAGAAGACCAAAGCAGTGGTTTTGTACTTTCTGTGCACTTCAGTGAACTTGTTTATCCCTTTGTCATATGCTCTGTACTTTATATTGTACCCTAGCCAACTGCTAGATTCCCAGATCCCCTACTGAATTTAGACAAGTACAATCTATCGAACTCATACAGTCTTTGTTTGCTCATCTGACATTTGTGCAGTGAATCTTTGCAGTAAAGCTAAACTAGATGGTGTTACAAGATATGCAAAATAAAATCAGGATAATCTAGGATAAAATTGCCTCAATCAAGGGCAATATTAATTCCATCTTCTTTAGCTATCAAAGCACTAAGCCATCCAGAAGCAGAGAGTGCTGTAATGCTGGGAGTCCTGGCTTTAACCTGACGCAGATGCGAAGATGTGCTTTGAGAGAAATTCTTTGCACAAGTTTCGTAAAATACATAGTGTGGAGCTCTGGGAGAAGAGAAGAGCTAATTTAATTTTTTTAAGTAGAAAATCCTCCTCCCCTCCTCTCCACAGTACAGCTCAATGCATGGACAAAGCTGTAGGTGAACTGAGGTTGAATTTCAAGAGCCATTTTGGTCAACATGATGGACGTTTCAAAAACCATGAAGCATTCTGTTTAAATGTTTCTGTTATGCCATTTTAAGCAACTTCTGTGATTCAAACACCAGAAAGCAGTAATTAATATTAAGAAGCAATGCCCAACATCTTTCATATGAAAGCAGTATCTGTCTCTGTGAGTCCCTTCTCTGCTTTAATTCCATGGAACTTTTATTCTTAGGACTTTTCTCTAGTGCAAATAACCTTAGTAATGCAAAAGAAAAATAATTTCAGCCTAATTTAGATTAAGCTTGGCCAGCCTGTCAGTTTAGCTGTCTTACAGGATGGTCTGGTGAATAGATTGTAGTGGCTCTGGCATGCCTTGGCAGCATTCATTGGGAACACAGGAGAGATGAATGACTGAAGAGTAAGAGAAAGGCCTTTTTTAAGAGATCAGTAAGTATGTACTTTAATTCATTTAGAAACCTAGAGTCTTAATAGGGCTATGACCAGCTATATAGGCATTTTCCAAGGTGCAGGCTGAGTAGCAAGCAGGTCATAACTCCTTTCAGTTTGAATAAAGGTGCAGTTACATGTGTTGAGATCAGTCAGTTGAGCCAGCCCCTCTTCTGGCTGCACACATGTCCAATGTAAGAGAGGGGCCGAAGCCCACTGCCATGGGTAAGAGAGAATGAAAACTCCATAAATTTTTCACAGACACCAGTCAGCACTGATTCAGCATAACCTGAAGTCATACCCTAAGAAACACCTCAGTGGAGAAGAGGAAAAAGTCCTTAATTTGAACAAATCCCAAAGAGAGGCTTAAGGTTTAGAAAACTAAAGAATTATTAGTGCTTTTACATGAGGATGTAAAGATCTTGTGACAACCAAGATTCTCAGTTAGGAGCTACATTCAGGCTGAAGAGGTGAGCTACAGAGGGCAAAAGAAAATTTGAAACCTAATCTAAATGCTAATTGAAACTGGTTAGTTTGTTTCCTTTTGGCGTACCTGTATCTTTAGAAGCTTTGCTTTCTCTTTCACATATTTCATCTTAGCAAATACATACTTTTGTCTTTATGGTAGCTGAGTTCAGAATGGTTTCAATGTGGGTGCATAAAGTCGAGGTCCCTAGTGTCTTGGAAAGAGCCAGTCCCTAAACTTCTCCCTATTCCAACTCCATTTTGCTGTGAAACGGTGCAATACAGCACCAGCCTGTGCAGCAGCACCAGCCAAGAGTGCTCCCTTGGCTTGCTATGATCTGCCATACAATATGTCTGAACCCCAAAGATTCCTGTAAGTTACTATCACAGCTCTTTCACAGCCATGTCATTGGGCAAGGGAGCTTCTTTTCCCAAAGCTCTGGTACACATTACCAGTTGTTTATATCACATTACTTGCCTTAGAATCATAGAGTCTTTTAGGTTGGCAAAGACACTTAAGGTTATCCAATCTGTGGACCCCAGGGAGACATATTGCAGTTACCATATTTGATTATTATCTATAGGAAGGGAGTTAGAACACATTTGTTATTTGATGTTTAATAATATTGTATAGATATACAATATGATATTTTGTATAATTATATATGAATACATATTATTTGACTGTAACTCATATAAAACATATTGAATTATTAGAATACTAGAATCATATGTTGGAAGGGACCTTAAAGATCATCTATTTCCAATGCTCCTGCCATGAGCAAGGACACTCTCCACTAGACCAGGTTGCTTAAAGGCCCATCCAACCTTGAAAAGTGCCAACACTTCCAAGTGCCAGATTCAGACAACATGTAGCTAAATCTTTGATCCCGATTTTTTTACTTTTTCTGACCAATGACAAGGCTGAACAAGAACACAGAGCTGTAGCCAAGAGATTCTCATGTAAATATCCACTTTCTTCAGGGAAAGGATATTTTTAAATTTAAAAGCCAATTTTTTTTTTTCTTTTAAAGAATCTCTTGCAAAATAATATAAGCCATATTATATTCTTAATATAATTCTTATATTATTCTGATGCCACAAATCAGTTTCTTTATTTTTATACCCAGATTTATTGTATATTATTGGTATAGAAAGCATAAGGAAGCAATCCAAATTTGTCATCCTTAAATTACGAGAATGAGGACACCAACAGCATCACTTTTGAGCACCTTCTTAAAACATCCTTTAAAAATTCCAGAAGTGTCATTCTAATCTGCTTGACAGAATACTACACACAGAGGTAGAAGAAGAGGATTAAATGAAAATTGTTTGAGAATAATGAGGGAGTGATGAGCATGATTTCTAGGTACAATTTCTACCCATCATTTGTTACTCCTGCAATTTTGTTTGAATTGCAAAATTTGTATTTTGCATTGAAATTTATTCAAAGTCTCACATTTTTACAAGGACACACTGATTTCCTTTACTGATTATCTGAAGGACTTGGCGCCACAAATCATACTCTATGCCTGGTACAGGCCCTTTGCACTGTATCTTCCACTTCTATAATTTTCTCATTGGTAAAAATTGTGTTGCTTTTCTTTAACAAAATTGTGGAGCCTGGAGATGAAAAAAAAATCAGTTGTGAAACCACCCCATTTAGACCGAGATCTGGTTTTTCTGTTCACAGTGAAGGAATCTCAGACATTTTTCCCATATGTTGTCCTTTCATATTTTAATAGTTCTACAACAAGACTTGCTACTGCTTTCATCAGAGAAAAAATCTGCTAAAAGATCCTCAAGATCAAGAAATAACTTCAAATATGTGGCCTGTATTTGACATTTCTGCATTTTTTTCTAGATATATTTCTTTATATTGTAAGAAATGGCTTGCCTCACTGCTGTTTAGAGCAAGCAGAGATTTGTAGACCATTCTTGAAATAGACAGATGGGAAATTGGGCTAGATTTACAGGATGCTGAACTTTATGAACCATCCAAACCTGTAATAGCATGAACTAATTTCTGCTAACTCTGCTTCTGCCCTTTTATGTTCTAGCTGCACTTGGAGGACTGGAGCAGCACATAACCCATCATGTAAAACTACATAATCATCATTGTTTTCTCGCTTTCAGACAATAATCTTGCAAGGAATAAATTCACAGGAATTTTTTATTGCCATCAAAACAAGCATGCTATATCCTACATACATCATGTATTCTCAGCTGAGGGCCTGTATTTAGTATAGAGCAGTGTCCTGCTGCTAAAGTACTTTTACAAGAATGCAGTAATTGAGGTTGAGAATTAGCAGGATAGCTGGACACATGCAGAAGGTTTATAAAGGTTTTACACCATTAAAAATAATTTAAAAGCTGTAATATGATTTAGACTTGGTTAGATTAGAACCTTTTCACTATACCTAATTTAGTTACTCACAAGTTTAAAAGAGTAGTTTGAATTTTTCTACCTGTTCTTTCCTGTGTAAGTGAAATGGGGCTTATCAAAGGAGATGAAGTGAAATACACTGAATCTTTGCCATCACATTTTACTGGTTATTGGGCTGGAAAGAGAACACCACGACACTAATGCAGAATAGCTATGAAATACACCTTTCTTCTGGTTGTGCAATTCCTTATCCTCTGTTTATATATAGTAGAACAATATTACACTTATTTGTTCTTTATTCTTGTAACATCTTTGGAGCAAGGTAGCCTTTGAGTTTCTGCTCAACTTTTCTTCTCCCTCCTTGTATTACAAGTGCAGTCTGTCACTAAAACTCACTTCCATCTCTGAAAACCACTAAAGTGAACTGCCCTTCTGCTGTGCAAACAGGTTGTTTATTTGATGCTGCCTGACTTTATTGTTTTATATAACTTTGATTTGCCCATCTTCAGTTCTGTCTGCAGAACAGAAGTGTAAGGATCAGCAGCAGCAGTATGGCAACTAGACAATAACACTAGGAACAGGTAATGCCAAAAGGTCTGCAAGGAAATGCAAGAAAGAGCACTCACCTCTGATAATTACAATGGAGAAAGGAGGAGCCCTGACTTTACAATGATGAAACTCTTATATATTACTTTACAAGAGAGTAACCTGCCTATGTCTCACGAATGATGTTTTCTTCTGATAATTGAGAAATTTTAATTACTTCCCAAGCAGGGATTTGTTAGGAGCTTTTGTCAACAAACCCACTTTAACTGAATAAATAATGACTGTAAGAAATAAATTTTTAATTTCCTAATCACACTGTGATCTCACATTGTTTGTAACTTTCTTGACTAAATTGGATACTATGGTTGTCCATAAAAAATAATTTCATGTCTATAATAGTGATCCATTTAATGAAGAAAATAATAATGAAATAATAATGAAAAATAATAATGAAAATTCAAATTGGTCTAAATTACTTTTTCTTTTTCAAAAAAAAAAAATTTTCTGCTTGCAACATAAAAATCAACATTGAATATCAATGTTAAGACATAGGACATCAGTAACAGAAAAATCAGCTGGAAATTTTCTGAGTAGATTGCTGATAAATCATGAGTTGAGGATTGTTTAAACAGATGGTTTGCAAGTTAGCTTCCAATAAGATACATAACATTAAAAAAAAGGCCTAATCAAATAAATTATTACATTAAACCAAAAGTAGATCCACTGGTGTATATACTTACTAAAATTACTGAAGAATTTTTGCCATTAAAAGATGAAGCAATGTGCTGAAAGAAGACAAAATGATTAAAGGAACAGAGAGCTGATTTATGTCAATTTAAAAAGACAAGAAATCTGTCAGGACTGATAAAATATTTTCCTCTTCTAGTGAGAAATTGAAAGCTTTGGCTTAGATTCTGCTCAGTATAACTGCTCTGTGGGTGTTAATTTTTCTAATTATGATTCATTATCAATAAAGGAATGAGTAGAAGACCAAAGGAAAGACTTTCTGATCTAAGATATGGATAGGAATTACATGTTCTTTGAAACTCCTTCAGGTGGATATACAGGACTAGAGTGGAGGATGGCTGGAACTCTACCCATTTGCCAGGAGTTTTTGCTCAAAAGACCCCTAAACCTCTCACAATTTTTTAGAATAGTTTAATATTTTGTAAATATTACTATTAGCTCAACAGATAGGAAAACCAGATTCTGGCCATATGGCTTCACAGAAATACAAGAGAAATTGGACTGAGAGAGAGAGAGCAAACATATCCAGCATTTTGCACATGGCTTTGACTTTGTTTTCTCTCGTGTCCTGATGTCTTTTAGCAGTTACTAAATTTTCATGAGAACCAGTGTCCCCTGGGTCTGTCACTCAGAGCTGTGCCTACAGTCATACAGTTGCCATACCAGGCTAACAGAGTTGCTTCAATGCAGAAAGTCTAGAGTCCTGCCTTGCCTTACCTTGCCTTGCCTTCCTTCCCTTTCCCTTCTCTTCCTTCCTTTTATATGTAGGCATGTAACAGAGCAGATTCAGAGTGGAACTGTTCTGTAGAAGAAAGTGTGGAATTTTGCTCTTACTCAGTTAAGTATTTACCAAAGAAGTCAGTGAGCATTGTCAGTGGCTGGGCAGGATGTTGAGATGGTTCTCATGGTTTCTGGAATTCCTCTTCAAGATGCCAGTCTGAAAGACCTGCTACAGTCTTTTATATTCGTAACATTTTCTATCTTTTCTCAAAGTCTTGAGCAAAAAGCACAAGTTTTAATTTTATAAGCAATTTTGCTAGATCTTTTAGATGGTTTTTATTATGTTCTTTTGAAATATGCTGCTCTGTTATTTTGATACTGTTTTGCTCTCATTTCTGTATGGCTGCTGCACAATGAAATCTTAATTCCTTTTACAGGTTAGTCTTTATTATTGTAAACACAGTTGACTGACTTTTAATTTTTTTCCCAGTTTGCCCATTAAATGTATTTAAACACATTTGAATGTCATACAGAAATGTGTTTAGATTGCCTGTGGTTTTTCTTGTCTATCAATGAAATGCTACTTAAATACTTTTAAATTAGTTTAAATGCACACAGATGTTCCCTGGAAGGGAAATTTCAGAACACTCTTGTTTAACAATACTGATATATTTTATAGCTACAAGTTCTTGTTTACATTACACAAAGGTGTGCTTCTTAATTAAAATACTTGAAATAAAAAACTTATATATTTATGGTAAGTTCAGAAGAACTTAGGAAAAAATCTTTAATAGAACTTCTCAAGGAACGTATTTTAGTTGGAAAAGTCTAATATTTAGAGTCCATGCTTGTTAACAATTTAAAGCTAGACTGTATAAAATGGATCAAAATAGCACAGAAAAAAATCCTTGAGTCTGATCTCTGCATTAGCTGAGATCACTGACTATATTGGACTTTTAATCTCTGATGTCTACAGTTTTGCTACAGGGAATCTATTCTGCTGTTTGCTTGATGTAGTGTTGGAAGCTCCTCTACTAATGAATGTGAAAAGAAAGGGCAAAGAAAACAGTACTACTAACACTACTTACAAGAGCAAAAATAATGATAATATTAGATAAAGACTCTTCTTGAGGAAGTCCTGATGCAATTGGATAAGATCAGTACACGATATTCTTCCTGGACCTTTGCCATCTTTACAGAGACAGCAAGGTTCAGAGCTCTTTCATTTCTCACTGTTGATGCATTATTTTCTCTCATGCTGTGTTTGGCAAATATGAAGCCAGAAGACAAATCTACAAAGCATGAATTATGTATATAGATTTTTTTTATGTTTAAGAGCAACCCACCTCCACTGGTGACTGGGCATGTTGCAGGTGGATGATAATTTAAAAACCATAAAATTTACATAATTGCCAGTTATAAGGCTGTATTAGTAAACATTTCAGGTTTTGCTTCTGCAATTAGAAATGTAAAAACAGCTGTTTAAAAAAAATCTGTGATTATCACAGTTAATTAATTTACGTGGAAGACAGAAAGGTAACCAAAGCTGATTTGTATCTCAGAGGATTTGCAAAACTCTTCTATGTGCACTCCTAAATGACAGTGGCAATGATATACAAAACCTTGACAGATGCATCCACAATATGGTTCTCTTTTTAAGGTAGAGGAATACACCTCAGACTGAATGAGTGGTGTCAATAAGATTATAACAAATATTTACTGTGAGCAGTATTTTAAACATCACTTCTTTGTCAGAAAAGGGGAAGGCTGTATTCCTTTGGGTATATGGGTGCATGCTTGAACCATGCTTTTGTTCTATCTAAAATTTTCCCTTCATTATCTTGGCTGTCCAAATAGTAAAAATATCTATTAATAAGAACACATTCAACAATTATTTATTTCTAAACCCAAATTCCATAACATGAACAGTGTCTTGTCTACCCAGAGAAAGGTTTAGAAGTTTTCAAAGAAAGCATCTGTGTCCTAGGAAAAGTTCATTCATTAGTACCAGGAGGAAAACATTCTGCATTCTCATACCTTGTAATCTTAGTACCTAGCTGCCAAAAAGCAGCATGTAGCAGACATAATGAAATGTGGATGATCTAGGAAAAAAATCAGTTGTAATTAGCAGAAATTATGGTGTTTACAAATTGCAAAGCACAAGAAAGTTGTAGCTTCAGAAATCCAAATATTTCTCTCTGCCTGCATTAGTATTTAAACAGAATCCAGCCAAAATCCATTTTTTGACATACACAATCTACAGGTAGGACAGGATAGCATGAAAAGGATCCTGTGGAAGGCTCCCTGTTGACTTTGATTTCTTTCATTTCTCAGATCTTTGTCTCTGAGTAACTGCAGTTGAAGCAAATCTTTCTTTCATTGCCCCTGCTATAGAGAGAGCAGAGGAATTATGTGGAGTTTAACTCTCCAAAGAGGTGAGTCAAATGAAGTTTTATGATGTGCTTTATTTAATTTTTAAATCAATCAATTATCAATTTGAAAACATTCTACATTCACAAACAAAATAGCAGCATTTCAGGTTGGATTTCTATTGTACCCAAGGTGGCTTGAATTTTCACTACCCTTTTAAAAAGCCTCTCATTTTCACAGTGGTTTTTAAAATCTCATGAACTTTACAAAAGATATGCAACTTTTACCACTAATCTCAAAGTTCCTTGGTGATAAAGCCTGCAGGGTCAATTCATCTGCTCTTTGAGGTGCTCAATGCCAAGCCTGTTACAGTTGGCTGATGCTGACTGCAGCGTAGTTCACAGCCACCACAGTCTGAGAGTAATAACTCTCAGAAAGCCTGCTGCAGGCATCACTACCTGGGAGCACCTGCTCTGGGACTTCTGGAGAGTGAAACTTTTATATATAAGAAAGAAAAGACGATTTATAGTAAGTCATGCTCTAAAAGGCAGTAAATATATATGCAGCTGACATAATCTGGGGAAACACTAAATAAGAAAGAATCAATGGAAATTGGTGATTAAAAGAATATATATGTCAAATACTTACCTCTTACAAAAGTAAAACTGTCATTACTCTTTTAGAATCCTGGGCTTTTTGGATCTATAACTACTTCTAAATATCTAGAGGTTGTGAAATTTATCAAAATATTGTTTTAAGTATTAGTTACGATAGGGCTTCAGTAAGGTCCTCTGTGGTTTACTAGGTAAAATGTTAACACCACTTATTTTAATTAATTACATTAATCTCTAAGATGTACTGATGCTTTGTTCATTTCTAGTGTGAAGTTGATAAATCCGATTCAAGCTGATAAAGGAACAGGAGGATCAGAGATAATTAAAAGGAAATGAGGATTCACGAGAGCATTAGAGGATTCATGAGCCTCTTTATATTGCATTAAATAATAATAATTTCAGCCACAGTAATTGAATATATCACTAACCTTGCATGATTTTTGATACATCAATTAAAAGTCAAAGAAAATGCTTCATGAAAAATAAAAGCAAAACAGATGTCAAAGGAAGAAAGATAAATGTTCAATGAAAGACTAAGTGCAAACTTCTTGCCAGAAGACTGAGAAGAAAAAAATCTGTTCTCACTTCCATTAAGTGAAAATGGAACTTCTTTAGCATAAATTGTCTTGGAAATCTTCATAATCTGTTGAACTCGAATTTTGAGGATGCCGATTAGATTCTCATACTGGTTTGATGGGAAGGATTGTTCTTATTCTTTGGTGAAAATCTTCTCTATGCAGCCTTAAATCTGTAATACTTCTATTTCTGTCAGTAGGGGTTAAAACATGGCTGAGCAAATAGATTGCAATCTGTGGGACATGCTGTCCTGGTTTCAGCCACCACAGAGTTAATTTCTCCTCAGTAGCTGCTAAAGTGCTGTGCTTTTGGATTTGGAATGAGGATGGAACTGGTAACATATTGTAGTTTTGATTTTTTTGGTAAGTTATGTTTATCCTAATACAATGACTTTTTTTCCCTGTCTCTTGCTCTGCCAGTGAGGAGGTACAGAGTAGAAACTGGGAGAGAACACAGCTGGGACAGGTAACCTGAACTGGCCAAAGGGATATTCCACATCAATGAATGCCATGCTCAGAATATAAACTGAGGAGTTACCTGATGTGGTCTCAGGAAGGAGGTTTTGGAATTGATCAGTTAGTAGTGAGCAATTGCATTGGGCATCACTTGTTTTTCATTTTTATTATCATTATATTTTACTGTTATTGCTGTATTTTACTTTATTTTCAATTAAAAAACTCTTATTAGCATACAAATTTTACTTTGATTGGCTTCCCAATTCCACTGTGGTGGGGGCTGGGAGGAGAGAGTGAGGCTGTGTCAGTGGCTGTGTGGTGCCTAATTTCCAGCTGGGTTTAAACCATGACATATGCTTAATGAAGGACAGAAATAAATAGAATATTGTCAGACTGCAAAACTTTATCTATTTATTTTCATATATTAGTGCTCTGCTTCCTCCTGCTTGAAACTACGTTTTCTCATCTCTCTCTAGATTTCCTCATTTTTAACAAGCTCTGAGGTGCTTTGAACCATTGGGTAATACAGGCCAGAAGTGACTGAAGAGGATCATCTAATTTAGACCTCTACTCAAAGCAGGGGTAACTTCAAGGTAAGGTAAGATTGCTCAGGGCTGTGCCTGGTCAAGTACTGAGTTACTTCCAAGATTGTTTTACTGCTTTTCTGGGCACCCATTCCTGAGCTTGGCTACTCTCACAGTCACTGTTCTTTGTTTGCAGTTAGCTTTAGTTTCCCTTGCTGCAGCTTGTGACCACTGTATCCTCTCTTTCACTGTATAGTTCTACTAAAAATTCACCTTCATTGTCTCCATAGCCCCCTTTTTATAGCTGAAGACTAAAACTGGATCCTTCATTGTCCTTTTCTCTGAGCTGAGCAAACCCAGCATTCTCATCCTTTCCTGACATGACATGCATTTCCCCCTTCCATCATTTTGGTGCCCCATTTTGGTGATGGGTTCTCTCTAGGTCTTTGCTCTCTGTTGTACAGAGAGAGAACAATATTCCAGCTGTGGCATCATGAGTGTTGGACAGAGAGAAGTAATTGCTTCCCTCAGTCTGCTGGCTGCGATTTTGTTAATGCAGCCCAATATTCAGGAAGCTTCCATCACCAACTGACTAGACTAATTTTCTGTTTAACTGGATTCTTTATGTAGCCAGAATTCAACCTTACAGTTATCACAGGAGACTTGCTGGAACTGTTACTTAAATACCTTAATTTCTACAATATTAAACAGGTAAGGAATAGAGGTAAGAGTATTCACATGCTTCCTACTAAAAATGTTTTCTCATTATTAGACAAATGTATTTGTTTTATGGTTTGAACATCCATTGGAATTATTGAGCATAACCACCAACTCTCAGTTTACACAAGGTATCAATTCCTTTATGGAATCTGGTGACAGAAACAAGAACAGCCTCCACCCAAAACTCAGATACTTATCAAGAGGTGAGATAATTCATAATGCAAAATTTTATTGGTAGTTTGTAAGTGCTTGGAAAAGAAGCATCAGATATATGAGTAAAGCCACAAGAAGAGAAGCAAAGATGGAAGCAAAGATCCAGTGAGTATATATGACAGAGAAAGGCCTGTACAGAGACGTTGTAGTTGCTTTGTCTTGACAGAAATTACAAATAAAGAGTGAGAGTAAAACATTTAGACTATACCAAAAGGTATAGTCTACTAGAAAGGATGGCTTTTTTCCAACTCTTAGTCCTTGGTGATAAATATACCCCTATTTGGTTTTCATGAGTATTAGGAAGACATGACTTTTATGGAAAAAAGCAGTTCTTTTTATAGTGTAAAGCCTCTCAAGTGTCTAATTTGCTTGAAGAGCAAATAGCTTTACAACCTAACAGATGGTGAGATTTGAGGAGAATCTACACACCCAAAATGTACCAATCTAAGTGGCCATATACTAATACACCACTCCAAGGAACTTGGTTTTAATTGGATGGCTTCATTACAGTAACAACCTTCAACTCGTAATCCTAAATTGGTCTGAGTGGTTCATACAGGTATTTTTAATAAAGTTAAAAATTCTTAAGACTAAATTGACATAGAGATCTGGGGTTGAAGAGCCTACTCCACAAGTCTGATCTGATTGCTAGCCAGTATCAGTTTACACCCTTTGACTGTAGAAGACAATAGAGCAATGAACACAGACGTAGCTGTCTAGGCTGAGTCAGATGAATTAGATACATGAATGAAGTCACTCAGTCACTTGTCTGGAAAGAATGTTGTTTCCTTCTACTGAAAATGAAGTCCCTTTCTGCTTAGATACTGAGGAAGTGTTACATATATCCTTAAGGTGATAAGGTTTAGTGTCTAAGACACCCAGTGAGCACATGTGCTGCGCAAGGGAATAGACACATCTGTCTGACAAATATGGCTTTGGAAAAGACATAGGATCCTCTTGGTACTACATTACAACCCTTGTATATCTGAGTTAATGGATTAGAACTTTTCCTTTTTACATGTATAGCTGCAGCATACCTATTTATAAACTGTATGCATGGGCAAGAGGAGCCTTCTAAATATTCCCTCACCTTTCCTGTACACCATGGTAAGCAATGAAGTTGAAGTGCAAGTATGAAGTAGTTGAATGTTTTTGTAGCATTAAAATGCTTCACCTGTCCTGTTTCTCTTCTTAGCCTGCCCCTTTCCAGTCTCTGATGGGCCATGTTTATGGAATGTACCCATGAGAGTGTGCAGATAAGTGAAATACTTTTGTTCTAGGAATGCACCAAGTAAAGACTAAAGCTTTGCTTATCAATACTTTATGAGTCTACAGTATTATAATCTCAAATTATGAATTTAAAGTGAAAGTACAGTGCAGGGCAATTTAGAAGGGAAGGAAGGGAGAAGAGGGACTGTCTTTAAGGTCAGATCCAACCCAAGCCATTCTGTGATTCCATGAAAACGAATATGAAGACATGCAGAAGAAAGGCTTCTTTCCTTTCTTTCTGCATGGGTGGTGGCTCTGCACTGAATTACATGTTGGTGCCACATCCTTGTGCCAAGATGCATGGTACAGATATGCTCATGTCAATAACAGAAGAGCAGGAATACACCCTGACACACCTATAATCCTGGCCCCTTTTCCAATTCTGGTACTTTTCAATGGTAGAGGAGTGAGTAAGAAACTGGGGCACCATATACCACTAAGGAGTGTGTGATTGGCAACTGTACAGGAGCTGTGCAGAGATGGAAAGTGGGGTAGTGATAGAAGATCAGGCCCTGGTAGCCTGATTTTTTTTATTTCCTGGTAACAATTGTGACAAAAGAACTGATTGGCATACTTAGCTGGTATGTGGGAGTTCTGTCTTTACATTTAATATGAAATTTAAAAACCTAATTCCCAAGCCAATACCCCTACCAGTATTGTGAGTGCTGGCATTCTGAGCTCATTTGCTTTTTGTTGGTGCTCTCCTACTCTGCATCAAGTACTGCATTGGCTCTCTATTTAAAACACACAGGGGAGATAACAAACATTTTTTTAAATCCATGCTCTGGAATTGACCTCCATTTCAGATGGATCTGAGTGTTGATGTCCCAGCTCCTAGATGGATATTCTAACCACTACACTCTGTGGTATAGGATCAGCAGCAGTGTTGTGAATCTATTTTTATCAAATATCTTGCCCAAACCAAGATATTGCTGCAGTGCCGAAAAATTATTTAAAAAATAAACTGTTGCTTTGAAAATCACTATTTCCCACCAATTCAGTATAATTTCTAGTCCCTCAGAAACTTTCTTTTTTCTTCTTTTGCCTGACAAATAGATAATTTTGCAAAGGGAGTTTCACTCAGCTGTACTAATATGGGATCTAATACTAGTCAATTTTCCGAGTCAAAATGAGTAACACTATTGCTTTGATGAATCTAATAAAGATCTAATAAAGTTAGAATTTGTACAGTACATTTTTGTTGAAGTCAAGCTCTCCATAGTGGTTCTCCAATCCCTGTAAACATGTCTGAATAAAAAAATTCCAGCCACAAGGATATCACAAATCACTGACCAAAACCTGCTTTTATTTATGAAACTTTGACACCAGGTAGGTTGCATCTGGGCAAACAAGAGCAATGTCTTAACCTGGACTGAACTTAGCTTACCCTTTTCAAAAGGAAGATAAAATATAAGCGCTCAGGATGGCCTTCTGGGTAGAAATGTTTTGGAAACTGCTTTTCCTATTGTTAGGGTCATAAAACGTCTTTTCTTTAGTTTACCCTAAGCTTATAGGTTCTAAAAAAAATTTTTTTTATAAAATGAAGCAAACATTTAAATAAAATTTTGAACTTATTTGGCTTTTTTATTAGAAATCTGAAGTGTCAACAAGCTTGGAAAACTGCTTTATGTGCCTTGCTGAACCAAAATTTATTTATGAAGAGACTGAGGATTTTGAATTATAGGGTCCTAGGGTGACTGTATGATGCTTCTATCCCCAAATTGTCTGTTCTGTCTGAGTTAGATATTGTGTTCTGTAGCTTTAAGAGGGAAGAGGGAGAAAACAGAACCGCGGGTTTTGTTTTNAACATAAATCATTGTGGAGCATATTTAAATTCAAAACCTGGGGAACATAAGTACTGCTGCCTAATTTTCACAACTACTTAAATCTAACACTCAAAGTAAAACACAAAAATAGAAATCAGAGCAAACAAAAAGAAAGAGGGAGAAAAAAAGTGCAGTTAAGCATACAGATCAAAACCAATCTGTGATTAATAGATTTTATCAAACTATCAAGTTGATATTTTTTAAGCTAACAAAACTGTCTGTAAGTAATCTGCTTAATATAAAACATCACTCTGATACTGATGTTACTCTGTTACTGACATGAATGAAAAAATGAATCCCAGGCAATTAAAGATGTTGTACTAAATTTTTTTCCCTATTTCAAATATACTTCATGAAATAGAATTATAGAATCATAGAATGGGTTAGGTTTGAAGGGGCTGTAAAATTGTTTAAGTTTCACCCATTTGCCATGGACAGGGACACCTTCCACTAGACCAGGTTGTTCAAAGTCCCATCCAATCTGGCCTTGAGCATTCCCAGGGATGAAGCATCCATGGATTCTCTAGGTAACTTGCTCTGGTGCCTCATCATCTTCACCATAAAAAAAAATTCTTCCTTACATCCAATCTTAACCTACCATCTTTCAGTTAAAAACTATTATCCCTTGTCTTCTCCCTGTAGGCCTAGGTAAAAAGTCTCTCAAAAGTATTGACTTAAAGTAGTTTTTAATATGGACTTCTGCTCAAATAAATCAGATTAAGCTGCAACACATTTTAAATAATATCTCAGGAAGCTGAAAAGAACAGTTGTAAGAATGGAAATTTCCTCTTGTAAAACACATAAATCTCAGCTCAGAAGCATTTCTATGTCAGCCTGGACTTCTTAGTCCTCTGAGGAGCAGAAAACAATTGCAGGACGTAGATTTCACAAATGTTGTAATTCTCAGGTAAATCTGATATTTAGAAGGATCAGTAAGTGATTTACCATGGCATAAATCACTAGTTGCAAATTTCATTAACTACAGCAGTAATAAAAGTTGTGACTATAGTTCATGTCTTTCTTAATTTTTCCTCCAAAATGCTTTCTACTGTGACAAGAATCACTCAGCTGGTGTTCTTTGTTTCATTTAAAAAGGGCTTGTCATACACCACAGATGAAAATTCAACTTTTGTGCCATGGACCTGTCATTTATATAAATCACTATCCAGGTGCTGTCAATTGTTCTGCTCTGTTATTAGCTGGGACTTAACCAGTTGCCCAAAGGTGAATAAAATACTGGTATGCGGGAGGTTTGTCCTCATACATGCAGTAGTGTAAATCTAAGTGTATCTAATATCAAGTAGAAAGCCTCAAAATTCAAGTCAGTGAGGTCTTTTCTATAATCTGTGCTAAAAGTGAAAAAAGAAATGAATGGCTGAGATAAGGTATTTATGTGACATCCTGGCCTAAAATCAGAGCAACAGGATACATTACTTCCAGAAAGGCAAGATATTGCAATTCAGCTCCCCTTGACAAGGCCATTCAGTGACATTTCTCTTCATTATCAAAGGAAAACATTAAAAATTACTCAATTGAATTAAAAATTTTATTCAATGTAGCTATTCATGCAGCCAAAGTAAACCAATGGAATGACATTCAAAATGAAGGGTAACTGGAAATATTTACCCCCTTGAAAGCATCTCTACCACAAATTTCATGCAATTCTCTGAACTCACTGTAGTTCTGGAAGAAGAGCACACTGCATGCTGAATGTTATTGCATTGATCACTGCTTAAAATCTTGACCTTAGCACAGTTTAGATTAGCTTAGAAGAAACAGAAGTCAATACATGTTTTTGTCTCCACTTGAGAGCCCATATATATTCAGAAGGAAAATAAGAGACAGTAGTGATTCTGCTTGATATTAGATTAATTTTCTTGTCTAAACCAAATGTATACGGGCTCTGCATCTCTGAGCAGTACCATCAGAGATGAGCTCTGTATTGGTAGGCTTCTGGAGTGAATTTCCAGGATCTGTAGAACTGAAATGGATGTGACAGAAGGACAAGTGCAAAAAGTACCTCCAGTTTCAGGAAGAAGCGCACATGTTCAGGTACTCAACAGTGAGATAAAGACTGACTAAATATATCAATTAAATGCTTTGGAAGTGCAAATGACCTTTGTCTAATATATATATATATATATATATATACTAGAAATATCAATACAGATGTAGAATAAAACGTAAGGAAGACAGATTTTGCCATACCTTTTTCAACCATGAACATCAAAATGGGTTAAAATATGGGTTACACATGCACATCACCAGCTATAGCAACATATTATAAGCACACAACCACTTGCAAACTTTGAGACAAAAATTAAGTCTGTGTTTTTGAACAGTTTGATCAATAATTCCAATAATGCTCTCCTGGTTTCAGCAAAGGAAAACATTATTTTTTGCAGTAACCATAAAGGGCTGGAGCCTGGAGCCATGTGGGCATGTCTAGGTTGTTATTCTGTACCAGCATAACTGCATAAGAATAGGAATTTCAAAAGTATTCTAGGGTGAAGCTTTAAAAAGCATCAGCCTTTTAAGGACCACAGCAGAGGTCACTGCAGACAAATGAGTAAGAGCTGTTAAAATCTGGAGTTGAGGCTTGAATTCACAGGAGGTGAGTATTGTAATATGCACAGGATATGGATGGTTTCACTTTGTTGAGTATAGGAATGGTTCAGCTCAACTACTTCTTAAACTGGCATAATCATTCTTATCACAGCCTAACACCACTTCTTTGGTAAAATTAAGTGTTTTGATTATAAAGAAAATTAGACTGATGAACAGATCTGGCAAAAGATGTAAATGAAAAAAAGGAAATAAATTTAAGAAGAGAAGGAGGCAGTGGGGAGGACAGAAAGGTCAGAAAAAGAAAGAAAAAGAAAAAAAGTAAAAAGAAAAGCAAAGGAAAGGAAGAACGAAAAAGGAAAGATTGCTGAAAAGATTAATTTTTGTCTGTCCTGGTTTCCAGGTTCACTTCAGTACTCACACAGCTGTGCCAGCACACTTTACGGAGCAGTTCAAGGGCAGAAATAACTAACTGGAGTGTTAGAGGAAAGGAGGAGTGTGCTAACACCCTACTGCTGCTGAGAGATGCAAATTAGATTCAGTGTCAGGCTCAGCAATTTACAAGGAGCAGTGGTGCCTTGCTTTAGTTTGGCCTGCAGAAACCAACCCCCAGCTAACAACTGGCACCTGCCAGCTTCATTGGCAGTTGGCTGATCATTTTGAAAATATTGCTGTCACTTGAACAGAGGCACTTAAAGAAGGAGATGAGCTCTGAGGTATTTTTGAAGATCTGTGCCTCCGTGATTTTGGTGTACATTAGCATAAATGTGACAACTTTCAGCACCTGTTCAGAGGAACTACAGAGCTGTACTGCTCTAAGTAGGCCAGTGTGGCTGAGCACAGCAAGCCTCCTAACACCAGCTTTCTCTAGAAATATTTCAGCAGATTGTTTGTTTACTGATAAAGCGCCTCTGTGTGCAATGCAATGTGCAGTGCTCTAGGCAAATCTCGAATTTATAAATTCACACCATGCTCCCAATAAATCCCCTCTCCCTGTAAAAATGCAGCTTTGCTGAGGCAGTGATGTCTGTGTTGGGGCTTTTCTCAGAAAAGCTTTTGGTTAGGAGTGGGCACATCTCTGCTTGCTTTGCATCTTAGCCAGAGCAACAGGAGTCTCCACCACACAGTTTAGGCACAGTTATATTGTAGTGTAATTGATTTTCACTTATACTGAATGTCCTAAAAATGCTTTTCCCCAATTTTTGGCAGTGTTTAGCTTGAGGTTGTGAGAAGAAAATGTTATTAGGGACTTACATTACCAGAAATTTTAACTGTTCTCAAGTTAACTCACTGGAGAGGGAACAAATCTGGATTTTACCAGGGGAGAAGGAGGAAGAGGCACTTGAGAAAAGTTGCTGTTAGAGGTGAAGAATATTTTATCAGTATAACAGCTCCAGCATTAAAGCATCCTAACAGTGGAAAGCAAAACATCAGATAATTTACCAGTGTTGGAACCACAGCATACATTTACATGCAAACTGGGTCTAAGCTATTTAAATGCTTTATATATGTGGGTACACAGGACATGATTTTTCTACAGTTTCTAGATGAGCAGGAAGAGATCCTGAAAGGTAATCATGATCTTTTAAGTACTTTTTTCTGATTGATTCTGTGAAACTATATGCATATGTCTATGTGCTTGTGTGAAGAAGTGTGGTATATTCCAGTAGGCGCCCAAAGGAAACCAGGGGACTTTTGCTGGGACATTTTGCTGTGCTAGTTACCAGGGAGCCACAGCCACAGCATGCATGACAGGTCAAAATGAGGCTGTTCTTTTCCAGATGTATCTGGTGCAAAGCAAAACCAGAGTATATCCCTCAGAAAATGTGGGCACTGAGGTAAGCATGTCTGCCGAAGCATGAGTAGATGCAGCTTCCCTGGAGTAAACTTTTCTTTTTTGAAATTTTATTTTTGCTTCTTTCCTGACTCTAGGTTTGCCTCAGGGCATCTTGTGGCTTCATGATGGAAAGACATTAAAAAAACCTTGGAGTCTGCTGAGATTTCTACTGGTTCTCCAGATGTGTCTCCTCACGAGGCCTTTTATCTCCACAGGTCCTGCATTGCTGATCTTCCCAGCCTTTTTGCTCTTCAACACTCACCAAAACCATCTTCCTACGCCAAAGACTTGCAGAGCTTGTCAGCCAAAGGTACATCATCAAATGGTTCCCCCTCCAAGTAGCTCTTGTTACTACACAGGACTGTGTGTGGGGCAGTGGGTCCCAAGTTAGGACTTCATAGTCTTCTTTTTTTGGTCAGTTTAATATGGTAACATGAGCATTACTCGAGTGTCTAGTAAGGTATTACAGTCTCCTACTGCCATGTGGTGCCACAAGTGTTTAGAAACATTCTTTCTGCTTTCATTAAAACTTTAGCATGTTTTTCTCTTTTCAAATGCCTTCAGAGGAATCAATCAACTTTTAATTCAATATATAAATTTAATTAATGTGTTGGTCCTGACCTTTGTAGCTCAATTTTGATTTTTGATTTTAGGTCTATAAGATGAAATTCTAAAAAAATTAATGCATAGATCCTAAACTTTGTAATTATCCATAAATTTCCAAAATGTTTAACACAGCACACAGCAGGAAGAAGCCACTATTTTTTAATTGCTCAGGAGATAAAGGAGTGCAGGAGCTAAACTTAGGTGTTCAGCTCAGAATCTGCAATATTCCTGTCATTCTCAAAACCACAGAAGTTCCTTACAAAGACTTCCACAACCTCTTTTACTTCTTCCACATAGTTTCTACCATGAGCTTTTTCTTAATATCTGATCTGAATTTTCCTTGTCACATAAACCTCTCTACTGTATTTTTTATCTGTGAATTCTGTAACTCTTTGCTGATTCTTTCCTTCATTCTTCCAGTTCAGTACTGAGTAATGGATGCAATATTTCTTTCCAGCTCTCTACAGCCTTTCACTCAAAAAAAGGACAAGCCTACAGGCAACTGTAATCATAGTTATGTGATTAAAGAATTTGCCCAAGGGGAAGAAAATAGGATTCAGCTTCTTGCATTATCACAGATCCTGCAGTGCTGATGGTGAACTGTGTAGGCCCACAGCCAAAGAGGGTTTAGAGTCTCATTAAAAGCTTCTTGTTCTACTCAGCTACAAGCCTAACCTCTCTCCTGCATTCCCCCTTTCATGCTGGCAAGTTTGCTGAGAGAATGCCTTTGAAGTTGAGGTACACAGTGGAAATGAACAGGGGAACCAAGCTTGCTGCTGTTGATGAGTCTTAAAATGAGACAGAAGCCAAGCTGTTGTCAGTCATGTCAACAGTGATTTACTCTTAAGGCTTTGCAGACCTAAAATCCAGGCATCTGAGGAAACTCAGGAATGAGAAATGAGGTGCTGATAGAGTCTGGGCACCTCCAAAGATTAAGCAGGAGCTTTCAAGAACTCAGTTTTAGGTTCTTAAATTCCAAGTCTCATTTAAAAATATCATCACCTTTCTTGACCCAGGCCTCGTGATAGCTGTGTTTCTGTGACTGCCTGTTTGGAAAGGGATTTGCAAATATCTCCAGTCCCAAGTATCTGTTAAGTGAGATAATAGCACTTGAATATTTCATGTGATCTGAAGCTGAATATTATTGCAAAAGCTGAGAAAAGCTTGGATATTCATCTTTTCCAAACAGCGTGTTCAAATGAAAAAAATTCATACTTCACTCATAACCAGCTTTATTTAATTTCTTGATTAAACATCCTAACCTGCAGACTTACCATACAAGCAGAGAAAATAAGGCTAAACTGCAGAATCCATAGCTCTCTGGATGTGAGGTTCTCAGTAGGAAAAACAGGGTGTATATGGAGAGTATTCTTTTGGGAACAGACATCATTTGCAGAGAATTGTTTCAAGATCATATTTCTGGATATAGTCTCTTTAATGTTGCCATGACTCATTCTGCAAACATTTGGCACTCATTTTACATTACATATGCTGAAATATATGACTTACTTTTAAAACTGAGATGTTAAAAGTTGTGAAAAGCTCAGGTATTGCAAAAGGATAGGTTCCACCAAAGCACTGACGGGCTTGAGTTTTTATGAAAAAAGGTATATTTATATTGCTAATCTGTAAAACTGATTTCAAATTGTTTTAACATGTCTTTATTAAATGTCTGGCACTTCCATCCTGGAAATACTACAATCTCCATCATGCTGACCTCTTCACAATCCTGTGTGTGGTCCTAACTAGAAACCCATCAGAAAAAAACCCCTAACAGCTGGGGAGAAAGAGCAACTCATGCAGTTTCCATTCTCAGAAACTGCCTAGTCTGGGATACCTAGAAAAGAGAGTATTGAGATCTCATTAAATATTTTTATATGTTATACAAAAATATTATTTCCTGAAATTCTCTAAAATTTTTCTTGAAGGATGTACACACATACTTCTAAATATAATAAAAAGAGGTTTCTTTACACCAAACTATTTGTGTTCCTAAAATGCTATTTACAACTTTTATAAACCCTTCAAGTCATTTTGTGGCTTTTAGACAGATTTTCTGTAGTTTGTTCTGAAACAAAGAAAAGATTGATTCTTGTAGGTAGAAATATGCTAAAAAAGATGTGACTTTCTGGGAAGGAACAAATAAGGAACAACTGAAAGTTAACAGTGGATTTCAATTAGTTAACCATTGTTTTGTATCAGATTCTGCTGGTTTTATAATTTAGTTTTTTTTGCCTAGTGATGTGATGATGATGATTTCTTTTCATGGAAATATTCCACTGCTTTAAGTGCAAGCAAGGAGGAGACTGGTTCAAGTCTCCAGCTCATTAGAAATTTTGGTTTAGTTCTTATACCTCTGAAAGGATCACTAAAAAGGAGCCTATATGACCAAGCAGAAGAGGAAAAAAGGCTTTCAGAAATAATAAAAAAAACCCAATTTTTAAGGTAACTTAAATTTAAACTCATAACAGGGCAAAACAGAACATTTGAGGAGCAGATTGCTAAGTGAAGAGCTGCAATAAAAGCAATTTCAAATGTCTTAGAATGAGGCAAAAGTTCCTTAAATAATGAAAGGCAGGAAATTCAAAGCAGAATATCTAGAATTATTTGCATGGGTGTGCATTGTCAGAGGGGTGATTTCTAGAGAGAAATGAAGTAGTCTCACATTGCAGTTTATGCGATATGTGGCCCAGTCAGGCAGCTTGTCATTTCCAAAGCTGAAGAGTCTACTTGTACCACACTTCTATTCCTTTACATCATTTTGCCTGAGCACTCCCACCAACCACCTTGTACCACCTCCTTTTCCCATCAGTAATTTTCATGGGCACATAATATGCCTTGGTGTCAGTGCCTGAAGAAAAACAGAAGATGAAAGTTTGACTTTTGAAAGGGATGTTGATAATGAAGGACTGTAAATTCTGTGCAAACTATCTGAAAGAAAAGAAAAGAAAAGAAAAGAAAAGAAAAGAAAAGAAAAGAAAAGAAAAGAAAAGAAAAGAAAAGAAAAGAAAAGAAAAGAAAAGAAAAGAAAAGAAAAGAAAAGAAAAGAAAAGAAAAGAAAAGAAAAGAAAAGAAAAGAAAAGAAAAGAAAAATAAATATAAGTTACCAACAGAAAGATGTATAGGATATCACAGGGGAACATTTCCACAATTTTTGTAAAAGAAAACTAGACCTTGTAAATCTCACTCTTAAAATATACCAGGGAAATAAATAGAAAGCATCCACTCTGTACCTGTATTTTCACAAATGCTTATTTCTAAAGTATATTAACATGTTCTCTTTAAAATCTGTGAGTGCAAAGTCATTAAATGGTCTGATCATTCTGATAGAATAGTGGAGAAGTGCACTATAATGCAAAAAGAAAATTATTCTTATCAACATAATAAAGAAACACAAAGTTAAATTATTTAAGAACAAGATCTGAAAAATCATGGTGGATCATAAGTGTCTGAAACACATCAATCAATCAGCTTTTTTGATTCAGAAAAGCAAGCCAATTATTAAAAAACAATGAGATAATATAGGAAATTACTGTATTGCTGAACATTTTGATATAAAACCTTCAAACTGAGGTTAGATGTGAGGAGCTAATATTTTTAGAAATGCATTTGTTTATTAAATAATAAATTCAATAATAAATCCAAGTTTTTAGAACAAGGTAATTCTTTGAAAACTACAGTTACACACATTCAAGTGAAACTGAAACCTAAAGGAAAACAAATCAATTTGAGAGGTTTCTCAGGCTGTAGGTTGATAAAAGCTGTAAATGAGCCTAAGCCTGATGCAGTGCAGTGAATGAGGAGTGCCATTGTGCTGGCTGCTCTGGACGAGCCACTCCCTCCCCTGCTCCGGGCACCCTTAAGCACCTGTACAGCAGAGGGCAGGATTAAACAGCATCTTCAACGGTGCTCCAACTCAGCTTATTTTACATCGATCATGATCACAAGTTGCAACTTCCTAATACAGGTGCTTGCTCAGGCTTTGCTTTGATAGGAGGCTGAAAGACAGTTAATGTACATCTCTGTGCCTGTGGATTTAAAAGCCTTCCTAAATCTACCACTTTATAAATATCCCCATAAGCTGCTGTATCCCAGACCTTTCCAAGTGAAATAAAAAGCCCACATCTAAGCTAGTACCTAAAAGAGCCAAATTAGACATTTCTTCAGATACTTTCTGTACTTTATTTTTGCTGTTAAATTGCAATAATTTTAGGAAGAAATCTAATTTCTCTTATAGGAGCAACACTCTGCCTAGAAAATATTAAA
Source organism: Alaudala cheleensis (assembly GCA_013398995.1). Lineage (NCBI taxonomy): Eukaryota > Metazoa > Chordata > Aves > Passeriformes > Alaudidae > Alaudala > Alaudala cheleensis. The sequence continues at coordinate 320,220 of VWYE01023556.1, forward strand.
TTTCCTAATCTCACAGAGTGTTTTTGCACACTACAAGATTAGCAAAAGGGTAGGAGTGAGGCTCGTGTAGACAGTAATTCTGAGTAGGGACTGCTGTCACAAAAAATTCTCTAAAACACCTGGTGTTTCTAATAGCAAGTGAGAATTTTAATAACATTTACCATATGTGGCCCTGTCTGACAAGACAGTTTTTTGTAGGCTCTGCTCCCTGTCTAAGGTATTGCCTGGTGATTGTCTGCTGGAGAGATTTCATCCACTGAAATCCTACTTGATCTCCCTAGAATCACACTTAATGGGAAAGGCACTGAGCGACAAATCAAAGAGTGATTTCTACATCCAGAGAGGATGTACAGGTGAGTAGATTCATTACGTGAATAAGAGTTCAAAGACAGGCTCATAAATTTGTCCAAAATGTCATTGTTCCAAAGGTAACAGGAAATGAAATGCCAGAACAAATATAATCCTATTCTCATTCCCTTTTGCAGTGTACCTCAGAAACAAACAAAAAAGAAAGTAAAGAACAATAACTTAAATTTTCTTTTGCCATTTCTTTGCTATATATCCTTAGTAAGAACTAAAACAGCAGGAGCAAAACCATAAGATTCACCCAGACCTGGGCTCTCCACCTTTTATATTCTTGTGCTAGAGCAAATACAATGGAAGGGGAAGTAATTCCTTCTGTTCTTTGACCAAAGCATGACACAGGTTTTCCATTCATGAAGCACTGGGCAAGACATCCTGTGTGTAATTCCCCTGAAATGTCATAGGTAATATTCTTCTGCAGATGATTACTGGACATCTTCAAGAACATCCTTCATAGCTTCAAAGTCAGACTAGGAAAAGTTATGGGGTGGTCCATCTGCACAGGGACTGCATAGCTTCTGCAGAAGTCCTAACTTGGATTGGCTGTTAATCCTAAAAATGAACAAAATTGGGGCTTTTTAGCCTTATGCCGTTTTCCTATTTCCATATTATTGCTTGCTATCCAGTCACACTGTTTCCTTTTTCAGCAAAAATCCAGGTGGCATTCTGTTGCTTAGTCTAGGCTGAAACACTCTTGCATGTTGCCAAGGCTCTGAAAAGAGCTACACAGTTAGATTTTGGGTTATTTAAACACCCAAAGAAATAAATCCCAAATCATCAAATGAGGAGATCTTTCAGGGTTTCCTACTTTTCTACCTACTCACCCCAGTAGCACGCTGTTGCAGCGTGACTCCTGAAAACCTCTGGGAAGCAGAGATTTGTAAAATGACACAGAATATAGAGCTCCTAGCAGGAATTCAACCCTCTAAGTATAAGTCAAGAGCTTCTTATAGGAGAGAGCCAAGCTCCACAATAGGAAGGCAATGCCCTTTTCTGTTTTAAGGCTGGGGAAAACACTCGTTAAGCCAATGATAGAAGTAACAAAGAATCTTTAGATTTAAACAACTGATAACTTATTGAGCACTCTGGAGGAGGGCGTGGTAACTTGGTGAAAGCATAATTCAATTGCCATAGGTAATGGAAAATAACTTCTATAAATCTTTCTTCTTATTCTTTGAGTAAGGTTATTGTTATGACTACAACAAAGTTATGTTTTCATTCGTCTTCGTTCTTATTGAATATTGTTTATCCAGTCACTGTCACAACTCCACAACTATTTGCCTCATGGTGAAAAATTTTGCCATTTGAAAAAGAAACTACTTAACATGACAGCAATATAAAGAAAAGAGAGGATATTTCCATGTAAATTACTGAGCTTAATTTTAGCTGATTAAAATCTTACAACTTGTGAGTGGCCCCTCAGTAGATTTTTTTTTCCAAAACATGTTTTTGGAAACAGTGAAACACTGTATTTTGTTGGCAAACAGTTACAAGAATTTAAGCCTTTAATCAAGCTATGCTAAATGCTTCAGTTTATAAATTGTTTATGAGTTAACCAGGACTTTCCACACAAATCTGTTTCACTTTAATAATAGTCTGGAACTTTTCTACACAGTATCCTGTCCAGTACAGTCTTCTACTGTTCAGATCTGGCTGCTGTTATGGTCCAATCAAAATAAGTCTCCGTTACAGAAAGACTTAAATAATGAGCCAGTGCTGCCAATATTTAACAATTAATAATAATAATAATAATAGTAGTAGTAGTAGTAGTAGTAGTAGTAATAGTAGTAGTAGTAGTAGTAGTAGTAGTAAAAAGTGTCTCTAAAGATCTTGCTTCTTGCTCCTTTTACACAGGAAGAAAGGCAGGCCCTTGTCTGTACCTACCATCCAGCCTGCTTTGGCAAGCCTGATGGATGCCTCGGTGCAGCTTTTTCCCTTTGCCAGCCCACAGCGAGGAGTTCTAGTTTTGCTTTGAGCCTTACCCAGCTGCAGTTCAGCCATCCCCTGAGCCCCACCACCATCCAGGGAGATTAATCAGCCATACTAATGACAGGTCAGTCTGTGGGGTCAAAGCATTTTGTCATGCTGTTAAGTGCTTGGGGTACACGTTTAGACACTAAAAACCAACTGAGAGAAAGCACGTTGGGTCACCCTCCTGGCAGAGAAATGGTGAAACAGCCAGTGGTAAACCTGTTTGATGAGCATTCCTGCCCTCTCGTGGTAAAACTCTGCTAAATTTAGTTATTACACGCCACACTTGCTTGTCAAGCACAAAAATAATGACTAGTAGAAGAAAATTATAAAATATTTATTCTCTCGTAGTTATTCACATGTCTTTCAGCATCTGAATTTCAAGAGGTTTTTGTATTCCTTCAGCTTGTGCCTGCACCAGCTGAGATTCTCAGAGATGCTTTAATCTCCAGTTTAAAAAGTCCTTATGTCCAGTTTAGCCAGATATACTTCACATGGACATAAAAGTGGAGGTTATTCCAGTTTTATTGCTACTCAGAGCTATTACTTTTTTTTTTTTTATATTTAAACAATTCTTAGGAAGCCTATCACTAACGAAAAGAAAGTAAAATCAGGGAAGAAATGTATAAGGGTTGTAATTGCACCACTTTCAAGTTTCTTCCCAGTAGCAACATACACTTCATTATGCTAAAACATAATGCACTGCCGTCCTTTGTTTCCAAAATAGTTTGGCAACTGTCTGAAAACCAAGGTTACAAGGAACTCTTGTGTTTATCCATGTTTTGAAAAAGGCTTTTTAGATAGACAAAATCATGTCTTTTTGACAGCTTCAAAAGTGGATTCTGAAAAAAACAAACCCCTTTTTTGTGTGTTTAGATAGTGCCACATCTGCTCTTCAGATGTACAGCTTACATTGTATTAGCTCACTCGAAGTCTCAACAAGGGCTGAATCATACTCATGCTCCATCCCCACTGGCCTGTGTCATGTGATGCTGTAAAGGCAAATCCAGATTTAGACAGGCCTAGGAAAAACGAAAAATATTGGCTGGATGAATTTACTTGCTGTGAAGTTTCTTCTTTCATCTTGTCATAGTAAAGGGTTATTTGCAAAAACTTTGCATCTGCACAGATTCAAGGGGAAATGCAGAAATACAAGAATTAGCAAATCAAATGGTAGCACCAGATATAAAGTAAAATATTACAAAAGTGGATAGGAAGAGCGAGCTAGCAACATGTCTATCTTCATTTAACAAAAATCTTTTATTACCTTTTCTCCTTTCTTTTTATGACAAAGGTAGCAGCCTATATAAAACAGGATAACGAGAGCTTTCCCGTTGCAGCTAAGAAAGAAAAAAGTGTCTTCAGCTGTCTCATTGAAAGGGACTGTAAACTTTTCCAAGAAAAAAAAAGAATCCAAAAATATTCAATTTAGCAGGGAATGTGGAAAGAAGTACATCAAAGAAAATGAATGTATAGACAGATGTCATGCACATTGCAATGAAGAAGGCAATTTCTTCCAGATTTGTTGCTGTGACTAGTCATACATCTGTAACATGCAAATTTGGCTTCTTTTTTGGAGTGCAATATATTTATACATTTATATCCAAATGCTGATTCATTAATGAAAAATCCAGAGCCAAGGTTTTCAAAAGGGACTAATGATTTTGAGATCCTGAGTCCAAACACCTCAAATGAATTTTATGTTCATTTACATAGAATTCCCAGGTGGGGACACTGGAAATGAATGCATGCAGAAGGTATGAGACACTTGACCTATGCACTGGGTTTATGGAAGATGACTCATAAAAGCTTTACTAACTCTTGTGGTATAAAAATTACTTTGTGAAATATCTATCCCAATGAGACTAACTGTTGATGGAAAAAAATACTTTCTAAATAAAACTTTATAGAAATAATATGTTCTTTAACAAGAGCTTAAGTTTCAAGAAGCTCATTTTGATTTGCTGTTTTCTGTAACTGGCTTTCATGTTAGGATTTCCAGAGTTTGTTTACTGCTCAGTATATTAATTTGGGTAATTGTTTAAAAGAAAGACACAGTTTTAAACAACCTGTTACAAGCATACTTTTCTTAAGAGTAATCAAGATAGTGCGGTGTTCTTAATTTGTTTCATAGTAATGTGCCTCAAAGTATTGTTTACATCAAACAAATTGAAACTATTTCAGAATATTATTACAGTCATATTATTATTTATTTTGGGTAATAAATATGCCATAAAAATGACAGATAGAAATCATAAAAATGATTCTCAGTGCTGGAAATAACATCTGCCATGTATTGGTGTTACCTACATTCCTTACTCTTGGGCTGTATCACAATCCAGGCCACTGACCACTACAGGAAAGAATGAATGAGACCTTTGCACTAATGCCTTATGAAAGTATCTCCCAAAGCAAATTGATTCTGGAAAAGAAAGTTGAAATGAGTTCTTTTTTCCCCTCCTCCCTGTAATGCAAATAGGACAATCAAGATTTTTGGAGATTTCAGATATATTGTACATGTCTCTTTTTTACCTTTGAAGAATATAACAAAAATTTAAGGCAAAGTCTCTTTTAGTTGTGGAAAATATTTTAAGAGACTGGGAGGTTTTTTCTGAGTTAGTTATGGAGTACCATAAAGTCCTCAGAGAAGTGCAGAACATAATTCAGCCCACCTAACTTAAGATGCTAAGTTAAGATGTGCATCAGAATCCTGCTCACACAAAATTCCCTTAATCGTTGATGGAAAGTAACAGATGCCTCCAGAGAGTGATTCAGATGGTGGGCTGAGTTGCCTTTTTTATCTACCCTCCCTGATTGACTGTGAAACCTTTTCTTGTTCCTCACCCACCAGTTTTTGCACTTATTATTATGGTTCCTCTAATACAGAAGTGAACTGAATTTCATTTTATTTAAACCTGTGGACAATAAACTTATTTTTCTTAGTTGCCAGACCTTTTAGGAGCTGACCATGGATACAGGGGTTCTTTGGATCACAAGCTGAAAATAATTTCCATATGGGCAGTAGTTGCCACAGCAACAAGGCTTCAACAATGCTTAAGCAATTAGCTGTATGTGGGATGAATCTTGGCTTTTATCACAGAATCATGGTTTCATAAGGTTGGAAGAGACCTCCAAGATCATCGAGTCCAATCCAGCCCTAACACCTCAACTAAACCATGGCACTGTGTGCCACATCCAGTCTTTTTTTAAACATAGGGATGGTGACTCCACCACTTCCCCAGGCAGACAATTCCAGAATTTCATCATCCTTTCTGTTAAAAATTTTTTTTCTAATATCCAATCTATATTTCCCTTGGTGCAGCTTGAGACTGTGTCCTCTCATTCTGTCAGCTGCTGCCTGGAGAAAGAGCCCAACCCCACCGGACTACAGTCACCTTTCAGGGAGTTGTTGAGAGTGATAAGGTCACCTCTGAGTTTCATTTTCTCCAGGCTAAACAACCCCAGCTCCCTCAGTCATTCCTCACAGGGTTTGTGTTCCCAGCCCCTCACCAGCCTCGTTGCCTCCTCTGGACACGCTCAAGCATCTCAAGGTCCTTCCTAAACTGAGGGGCCCAGAACTGGACACAGTACTCAAGGTGTGGCCTCACCAGTGCCCAGTACAGGGGAAGAATGACCTCCCTGATCCTGCTGGCCACACCATTCCTGATACTGGCCAGGATGCCATTGGCCTTCTTGGCCACCAGAGCACACAGCTGGCTCATGTTCAGCTGCTGTCACCAGCACCCCCAGGTCCCTTTCCACCTGAGCACTGTCCAGCCACACCGTCCCCAGCCTGTAACATTGCAGGGGGTTATTGTGGCCAAAATGCAGGACTTGGCACTTGGACTTATTAAACTTAATTTTATTGGACTCTGCCCATCCATCCAACTGTTCCAAGTCTCTCTGCAGAGCCCTCCTACCTTCCAACACACTGACACATGCTCCCAGCTTAGTGTCATCTGCAAATTTACCAATGAAAGACTCAATATCCTCATCCATTTTGTCAGCAAAAACATTGATCAGAGCTGGTCCCAGCATAGACCCCTGAGGGACACCACTGGTGACTGGCTGCCAGCTGGATGCAGCACCATTCACCACCACTCTCTGGGCCTGGCCATGCAGCCAGTTCTTAACCCAGCACAGAGTGCTCCTGTCCAAGCTGTGTGTCCAGGAGTGTGCTGTGGGAGACAGTGTCAAGAGCCTTGCTGAAGTCCAGGTACACAACAGCCACAGCCTTTCCTGCATCCACCAAACATGACCTACCCCTCCTAAGCCCATGCTGACTGGGTCTGATATCCTGGCCATCCTGTAAGTGCTGTATGATGGCACTCAGTATAAACTGTTCCATTACCTTACCAAGTACTGAGGTCAGGCTTACTGGTCTATAATTACCAGGATCCTCCTTTGCACCCTTTTTGTGAATGGGTGACACACTGGCCAGTTTCCAGTCATCTGGAACCTCACCAGTGAGCAAGGACTGTTGGTAAATGATGGAGAGTGGCTTTGCAAGCTCATCTGCCAGCTCTTTCATTACCCTGGGATGGATCCCATCTGGTCCCATGGATTTATGAATATCCAAGCTTCTCAGAAGTTTTCTGACTTCCTCCTCCTGGATAACAGGGGGACCATTCTGCTCCCTGATACTACCAACCAACCCAAGAGGACAATTGTCCTGAAGGCAAGTCACCTTCCCACTAAAAACTGAGGCAAAGAAGGTGTTAAGCACCTCCGCCTTCTCCTCATCTGCAGTTACTAAGTTCCCTCCCACATCTAATAAAGAGCAAAGGTTGGTCTTACCCTTCCTTTTACTATTAATATATTTGTAAAACATTTTTATTATCTCTTGCAGAAGTTGTCATTTTAAGTTCAAACTGCACATTTGCCTCCCTAATTTTTTTCCTAAATATTTCCTTTTATAAGCTTCTGTACCCTGATTGAATGAAAGTAGATTTCAATCATTGAAGGTTTCTGTTGAAGGAGTAGATGTAAAATGAAAACTTGTTCTCTTCCATAGAATAAGGGAAGAATAACTTGCATTACTTAAAATAAATGTATTTGTCCTGAAGTAGGAGGCATTAAAATGAATCAAGGCTGTCTAACATTTCAGGAATTACAATCTAATTGCCAGGTCCCAAGAACCAGAAGCGTGCCAAAAATAGGCTCTATATAGAGACAATAAGGCAAAGAAAACCTCACAGTTAAGTGGTAAATGTTTGAGCCTTAGGGTCTAAATACTCATTAGATCAGACAGGCTCATTAGATTGCAAATGTGGGGAATGTACACATTTTTGTTCCAAGGATGAGTCAGCAGCCCTGTGACTGGAACACTCACTGGAATAAAGTTGCTTGACAGAAACAAAAAATTGTACTTTACAAAAAATCTGTACTTAACAAGTCCATAGGAGTGACCAAATGGGAAGCCCACAGGGGCAAGTCTGCTGCAGTAACGTGATGCCTTCAGGTCTGACTGGCAGTGAGACTGACCATGTGCCACCAGCACAGGTGCTGGCTGGCCTGGGGTCTTCCCTCTCACTGGGACACTGGGGTCCCCTCGTGTCTTTGGGGCTGTGGGGTTGAGGTTTTGATGGGGTGTTGGCTCCTGTGAAGCTCCAGAAGAACAAGGGCATACTGGGGCTTCCCCAGCTGCAGTGCTCCTCTGCACTCCCTTGGCAGTGGGGAGGATGGGCTAGGAGGAGGGTTTTGTCACATAAGCTAATGGAAAGTTCGGAGGCTTTGATCAAAATTAACATAACACAAAAAATGCTTTAGCCATTGGAATATTTGGTGTTCAAGGTCATCCTCGAAAATTTCTTATCCTGTATAAAAAATTCCTTGAATAAACATTTTACAGAATTTTGTATGCTCTAGGAGGAAAAACCCCAAAATTTTAATGGATGAGCGCTTGCTGAAGGAAACCACTTTACAAGAAAAATTTTAACCAGCTACCATTGCACAATTCTAGTCCTGCAGCTCTCAGCTGCTACAATCAGAAGTTGATGGTTACACTTCCGTTGCACGGATGAGAAGAGAGCGTGTGTGGGTATTGATTTTAGCCAGTACAGGAGAATAACGGAGTCTTCTACAAACACTTAGAAGTGATATTTTAATTTTATTACCTTTACCCTCGTAACTTCCAGCCAAAAGAAAGACTTTTAATAGCTAAGTCTTTTTTTTCAGTTCCTCAGTTAAAACCATATTGATTTCATGGAGACTTATCTTTGTGGGGAGCTACAGAATGCTATGTACTTGTGAATGGTTTGTTACATTTCATGTAACAAATGTAGTTTAGCACACTGACTTTTGCACTGCTGGGTAGATTGCTTTTGTGTCCATCTTTTGATCAGAAAACATTGGTCATTTTTAAGAGAAGATTCATACACTGCAGATGTATTTTACTGTACAGAATGCTATTTTAATTTTCATTCTAATTTATGCAGTGTCCTCTGTGATATGCATTTTGATGGGTAGGTCAACAAAAATTGAACAATCCAACTAATATGTGTTTCTTCTGTCTGTATTTTGCCTATATCTCTTAGTCTTCTTCAATGGTGCATTTTATCAATCAAATGGAATGAGCTCCTCAGAGGTGCTTGCACATTGGAACTTTGGAGGTCTCAGGATGGCTGAGACTTTACTGGTCATTGTGGTTTCTAGAGTTAACAGATGGGTTTAAGTTCAGGTTTAATTGCCTATTCTCTAGACACATTTTTTCAGAATAGTTTGTAAATTTTTTCGTTTTTCTGCTTTTAATAACTTGTCCTCATTCCCTTTTTGGTAAAAAACTGTGATTGGCTTAAAACAGTAAGTACTGCTCATGGTCCATGTGATCTATAACTGGGATGAAGGAACATAATTTCATTAATCTGAATCTGCATTTAGTCGGTATCTTCCTATGAAGTTGCCTCCACAGTCCTCCCTACCACCCTTCCTGATGACTTTTAGCTGTAACATACTATACTAGAGTTTTGACTGGGAGTCCAACCCCTAGCAGAGAAGAAAAAGCACCCCAGTCAGGCTTTTTGTGCCTTTACAGGAACACAGCCAAATCAAAATATCTGCTTTTCAGGCCTCTGGTCTTTAAGGAAAATGAAATAAAATGAAAGCAGTTTTTTATGGAATGTACATAGTTTTTGCTAAGAAGAGAAAATTGGTTTGGTCAAAAGCCCAATTTTACATTGAAATACTTCCAATATGAAATGTTTAAGCAGCTATAAAAATATATATAGATATACATTTATACATATATAATATAGTTCTAAATATGAATTAACAGAATTTACTCTTTCAGGTTATCTCCTTACACTTACACAGACGCAAACACACACATACTATGGAGGGACAGCTAGCAGGACAGCAGTATTCATTTTACATGTTATTTAAAGAAGCAGGAATGAAACAGTGAAGTGATGTTTTCTAAATTATAATCCTCAAAACAAATAAAAAAAATATTCTCTTGCAAGGTGTATTGAGAACAACATCATTAATATGATAATCCATTGAGATACTACTTCCTAGACTTTAATGCAGACACCTGTAAAAGATAACTGAGCTTAGATAAATTTTTAGGCTATTAATTCACTGAGTAAGTGTGGATTTTCCAATTGTATAATTTTAAAAGGAAAGACAAGTGTGGGATGGTTATAATATTCCCTACACTGCTTAATGAGACAGAGAATTAGCTTGACTTCAGATGTGTCATATCTGGTAGGTGAATGGATTATTAACTTTAATGCAGTAAATGCAATGCTAGTCTCACATTTAATCATGTAAAATACAAGATAATGGTTGGAAAACTCATGAAATAAAATTCTGTACTTTACAAGTCCATAATAGAAATACTGGCCTGTGTGTATCTGCAAGTGGATAAGGTGGATGATGAATAACAGAAAAAGAAGAGAGGAGAAAGAATAAATAAAGATGCATTTAATCAACCATTTATTATGATATAATCCAGAAGGCAGTTTAAGCATAGCCATAGGCCATGTGGTTTCTACTCTTGACACTGGCTAAGGCTTAAAACAAAGTGATTGTACTATGCTAAGTGCAGGGACCATGGCAACAGCTATTGGGTAGGGCACATGTATGCTTACCTCTACCTGATCCATTAGGCTTGCACAGAAGAGAGATCAATTAAGCCTTTGATTAAAGTAATAGACATAATAAGATTTTTTCTTCTAGGCTGAAATAAGTCTCAGGTGCAGCACAGATATAATCAGATAAACTCCACTCCCATCATGATGCACTGCACAGGAGATTCATTAGCTGACACAGGCATTGGTCTGGTCTGGTCTGGTCAGCTGTGCGGCGTTTTTGGCCGAGAGATCCCTGAATTTCATCTATCTGATCTCAGGATCAGATCTCATGCATTTATCTGTGGAGACCTTTCAGAATACAGAATTCAGTTTTTGGTGGTAGAAAAAGGTGATACTATGATGGCTTTGCAGGAAAACAATTAGAATGTGGGTCAGTACAGTAAAAATAAGAGTGGATTAAAATTCTACTTTGTAGTGATCCTCAAGAAGCTGAAGAAAAAAACCCCCTGCTCTTCTGGCAAGACAATAAAAGAGATTATAAACAAGAATGCAAATAATTTGTTTTATTTTGAAATATCCTGGAACAATGGTTGTCCTGAAAGTGTTCAGGAACCAAAGATACTGGCTTTTGCTCATTTTCACAGGGACACATCTTGAACATGCTGCCCTCATAAAATAAATAGCAGTAGCTGTATGCTGCAGTGAGGGATTCCTTTCCAGGCAGTTGTTTGTTGCTCTATGCTTTTATATTAATAAATAAAATCTTTCAGAAATTAGGGAAGTAATGGAAAGTCTCAAGGTAATGAAGTAATAGCCTACAGATGCCTGTTTGTGTGATGGACCAAGTAGTCAGCAAACAGGGAGTGAAATAAAGCCAGGTTAGCTCATTATATTTTATGTACTTGGGATCAACAGAGATGATTCAGTGATTCCTTAGATTGCTTTTGTGCTAAGTTTAGGATAGTTTGTTTTGTAAATACTTGCTTAATATCAGATATTTTGTTCTGTAGAAAGGATTTCAAAGCAATAATTTTTCTTTGTTGAAGGGTGTTTGAAAATTTTATAGAAGCATAGGTTTGGAGTAGAGTGGTTTGATTAAAAATTACTTTTTATCAGTCTGAAAATGTCAATGCAAATGGTGAACTTCAATTAAGTTTTACACATTTAAGTGTCTAGGCATAATAGGAATGTATGCAGTTAGATGCTGAAGTTAGGGCTTTAGCCCAGTTTATTTTCATCTAGGTATTTCAAATATCACTATGTTCTTCTGATTACTGTTTTTTCCCAGGTATAATTACAGCTGCATACTGCACATTTCCAAATATATGATAGGAGGTTGAGTCTACCTAAAGGTTGAAAAAATTTTGAGGAGAAGAATCTAGGGTGAGGATTTAGCTGAAAACAGAGAGACTGATTCAGGGAGAAAAAGACCAACACCAAATCTTTATTGGAAGGTCATATTAATTTTAAAGCAAAATATTTTCAAGTTTTTTGTGATTTGATTTTTTTTGTTTTTTGTTCCTTTTATAATTAAATAAAGGGTTGGGGTTTTGGCTTTGTTTTGAGTTGGTTTTTTGCTATTCTAAGTGTACAAGACATTCTCAACAATTTCCCATAATTCATGGGCACATTGCAAACTACCATAATAGTTCCCTCTCTGCAAGGAAACATACCAAGCAATAATAAAAATGCAGAATTTTGAAGGATCAAATAAATGACAGCAGAAAAAGTCTTAAGAATCTCATTAAAAAGATTTTGAAGTATATTTTGAAATAAGAATTGGAGTATCATGACTGTAGGGATCACTCCAAAACAAGCTCATCTATAACTGACTTATATACTTCTTTTCTGTAGATGCAGCCGATGAGAATGTCATAACATTTTATTACCTTTCTCCAAGGTTACAAAGTTCTCATTTGTAGCAATTTTTCTTGTTGACATCTGCCCCTGTTCTGCCACGTCAGAAGAAAACCTATTGTGATTACACAATACTTCTACAAAGGACCAGAAAGCGTAGCTCTGCTTTGAACCCTTCCTCCTTCCAAATAACACTGTTTTATTCAGCAAATCTCCTTTCTTCATGCATTCTGTAATAGTTGCCTGTGCCAGTAATATAAATAAGCTTTCTCTCCTGCAGAGCCAGCACAGCTAGGAAATACCAAGCTGCAAATTTTGTTCCATCTTGTATGTCATCAACAAACCTGCTTAATAGCTTTCATCTGCACACACCTCTGCAATTCTGCTGAGGGAAATAGGCTGATGGTGCCATCCACAGACAACTTGATTTGGAAGTTAGTGTTGCACAGATGTCGCTGGGAGCTCATTTGCTTTGTGCAACATTGATAACGAGCACTGATAAGTGACGTGGAAACCTCTCTATAAGATCTTGCTGGATTCTAGGGAATGCAAGGAAAGCAGTCAGAAAAAAACCCCAGACAAACAACAGAACTAAACCAAACATAAGCACTCCATTTTATTTCTAAACTAATCACATCTGACACAGAAATTCTTGAGAGGCAACGATGTGGTATCCACAATGCCATTAGCGCAGGTATTTTTAAGGACAGGACATTCTTACACTAAAAAATCAAAAGCTACAGGCTAAAATATTGATTAGCCTGAAATAGGCCCGATGTTTTTACCAATTGGGAAACACTTTTATACAAAATTGACAAATGAAAATTCATATTTATGAAATTCATATTATGAAAAATATGTCCAGTGTACCAAACATGGCAAAAAATTAGAATTATCTTAATTTTATAAAAAATAAAAGTTTTTCCAAAGGCCTAAAAATATTTCTTAAGTTATCTAAGTGAGACCCTTGTTTTAGGGTGAATTTTGCTTGAAAATGAGCTACAGCATGATTCTTGTGGTCCTGTGGGTAATCATTCCAGGGCCATACAGTAAAGGAAACCAGTTCTTCTAAACTCCCTATGAGAATGTGTTCATTAATTGTCTTAGACAGTGTAATCACTGTCAGTGCTGTCCTACATCTGTGCATTTTATAAAATGTTTTTTATAAAATATTTTATTTAACCCTAGTTTTATAAAATCCAGAAGATTTGATTTGTCTGTATATATAGCCTGATCATAAGTTTTGTGGAGTCTGCCTTGCTGCTAATCAGTAAGTCAAATTTACAAATATTTGTGTTGGAATTCTTCATTACTAAAAGTGAATTCTTCCCTTTTAATTTTTTCAGGAAGAAAGGCAGTTTTTCTTACAGTGAGCACACATGAGTCCGTGAGAAGAAAGAATTACTTTTATAATTGTAGGTTTTCCTATAATTCATTATATCAATATGTTCTCATTGTAACAATCTTTCAATCTATAGGACAGCTCTTCTATGACTTTTTCATGTATGATACCAGTTCTTCAAGTCTGAATTCATCATGTTATATATAAATTGTAATCAAGTTTGCAGGTGTCAGAATTCTTAAAGCACTTCACATAGTATGTAACCTTCTGCTTCTTTGGTAGAAGGAATATTAAGATCTTCAATAGACAAAAATATCTCACTTCCAAATAAATATTATTTTCATTAATTATGTATATCCATCTGTACTCTGGCTCTCAATCAAAAAGTATAAAGTAAATACCCTGAAGTGAAAAATTTAATTGAAATACAGCACTTTTCAATGTGCTTTTACTTATGTAATTTCCCCTGTCTTCTCTGAAAAAAGTTCTTTTATGGTCTTTCCTGCTTTGATTTGAATTACTGTGATCTTTTTATATACTCTGACCTTTCTATTAAGACTTCCTTCAGACTGGGTAGCCAGCATGATATATTACCACTTGTTTCATGTGACATAAGCATTTGTCTCATGCCCAGCAAAAGCTGACTTGATGTGTGCACAGGTGGAATTTCCAATACTTGCTTTTAAATTCAAAAGTGTTAATTTGCTCTCTCACCAGGTGAAGTAGAACACACAATTAAAGTAATTATATTGGAACTGCAAAGGTATCAGCATTGCTGTCTCTCATTGTGATATCCAAGCCCGGGGAAAGTTTCCCAGATTCTTAAATCATGTGACTTTACAGAATTTGCAAAAATTGTACAGACTTCCTCTGACCCTAGAATCAAGCAAAATAAATGGAAGCTATTGGTTTTAATTCCACAGTTTTAAGGATTTGGTGATGTGACTCATTACTTTGGGACACTGGTTGGCAATATTAATAGAATCCTTCTAGCAAGCTCTAACAACAGAGGTAGAAGTGCAGTAGTACATTCAGTTTTAAAATGAGTCTATATTGAGATAGAGATAGATATGAAGAAGAACTGGGGCATGAACAGACAGAAACAATAACTCTTCCAGACAAAACCAAATGAGAATAAATGAGGAATGTTGTTCAATGTTAGGTACGCTTCCAGGTCCTGGATATATTTCCAGTGTTGAAACCTGTAATTGCCGTTGCTGAACTGCTATCCAAATTCTAGCAATTCTTAGACATAAATATAACCCACCCTACTGAGAATTTTAATCCACACTGCTCAGTTGAGAAAGTGAGTTAATTATCTTCCTATGTTTGCTAAAGGTAAGAGTAATCTGCACAAAGAACACATGAATAAAGGTTGTTGAAGTCAGAGCAGGCCAGACAGCCTGTTGAGGCATCCATCCTGCAGACCCCTGCATAGCACGGACTCCTGAGCCTGTTGGTTGCCCCAAGTAAAGTCAAAACTGAAGGACAGAATCCCCCATTTGCTATAGGAAGGGAATGGGAGAGGATATTCTAAGATTTAAAGCAATAGTGCTACTTAGGGATGATTCTATAAAGCAGAATGTTTTCCAGATGGCGAGGAAGAGACCAAACAGCTGAATCGTCATCTCTCCTTGATTACAGAAATCATTAACCTGCAAAATGATGTGTCTTAATATAAACAACCTGGGATAAACCCAGAATCTCATAGTTGGGTATAGATCATGTTCTCACAACATGACTTTTATATAAACTTTGTAAATCACACACAGAATCACAGAATCACAAGGTTGGAAGAGATCTCCAAAATCGAGTCCAACCCAGCCCTAACACCTCAGCTAAACCATGGCACTGAGTACCACATCCAGTCTTTTTTTAAACACATCCAGGGATGGTGACTCCACCACTTCCCCAGGCAGACAATTCCAGTACTTTATCACTCTTTCTGTAAAAAACGTTTTCCTATTATCCAAGTTTTATTTCCCTTGGGGCACTTTAAGACTGTGTCCTCTCGTTCTGTCAGTTGCTGCCCAGAGAAAGAGCCCAACCCACACCTGACTACAATCACCTTTCAGGGAGTTGTAGGGAGTGATAAGGTTTAGCCTGAGTCTCCTTTTCTCCAGGCTAAACAACCCCAGATCCCTCAGTTGTTCCTCACAGGGTTTGTGTTCCAAGCCCCTCACCAGCCTCGTTGCCTCCTCTGGACATGCTCATTTATTTCTATACATCAATTTTATGTATAAAAATATTTAAAAGTTAAGTGGTTGAACATTTCAGTTACGAAATCTTGCTTCACATCTGACATTTCAAATATCCAATGGGAGAACACTATTCTCCAAGAATCATTTATTTATATGCATACTTTCAATATCTCAATCTTCAGTCTTAATCTAGCATTACACTTTTTTCCATTCAAGGAAATGTTACAAATCAGGTTTCCTAGATTTCTGATTATCATAATGTAGTAAAAATGGTAATTTTTAATTATTAAATCAGTCTCCTCAAAGGGACTTGAATGTGGAATAGCCTATCACAGGCAACCAAAAAGAACACCACAGTCAAAATCACTTCTCAAGCCACAAAGTGGAAACAAATGGGGAATTGCTTTTGTTGTCTCTGAATGAAATTGAAAGTAAAGTAAAAGAGCTTGGCAGAGATATTTTATATGATAATGTGGACATGTGTCAGAAACTCCAAGTTTGGAGCTATTAATAATTAGTTTTTATTAAATTGCTTAAACTTTCCTACAACAAAGCTGATTCAAGTTTTCTGCATTAAGCCTGTTGCTGAGTACAGTCACAATAAAAAATCATTGAATATTCCACAGTTAGCTTTTACTTAGTCCTCCTCCTCTGCTAGCAGGAAGCCTGTCTGGAAAAAACTGTCAGTGAAATGGGAGGCTATAAAGAGTAACATTAGTAAATTCCATGTAAAGAAAATATTTTAAGTGAATGACTGCCAAGAAATTCAGAAAGTGATTCTCAGCAGATATATTTTTAATTCCTGATTTTGCAAATATATCCAGATGTGATTAAAATAAGTCTATTTATATGAGAAACCAATCATCTAAACTTTTTTTTTTTTTGTGAGTTAAAGATATTTTCCTGTAAATACTTATGTATGCTTGGAAGAACCCAATCCTGCACACAATCACTAGCATGCTTATGAAAAGCAGAACAGCAGTCTAAAATTTATGCTATGGTAGCAGTGAGTCTGTGTGAAGTAAAATGTTCCTTACCCAGGAATGCATTGAAGCAGAACCTAAACTTCACCTTTATTATTTTTATATTAAATACACTCGACAGAATGCTCCCTAGGAGACCATAGCACCTGCATCCCACTGGCCTGGCTGGTTCCTGAGGGAGCTTCTGTTTCTTTCTTCTTCTACAGACATTCTACTTGCAGCCCAAAACTACACTCATCTTTACTGAATGGCATAGCTTCTGCTTTTATAAAATCGAGCTTGGGAGCAGCCAGCTTAGAGAAGATGATCTCTCCAACCTGTCTAAGGTGTATCTTTTCTGTTCTTACTGAACAGCTGTTAAAGTACAGTAATTTGCAGTAGTTTGATATATATCTCAAAACAGTAAATTGTGGCCAAATTGTCTCACAATTTAGGATATCAATAGACTATCCAGAATTTAGTAGAATGGATTTTTATTACAAATCTTGCTCCTGTGATTTTTTCCTGGCTTTTTACATTTTTGTACTGAATCTATTATATTCTATTTGTTATTTTTACAGCACAACGGACTGAAGTAGGTTATGAAAATAAAACAATATTGCACATTCATGCAATCAGGGAAGTTTTGGTTCATACAGACCTGCTACTTTGATGGCCACCTCAATCTAAGTGCAGGCCCTTTTCTAAATACTTCAAGAAATAGTACTACAAAGAACTAAAGTAAGAAAATACTGTAGCTCAGTATTCCATTGCTCTTTCCATGTTGTGTTTTTATGCCAAGAAATTTCTCAAACTTTTAGCTGCTTTGGATGTTTCATACTGTTCATGACAGAAGATACACTGCACCTAAGATTCCAGACACTTTTTGCACCTCTATTTTAAAGGCTATAAGGTTGTTGATGCTTTGTTGCAGTCTGATTTTAGAGTGAAACACAAATGTCTGGGAGGTTTTGAGGGGACTTTGTGTAAAGAAGGACTGAAGTGATTCTGCTACATGGGAACAACACCTATATTACATGCCATGTCCATATTAATCTTCTGTGATTCAAACAAAGACGTTTGCTTTCCAGCTGTTGCACCTGCTATCCCACACTGACACCTAGCTGAGTCTGATGCCTGCCTGGGGAGTTTTCCTCCTTTTATGTATGGAAGGTTGCACCTACCCAGAAAAGAAATAACAGAAATAAGTGCATCCTATTTATAACTAGTTTCATAAAAAAGAAAAAAAAATATTAATTTTTTTTCCCATTTGCCACTCATTCTGCCTTGAAAATAGCAGATGATAGAATCTCTGGGAAGTAGCCTCCATCCAGGCAACCACTTCTCTGCAGTCCAATAAACAACAGAAGAGGGAAGATGGTAATTAGTTAACCATCACTGCAGAGAGATGGCTTCTGATTCTCACTGCTCTGATAGTCAGAAATATTGTCCAGATTTTTAACTTAATTTTACTCCTGACCATTCAGCATATTCATTCTTAATCCAGGAATGGCTTTTATATTGTAAAGACAATTCTATTGCTTATTCATACAGAAAGTAGTCCATCATAGTTTTTAGTCAGCATTCCCCAAAAGTCAAGTCAAGCCTTCAAAACATGCCAGGCTTTCCAATTGATGATGTCTTTCAGGAAATAAAGCTTGTGTTAGCACCACAGATGCACACAGATGCACACTGCTGGCCCAAATGGCTGAGTCCAGCAGCACATCACACTGATGTGTAAAGCAAGAGGCTGAGAGCAGCAGTGAGCAGCTGAGAGCTTTGCTCAGGAGTTACAGTTGGCTGCATGCACATGGCTCTGCTGCTTCTGGATGCAAGATGGCTTGTGTGAATCTTGCTTGGACATCTATGTACCAAATTTTCTTGTGCTTCAGGTTTCAGAACTACCTTACGTGAGCAGATGCAGATACCTCTTCAGTATCCTCAAATTGTTTTTCATTTCTTGAGTACTGTGAAGGCATAACTTTCCTTGCCCTTATCTATTAAGCCAAATGAGACAAAATACAACTGCCCAGTTCAAGATAATTAAATCTATCTTTTCTCTCAGGGAAAAACTGTTCCCAATACTGTGAAAGCACACTTCATTTTTCTGTATTGTGAATACATTAGCCCTCCTTGATGTCAATATCTAAAACAGTATGAACAGTATTCCCACTGCCTTTTAGTTTTTTTTTATTTTGGACATCTTGATTAAACAAGAAATTACTAAATGTCTCTAGATCCTGTAATATTATATATACAGTCTTGTGGATATTGCAGTCTTCCAAGAAATCGCCATAATAGCAATCTCATGGCATCATTCCACAACCAAATGGATATCTGTTTGGGTTTGTCTTAATGATGCATTTATCTTTAGGGTTTTCTTTACCTTTTCACTCTCTGATATTCCAAAGGCAGTATAAACTTTATCTTAACAAGAAAATACATGGATTTATATAATAAAAAAAGAAGTCTGAAATAATGACTTTTATAGATTTCCTATATTCCTGAGATGTATGAGGAGAATTATTCCATACATACAATTTAAAATGCTCCATCTATTTTCAGAATGAAGTTAAACATAATGACTCACAATTCTGTAATGGGTTTCAGTCAACTGCAATTGTGCCAGCAGAATGAGTGATACTCAGTGCTCTTGTTTCACATAAAGAGAACAAAGATGCAATCAAAGCATCCTCATAAAGACAAACACTACTTTTCATTGATGCCCATTGTTAGACTGAAAATTATTATTAGATACACTGATGTCTTCAGATGTTAAATAATTGGGGGCGTATTAAACCTGAGTCATAGCTAAATTAATTTTTAGTTAGTGGTTTGCTTTGTGTGTTGAGGTGTTCTGAAGGTAAGCCGAGACGTGGATTGATTGGGACCACAGGTCATTGGCCAAAGAAGAGAAGCTTCTTCCTTCCTTCTCTTTCCCCCATAAGGCAAAAGAGCAATTAGTTGGCAGCCTTAAGTATTTCCTCAACTGCTTTTGGGCAGCTGAGGATTTCCATCCCCTTTGCTGCAGAGCAAGAACAGATTAAGATCCCCATCTTTCTTGTTGATCTGTAGTCACTGATCTGCCACTTCAGCTGTCTCTGTCTCAGCTTGAACACTCACCTCCATGCTTGGCCTCTGCTATCCAGAAGGAAGCATAGTGCAGAGATGCAATGTTAGTCATTTTCAAATCTCTCAGCTAGGGTTATGATTTTAAAATCAACAACACGTTTTGAAAAAGGAGAAAAAAAGCAATGTTTAAACTTATTTTTAATTCTTTAGGGCTAATGTACATCCCCATTAGTCTGACTGGCATCTGTGTCTCCATGAATGAATGCGTAATATCTTCAGCTGAATAAATGTTTCCATCTGCTGCTAGATCTTAACCAAGAATTATTTTTTCACCATATATTCATGTGCTTTATTTTTAACATTTTCTTGATAAGATATTACATTTTCCCACAGCTCCATCTATAAAACTTATTTTTTAAACATTTCGTACTATTCTAAAATGTTATTTGAGTTTTCAAGATTGTTTAAATTATTATCTGCTCCACTCAATTGACTTCACAGATACAGAGAAAATGAACTCACACCAAATGTCAAAGTAACATGGTTTTGATTTTGTCATTATCATTCTGGATTGGCAGCTAACTGTAATAAAGTAGAAATTAATTTTATATTCTCTTTTGTTATGTAAAATTATTGTTATTAGTCCAAATAAGCTGAAAAGAGCTCTACACGAAGCCAGAAAACTGTAATTCGATGTAGAACAATACAAAAACCAATTTTCACTTTTTTACCCAGTGGTGAGAGCACTCAGGTGGGACTGGGAGATCTGTCATACACAGGTGTCTCAGAAAACATTGCTGTTGTAGTCTAACCTCAGGCAGCAACTAAGCACTACACAACCCCTCAGTCACTTTCCTCCCCAACCCCTCCCTGAGGAGAAGAATCAGAAAAGTGCAGTAAATCTTGCGGGTTAAGAATAGTTTAATAATTGAAACAAAATAAAATAATGATAATAATAAAAATAATAGCTGTAATTAAAAGCAGGACGAGAAAAATAAAACACAAAAGAAACAATGGATAGATGCACAGTCCAAGTGCTCATCACCTATTGGCCATTCCCAGCCTGTCTTTTAGCAAGTGATCACTCCTCTCCACCAATTCCTCTCATTTTATATTCTGAGATTTATGCTCTGAGGTATGGAATATCCCTTCTGCCAATTCTGCCTTGTTCATGTTCCCTTGTGGCTCCTTGTGCACTGGCAGAGCATGGGAAATGAAAAAATTCTTACTTAGGGTAAGCATTACTTAAAAACAACTAAAACATCAATGTGTTATACACATTATTCTCATACTAAATCCAAAACACACAAAAGTACCAGTAACTCAAAGGAAAATTATCTCTATCGTGGATGAGACCAGAAGAATTGCCCTGAAGATTTTTGCCAATTCTTTCCCATGCCCAGCTTTCCCTTGCAAGACACTACTGAGATTTGTCTGTTCCTGGGCAAGTTAATATGCAGGATATGTCCTGCACATGTGGGTGTGCAGCTCCAAGGGATGGGACCAAGAATTCATGCCACTGATGTTTAGGTTGTGGTGTCAGAGGAAGTAAGTCATTTGGGCTGAGATTACACCCAGGCAGACAAACACTTCAAATTCATCTCTAATCTAAACTCTGGATTATTGGATAAAAGTGAGGAAGGAGCTGAAAATTTACAGTTTTGTTCTGTAAACTCCTCCCTGACAACTTAACTGTATGTGGAAATGACCTCCAGGGGTTCCTCCTGAAAGAGGCTGGAAACAGAATTCTGTAGAGCATTTCAGCAGTCTGAGTTTTCCCTCATTCAGGATTCAAGACTGCAGAAGAAAAAAAATCATGATATCTTGATGTATAAAATTAGTTCTGGGCACCTTAGCAGCACTCATGATTTACTGCTTTTCCTGGGAGCAGATGCAAAGGTGAGAGCAGCAGCTCTGATTTGTCCATTGGACTAAACTTTGCCAGTTACCTAGATGTGAAATGCTTAATGTGATCATCTGGAAGGGACATTACTGCAGGCACGGGCATTGGAGACTGCAATTAATGGGACCATTGGTGAAAAACCACTTTCTCTCATTCAACTCTGAGTCTCATATACAATTAAAACAAGGCTAGGCTATGGTACTAAAAAGCCCTGAGGCCATATGACAGTACATGGCTAACTTCTTTTCACCAAGACAATTTTATATGGAAAGACTGTGGCTGCAATCGTAATGCCCTTTTGGGAAGTGTGCTTGCCACAAAGTCCTGTTGAACTGTGCCTGGCACGGCTTTAAGTATGCTGTAATAATACTAAATAGCTAAACCATGACAGCAGGTGTGCTGGTAATTAAGCAATATATCATGTCATTACTTAGGGTTGTGCCTTGTTTTTTTTATTAGTTTAGTCTGTGAGAAAACTGACTCCATGTTCAGTGTGTGGTTATGTTATAGTTAGCTGTATGCAGCTTTCTGAGTTTTTTATATACACAAATAGAGTGGATTTTATCAAAATCTACTCTGTGTCATATGGGTCTTATTTTTTCCATTTGAGTTACTACATTAGGTCATCTAGTCTAATCTCACATGCATCAGAAAGCTGCATTCTGTCTGTATCAAACTCCATTAACTACCACTTAACTAAAGTAACTCTTTTCAAAAGGCATTTGGTCTTGATCTGAAGATGTGTAAAAATTGCACTTGTCTTGGTATTTTGATTCAGTAGACAAATTGTTCTCTCTGTTAAGAAATAATGCTTTGCTTCTCATTTAAACATGCCTTGATTCATTTTCAACACAGCACTTGTTCTTGTACATCAGTCCACCAAATTAGAAATTCCTTTAGCATTTTTTAGTTTCTTTTGATTTACTATAATGCAATATCTATTATGGAATGCATGGAGTGTTTTAATGTTGATCTAAGCACTACTGTGTTGCAGATATTGTGCTTCCCTATGTAGACATATATGCTACAGAATCATTTTAGCTAAAAGAGAATACTAACCTAGAGCCCAAAGAACCATAGAATTATAGAATAAATTGAAAGGGACCTTAAAGATCACCTAGTTCCAACCCCCCTGCCATGGACAGGGATGCTATTCACTTCACCAGGTTGCTCAGAGCCCCATCCAGCCTAGCCTTGAACATTCCCAGGATGGGGCATCCCCCCTTCTACAGGCAACCTGCTCCAGTGCCTTGCCGTAAAGACTTTCTTCCTAATATCCAGTCTAAATCTACTCTCTTTCAGTTTAAAGCCATTACCCTATCACTACATGCCCTTGGAAACCATTTTCCAGCTCTTGTTGGTTCTCTTTGTCTACTGGAAGATGTTCTAAGGTGTCCCTGGAGCCTTCTCGAGGCTGAACAACCTCAACTCTCTGAGCCTGTCTTCATAGGGGAGGTGCTCCAACCCTCTGATCATCTTTGTGGACTTTTACTCCAATAGGTTTAAGAGCCAAGAAGGCTTATGTTGTTTTTTTTTATATTAATTGATATTTTTAAATTGCATTTTGCAGGAATGACTCATCAGCCATAAAGAAAGTAATAATATGGTTGTCATTTTCTCTTACTCATTTATCCCCTAAGCCTTCCTTCTTACCTGTGTACTTCATTGTCTGTGATTTCATGTTTGACTCAATATCATTAATAAAGATGTTGAATTAAATTCACAAGACCAAGTTGGTCCCAGAAGTACCAACAAGGAATCCTTCATAAAAAGCTGATATACCACTGACCATTTCTCTCTGACAGCTATTTATTCATTTTTGCCTTACTTTGATTGTATAGTGTACTCTTTTAAACAGAATGTCACACTAGTGACATTCAAAATCTTCCATCACTTTTTGATTTTGTTTATTAGCCACTGTTATTGAAAAAAAATATATCTCATCAAAAAATGAAAGCAATTTGACAATATCTCTGCTCTTTAAAATTCTCTTTATGAGAATTATTAAAATGAGCATTATTAAAATGTTCGTTGAGCAGTCATATATGAAATAAAAAGTCCTGCCAATTTTCCTATCATCTCTCTGTGAATTGATGAAAAAGCAGATATGGCCTGTGGTAACTCTGAAATCATCCCACTGGCAATTATCAACTGCTGTAACTTTAGTAGATTTACAATCTTTAGAGCTGTCTAGTACTTTAATGTAATTAAAAATTACCAGTGAGTTAAATATTTCTTCAGAAATTTCAGCTCTTTGGGCTTCAAGTGCAAAGAACTTGAGACATTCAGAGTAGATACCACCTTATTTTCCTGATGATGACTTAAGAAAGTCCATAATTTTACAGTAGGAATATATAATCTTTCTTTTCCAAGTTTAGAAATATACATGCATACAATAAATGGAATTTTAAAAAATCCTTTCTTAGTGGATAGCCTTTAATTTTTTCTCTGGAATCTTTATTTCCCTTCATAGACTCTTTTCATTGAATTTCTAAGTACAGTACTGCCGGATCAGTTTGTGTCTCGCAAACAGGATGGATCCTTGATAGTTGCAGACTTAGGATTTATTATTTGTCTATATCATATAAGCAATAAGCAAGAGATACAGAAAAACAACAACATCCATGCAAACTAAATCAAGAGACAAAATAAAAACTTCCGTGGAACATTTTATAAGAATTTTCTCAACCAATAGCTTACAATTAACAAACTTAGCGTCACACTAGTTTAGCAAATCAGAAAACGACCCACGTGGGTTCCAGGTTAACAAAAGCCTTCTATGAAGCTAAAAACAAAATGAAGCTAAAAACAAAATTAATTATTTCGATTGAAATTTTTTCTATCTTTGTAAAGCAATGTATCTAAGTCTTTTACATCCTGAACCATCAGCATTTGTTCTTGTTCTTGTTCCCTCTAACAAATACAAATGTATTTTCTTAGTTCCTAAGTTCCTAGTTTCTCATGAGAATTTGTAGAATTTCCCAGCTTCTCTCAGCCTTCTATCAACTTCTTAAAACCTCTTTCATACATCCTGGGTTCTCTCCTGCTTTTAGGATTCCTACACAGTACTAGATTTTGTTTGTATTTTGTGCTTTTGGTGATCATAAGTATGTCTACTGAAAATCATCCTCTATAATTATCAAAAATAGTAAAAGAAACCAATTATGTAACAGATACCTCTCAAAATAATCTAGCTTAATTTTTTCTTACACGGATATTTTCTGATTCAGAATTGCAAACTACCTGCAAAAAAAATTTTTTTTTCAGTTTTAGCAGTTAACTTTGCAGTATAAACAGAAGGCAAGTAGAAAATAAAAAGAGCAAAGACGGAGGAACCCCCAAGCCAGTCTGTTTCTGGAGGAGCACAGAGGGATGGGGGAGCAGGCTCAGTGCCCCCTTGTCTCTGACAGCTAAAACCTCTTCCTCTTGGTCACAGAGTCTGGTGGGACTCTGCCACTTTGATGTGTTGCTGGCATCTGAGTCTTTAAGGAGATAGCCTGAAATAGAAAAAGAGCAGTTTTCTTTCACACACAGTGAAACTCATCTAGAAACTTACTCCACTTAAATACATTTACTTGGCAGTAAAACATCTTGGCTCTTCCCTGCATATACAAACCAAATGTGAGTGTGCAAGCCTCTCTGTGTTCCTTAGTGGATAGATAAGGTCCTACAGCAAGACTGAAATGTCACCTGAGTTTTTGTATCTCTTCTGCAAGTCCATTTTATTTCTATCTATTATGAACTGTAATTTTAGTTTATTTATATGATTCCTCAACCAAACAATAAATTTTACACTACTTCAGGAATCTGACAAGTAGAATGCCAGCTGAATTTTCAACAAAATTGTGATTTTAAAAAAAGGAATATTATTTTTATTCTAATTTTTCATTAGAAGAAATGATTTCTTACTCTAAAAATATTTTCAAATACAGAAGAAAAAACAACTTTAAAATGAAATTACTTTTCTGAGACAAAATAGAATACTTCATGCCTCATTTCTGAGTAATACAATAGGAAAATGGAAAGATAAGATTTATTTCCTTCACCTTTAATGAGACGAGTAATAGTAGGACAAATGGCAAAATATGAATAATATTTTCCCAGAGGCCACTTCCTTCTGATGAATTATACTCTATTTTCCTTTAGCAGGCATTGAATTACTTTTATGTGGAAAATTCAAAGAACTGACAGTAAGGCCTAACTTACAGCTCAACAAATCACAGTGGTTTAAGAAAACTAACCTTTAAGCACCATTTATTCTGCTGCTAAAGAGTTGAATTAATATCTTAAAAATCAAAATGTAACATTTAAAAAAACATAAATGAAAACATTGAAATTTTTTTTTTTCCTTGCACATACACTCTCATCAACATAATGATTATCATCTCCTAGGGAAAAATAGAATGAAAGTATGGAAATAATGGGTCAGTGAATTTCAAATGACTTCTTGGTTTATGGGCCAACAGGTTAAAAATATTTTAATGAAACTACCACAACTACATTATACAATAGCCAAAAATTTAATTTTGAGTATTTTTACAGAAATAGTTACATTCTTCAAAAGGTCTCAATTGTCTTTCCATATTAATTTGGCTATCATTAGCACTTGTATCTTCTTAACTCAACATCAGTATAATTTCTTTACTGTATCTATTTTTTTTTTTCCTTTTATGGATAATGTGTATTTCAAAACTGATTTGTCCCTGATCCTGTGAATAGGTAGCAATACAATAAGAAATTACATCATCAGAAGAAAAGGAATGATGGCATATCCAATCTGGACACAAACTTAGTCTTCCGTATTTCAGCACTTTCCTGCAATAAGACATGTAATGTTCTGAACTTGGGTGTTTGCCATGTGTGAGACAAGAGCCTCAGACTTTGCTGGTGGGCCTGGCACCTACTTTTGTGTAAAACTTGCAGAAATTACCATCAGTGTTTTCAGACACAAAGTTGCTCTCTGGAAAATTTCTAACCAGTTGCACAGCTGAATGGGCTTCAGCTGCTTTGACACAATCCAGTGGTTCTAGCTTTCATTTGAAGTGTCCAAGATATAAGCTTAACAAAATAAAATGTTCCTTTCCTTGACAACTGCCCTGCTTTGACAGTCAGGCCCAGAGAATAGAAATAAAGAAGTTAACATAAGATGAACACTGACAGTCTGCTTTATTCACCTTTTTTTTTTTTTTTGTTTTTTTTTTTTTGTTTTTTTTTTTGTTTTGTTTTTTGACTCAGCTCTCAAGAGAAAGTTCACAAATGGTAAAAAAGGACACAATTCCCATTAGACCAATGGTTCAGTGAGTTTCATGGTGTTCATGTCACTGCTACAGTAGAGACCATAGAGAGATAGAGGGCAAGGGCAGAAATTCTTAAGGAATAGTTGAACTGTGTAAAGATAATATTAATTTTTATAAAATAGAAGTAGGTATCCTTTTGCTATTTTCCCCCCATAATGAGCATTAGAAAATTTAAGGAACAAAAGAGACAATTCTTCAAGCAAGCTACAGTGAATGCATTGGGAATGGGAAGCCAGAAATAAATAATGTAGGGCTCTCAGTGATGTTCCTTGTACTACCTACAGCCACCACTAGCATGTAAAGATGCTTATTTACACCTTGACTATGGAAAATAAGGAGACAGCTCTCAGGAAATAGACAGTAACTTAGACTGAGATCTTTTAGGGAACCCTCCCTCCTGCATGTTGACACCTCATAAGGCACATAGATAATGCTTTCTTAAATACACCTGATCTTTTTCTTGTGTACAGTAAATAACAGATTGTGTTATTTTTCAAGATACTTCTAAACAAATGTGTAGCTATAATCCCTATCCATACCTATCCTAAGTGAATTCATCACACAATATCTTCAATAACCATCAGAGGAGGATATATTTTGCAGCTACAGATCATCCTACCCTTCCTCTCTTCCTCCTCCCCACCCCATTTGGTGGTTCCATAGTAAAAACATTTCCTTCAAAGACTGCACTTTTCCTTTCCTACAAAGTGTAAACTTTTACTAATCTTATAGCAATAATATGATAGATATGAAAAACCCATGCGTAAAATAAGTATATTTTTATACTCCATTCCTGGCTTTTTAAATTTTGCAGGTCAGCTATCAGATTCAGGTGTGTTAGTACTGTCCACTAGCAGACACCTGAAATTCCAGTCAGAACTGAATTCCTGAACAGATGATGTTGATTATTAAGCATATATATATTTGGCCAGATGATTTCAAGTAAGTATAGTCTTGATGGGTTTGGGTTTTTTTGGGTTTTTTCTTCATTTTAAATCAATTGATCACTGGATTAAATTATTTTCACTTTAAATACTTTTCAAAGTAAAAGAGCTCTAAAAGAATTAAATAATGGGCTTCAAAGGATCACTGCTCAATTTTCACTCAGGAAGAAACCCCAAAAATAAATAATTCATTTTTTTAGGTGAAGAGAAAAATTCTTTCCATTGCTTTTTGGTAGCCTTCAGTAACTAGAAAAGGAAAGTTCACAGAGTAGCCTTAAAATCCTATTACCAAATAAGAATCACCAAGAAAAATACACTGTGAAAAAAGTCTGTTCTCTTTTGCCTCCTCTCTTGTGTGACTGATTACAGTTTTAATCTCACCGCCTGGCTGCCTCAAAGGTTTCAAATAGCTTTTACAGGGCTGTTGCTGCAATCTAGATCCCTATTTGTGCTGTTGCTATGCTTATCTAATATAAGGAACAACTTTTTTGCACTCTTCCTGCTGTTTCAATTTTCCCTAT
This sequence comes from Alaudala cheleensis, assembly GCA_013398995.1. Taxonomy (NCBI): domain Eukaryota; kingdom Metazoa; phylum Chordata; class Aves; order Passeriformes; family Alaudidae; genus Alaudala; species Alaudala cheleensis. Next base: position 348,686 of record VWYE01023556.1, read on the forward strand.
GATAGGTTAAACACATCTGAGCTCACCTTGGACCAGTTCCACACTAACTTGAAAATTGTGTAAAGCTGCAGGAGATATCTATTTGTTGCAATTTGTAGCATTTCACTTGCAAGGACTTTGGTTAATAGCATGGGATGTCACCTGAACAATCTGACCAAGAAAACCACTTTTATGGTATGCTATGAATGATGCTCAATTTGAACAGTGATTTTCTAAATTGGACTATGTTCCCAAGGGTAATCTAAATTTCCTTTTCTAATTTTTTTTTGTTGGTTTTGTTGTTTGTTTGATTTGCTATGTTGGTTCCAAAGTTAAATGCTGCATCTACATACTTATTTCTTGAAAATGCTGAGGCAGGCTTTGGTATAACTTCTCTTCAGGGATCAATTCACCTGGGTAATATACTCTTTAGAAAAGGGAAAATCACCCATTTCAGGTGCTGTATTATATTACTTACTGGAGAGCAGGGAAATTGCACACAAGAAATAAATTAGAAGAGTGTGGATCAATAATGACACAGGACTTTTGCCTACCTAATTATAAATATGTGCTAAAGTAAATGAGCTTAACTTTACAATTCTTATGTTTATTTGGATCAATTTTATTTCATGGTTCTCATTCCTTACCTTTTTAGTACAGAATATAACTTTTTTTGTGTTTTCTTCTCATAACTGGATAGAATTTGTGGCATTTCTTCAGAAGCATCACTAGAATGTTAAGTGATGTACACAGAATAAGCTCAGTCAGCCACACACACAACTGTGTGACACACACACAACTGTGTAACAATAATCTGAAGGTTTTTTTGTACTGGAATTCATTTTTTCAAATTGTTTTATTAGGAGAAGGTAGTCTTTGGCATAAAAGTGTTGTCATAACATGTCATAAACACTTCTGACTTTTAGCTAAGTCTGTATAAAACTTGGTTTTACAAAGTAGCATCCATCTGAAACTTTCTAGCTGCTAGAAGTGATTTGTCAGTCAGGTTTCCACGTCCAGTTGTTTTCCATTATGTGCTCTCACAACTGCTGTAGATTTTATTGAGAGAAGTTTAAGTTTCTCTAGGCCTTGCACTGTGTTCTATTATCTCTTTTTAACTTTCATTATCTATTATGAACTACTGTTTTAAAAAAGCAAGCATGTAGAAATTATTAGCAAATGGGAACCTCAAGGCATATAATGCCAATTTAATAATGACTATACAATATGTTAGAGCTCATTTGGGAGCTGTCAGAAACAGCTTCAGCAGCCTCAAAATAATCCTTGGCAACCTCTACCTTTTTCTTACAGAGATATTATTTTGACTCAACAAGGATTCAATGTATCAATTATTTTGTGACTCAACAAAGATCCAATATATTAAGATATATTGCCTTAATTAGGCAGCCTATTAAAAAGTAATGGCAGAATAATTTCATACAATGATAATTTTACCTGGGGGACTGATCATTACTTGATTACATGATGCTGTTGTCTATTGGTTGTGTAACTTATTTACAGCTGATAGTGAAAACAAATAGCCAATGAATAATTAGCTCCCATGAATAGGTGGCAGCACAAGGATGATGTGGCCCAGCATTAATAACAGCTGGGATGGACAGACAGACACCTACTTGACTTCCTCAGCACTCACAATACTTCTTCTTCCCCTACACTGACTACCTCCACTCCATCCTNCCACCTACTTGACTTTCTCAGCACTCACAACACTTCTTCTTCTGACTACCTCTACACTGACTACCTCCACTCCATCCTTTTATCTGCCATGCTGGATGAGTGGTTAACAAACATCCAGCAGCTCAAAACTTCATTTATTGTGAAATTTACACATTGACAGGACAGTCACAATTCCAGTGGCAGCCAGCATACTTTTGTTGCAGTGTTGGAAGGAAGTGTAGAAACTAGGGACAGTTTAGTGTCTATTAGTAGGACAGAATAGTAGCCACTAATAGTGTACTATTAGTGGATAGAATAGTAGCCACCTCCAGATGCAGGGAGTTTGTCTGCAGCAGGCACTGGGAACTGTAAGGAAGAGGAGGAACATCTCTTTTTGGGATGTTCATGCTAATGAAAATGGCATTGTCCAGCTTTGCTATTTGAACACATTGTCTCCATTTTCTTGGGATCTGATCATCAAATCAAGATTTTTGTCAATATTTCTAGAGATGATAAATCATACTGAGCCATTATCAGAAGTAATCAGAGGGCTACTTCGCAGCAACCCTTCAAAAGCTGATTTTAATACATAACCTAAGGAGAGGTAACAGGTAAATTGGAATTTTACATGGTGGATGGTCATTTTCCTCACTTCTTCAATGAGGTTATTCATTCACAGGTTTGAGAAAATGAAACTGTATGAAGAGTTTAAAACTATGATAAATAAACTGTTAAACTGATACAAGCATATAGTTACATATTTAATAGCTCAAAAGTGTTTATTTTTTTAAAACTTTTGCAATGAAGATTGTTCTAAGCTGTATAGGGTAGGTTGTGCTTGATTAATTTTATGGATTAAACTGGGTAAGGCTTGATTTACTTGCTGAACTCAATATTGTAAAAAATGTTCACTGCATATTTGATGACATGGAGTGTTATTTTACTGACTTGTTTTGATTGCTGTCTAGATTTCAGAAAAACCTTTCAGCATAGATCTGGTTTCATGGGAGATACATAAAAAACCAGAAGACGTTATTGAATGTGTTTAAGTGGAAACTCTAATAATTGCCTTCAGAACTGCTATCTGTTAGTAACAATAGGCTCTTCTGGTTTGGTTTTCTTTTTACTTTTGAAATTAACTGTGAAACTGCAGTACAAAACTCCTCCATATCCCAGGAGCTGCAATGGATGAGGAACCTACTGCCTAAATTTGCCTTTTGTTTTCTATTTCCCTCCTGCTGCCCTTGTATGTGCAGGGACATTCTAGTCTTGCTTTAGCTATTCCTTGTGAAAATAGATTTGGAATCAGTGAATGAGAATGAGATGTTAAAAAACTGTCATATTGCATGGAGTGAAATAGGTAATTCCAGAGCATAAATTATCTGACTCTTTAGGCAAATATCATGGATTGAGATTAACTGCCCTCTCCAGAGGGCTTCTCTTCATGGGATGGGAAAGCACGACTAAATTAAACATAAATATTTAATTTTGGCTCCTTAAGTTAGGGTACATATATTGCACTCTTCGATCCAGCATATTTTTATAATACATTTTAACTTCTAAACACCCACAACAGGCTCTTTCCTCTTACTATATGCACACTGTACCTTTTTTTCATCCTGACTGAGATAATCTTTTATTTGTGCTTCTGTTTGCAAAAATTCACATAGTATTTTACCTTCAGTGAAAACCCAACACTGTTGCATGCCCTGATTAGAACTTTGATGGTTCTGGAAACAAGACAAGCTGAAATGTATGTATTTTTCTATTATGTCCACATTTTATTTATGTGCCTTTATTTATTATTTATAAATCCAGGATGTAGGAAATTCTGTTTTAGAAAAAATTATAAACTATTTCAAATCAACCTTTAGTGAAAACCTTATCACTGAAGAACTATCTGACTAAGAAGCACTGTCAAGAATTCTGTCAAAAGATAATTTCATTATATTATAATTTGTGTGAAAGAATATGTGTGCAAGATGATGTGCAAAATTTCTCTCTAAGAGATGGTCTGCACATTCAGTCTATAACTACATGGTCACTTAGATGCAGCACAAGTTTCTCATCCCACCTGCTCCCTCTTTATTCCTTTGCCTGTTGGTGTACTTTACCTTGAACTAGGCTTTGTGCTGGCTAAGGAAGAAGCTGCATCTAGATGAAAATTAAATCTAAAAAATACATTTTCTTGTCAGATGGGTCAAAACATCAGCTTATTTTTCAGAGGTCTAAGCTGGCTAAAAGAAGACAGAACAATGAGTGTTGGGAGGAAGGCCAGAGTGACATTTCCAAGCTGTTTTTCAGCTGTTTGTCCCTGGGCCTGTACTATGCCTGGAGTTATTTCTCCCAGGTTCAGGATTTGATTGTTTCTCTTGTTGAACTTCATAAAATTCCTGACTACCCAATTCTCCAGCTTGTCCAGGTCCCTCTGAATGACAGCACACACATCTGGTGCAGCAATCTCTCTTTCCGATTTTGTATCATCTGCAAATTGCCTGAGAGCCCACACTGCTCCACCACCCACAGTTAATGAACAGGTTATAATATTGGCCTTCATAGCAACCTCTAGGATACCCCACTAGTGCCTTGTCTGCAGCTGGACTCAGTGTCACTGATCACTTCTGTTTGGGACCAGCTGCTCAGGCCTGCCCAATCCACCTCACTGACCATTTATCTAACCTGCATCAGCATCTACAAGAGAAGTTCAAGCCTTCCAGCTATATGTGGTGTAACTGCAATATACCCTGCAATTCCCTTCAGCCTACTTAGAGGTTATTAATATTATTAATAAATTTACCTTTTAAATTTTTTTAAATTTCTTTTCAATTTACCTCCAAGTAAGACCATGCCTAGCTGGTAATATAGATTCAAGAAACTACAGGCTTTTAATGGTTCTTTTACTTGTCTTTCACTGCAGTGCACATTTCATCTGATTCATTTCCTGCTGGTGACACTGAAGAGTTCTCTGCTGACTGAGAGGGGGCGAGGTTGGTCTGCAGTGCTGCACTGCCTGCAAATATTCAACGATGTCCACAGGCTCCACTGTTTCTGGAGACCAAGTACAATCTTAAAGCAAAGAAATACAAAAAATCCTTGTCTTGTATTATCCCTTGCCAATCTATCTTAGGGCAGAAAAGTATTTTTAGAAGAACAGATCAAACAAAATAATTTGTGAACTCTTTTTTCTTTTCTCTTTACCCTTTAGAGAATGCAGGCTGCATTACAAACAGTGAGAGATTTCAGAAGCTTCAGCTTTGCTCATGGTAGAAGAATACAAAATGTTGACAGTAGGAATGTGGCTCTTTTCCTTAAAGCTGTTCCTGCTTACTGGATTTATAAACGACTGGATCCAGATGGATTTTTATCTTAGCTTTCACCCTGATGCTATTTTGCTTGGATATCACAAAAGTAACAGTAAGTTAAGAGACTTACATTGTTACCAGAGCAGAAAGTTGCGTTTTACTGTACTGACTAAAAATATATATTATTGTCTGAACTTTGTATACATCAGTTAGTCCTATCCCAGTGTTTCAGAAATTACATAGCTGCCTGTTATAGTAACAAGACTTGTCCTTGACTGCAATGTGTTTTTTTTATCTTTCTCCAAAATAGCTCTCCTCAAAGTAGCATAGATAACTTGTTTTCTAATTTTTATGAAATGAAGTTTTGTATATAAGGTTATAGAATAACACCAGTCTGTATTTAATATTAGAGAAAATTCAAGTATGACTGTCCTGAAATTAATTTTCTTAATTTTCAGTCAAAAGTTCCAGGAAAAATGTTGACTTGGAGAGTCTTCTCCAGCAGAACTACCCTTAGCAAGAGATCTCACCAACTAACCAACAATCACTTTTTGAAGTGAAAACATTTGGACAGTTCAGCAGGGCAGGCGGAACAAAAAAATGTATGCTCAGAGAAGACCTTCTAATCTGGGTAAGATACAGACAAATGAGCCCTTTGTTTCACAGGAATCTCTGAGTCAGTATTTGCAGAAGAATAATGAGTCATTATTTTCCTGTAATTGCTGGCATTGATAAAATTTTCTCTAGAAGGAGGAGATAGACAAGTGACAGTAAATGTTGTTCACAGATATTTATTATGTGTTAATTGAGCTATGTGTGGACTAAGTTAGTCATGCTTGCATAACCATTAAGTGATCATTAGGTACATAATCCCATTATCCCCTCTACATATTATATTTTATTTCATTTCAATCTGGTTGCATGTTTACAACTTAGATGTAAGCATTTTAAATTCAATTCCATTATCCTTATTTTAAGATCAAAGATGTGTGGTGACTTTCACTTGAAATATTACAGTCTCAGTTCTGTCTTTTTTCTGTGACAGATCCTAGGAAAAATCACAGTATCACAGAATCCTTTAGGTTGGAAAAGACCTCTTTAGTTATCAAGTTCTACCTTTAACTAATCACCACCTTGTTAATTAAACCATTGCACTAAGTATCACATCCAGCTGCTTCTTGAACACCATAAGGAACTATGGCTCTATCACCTCTCCAGGCAGTCCATTCCAATGGTTTTCTTGCAGGAGCACAGACACACTTTGGCATTTAATAGAGAAAGTCGTATAACAATTAAACGGTACAATTTTAATTTTGGCACCATAAGAACCAGGCATACCAAAAACTGTACCCCCAAGTCAGATGACCAGAGGCACTTGACAGTCCAACTTCCTAATAAGTGCCCACAGGCTCCCAAAACAACAGTTTAAAGCAGGAAAGACAAATACTCTAGAAACAGAAGAAATTAAACTATTTCTTAATTGAGTTTTCATTTGTAAAAATACCTTAATTTATTCTTGGATGCTTTTAGATTTCATTGTCTTGATTATCCTGATGTTCAGAAATGCCATTCAGATGAGTAACTATTAGCACAAAAAGAATAGTCATGGAATGTTGGTGTTATTTATTATGAATTAAAATAAAAACTAAATTGGTTATTTGTTAATTCACATTTTCTCCCCTGGTGCACATCACACCAAATAACATCTGTTTCTCAAGGAGTTTTTCTACTTACTTGTGAAAAATCTATGGAGAAAAAAACCTATAGTCTTGTCTAAAAAGGGCCTGTCACAAACTGTCTAGAACTTCTACCAAGTACAGCTGACACTTCTATGGTTTCATAAACCTTTAATCATATTTATGCAGCATCTCCATGTCATCAGTGATATCCTCATTATGTCATCTCAGCAATGAATTATTTACGCATTTTAAAATGACACAAAAATAACTTGGCATGTGAAAAGTAGAATACTCCAAAATCTTTAGATATGAGGCATTTAAATATATAGTACTAACTGTTCTGGCATTAAAAATTGCATAAGGACATGAGACATCCAAGATCAGCATGTGGAGATCATTTATGAAGTACCTGGTCATTTATAAAGTACCTTTCTTTCATGTGCAGTCTTGGGCGTTTCACTCATCACTCACTCCTCCTTCTGAAAATAACTTGAAACTTAAATGCACATTCACTCTCTTATCAGAAATATTTACAATGCTGGAGATGCTTTTCTCTCCAAGAAATCTTCCTGAACAGGAATTCCTGGAAACATAGTCGGGCTTTCCAGCTTTACTGGTGAGGATGGATTTTTTGTGTGTGGGTATGGGCATTGGTTTATTTGGATACTGATTCATATGGTATTTATTTTTATGGACATCTGACAATCACACTCATGACAGCCTACACTCAACACTGTATGCCCTCCTAGGAACAAACCTAACAATTGACAAAAGCCTATTTTTGACCTATCATGTCAAAATAATAAGTATTTGTACAAAAGTTTGAAATTAAATGGTTATTTAAAAATATTCACCATTAATAGCATAGAAAATGGCTTTACATATTGCTCAGAGCTGTGAGAGTTTGCAGATTTTGTAAGGTACTTCATCCAAATTTTAAATCAGAGGCCTTAGAACACAAAATTTCCCAGCACATTACAACAACATTATAAGAGCAATGCTTCTGTGCAGTTTACTATTGCTTGCAATTCATATTCATTATGAATTATTACTTTTGCACCTTCAGGAATTCAGTACCTTATATCACAGCTGGATTTCCCACCATAAAATAAAAAAATGTACTGAAAGAACTTTAAAAACTGTTGGTGTTCTGCTGTTGGGCTGTAGGGAAGAACTGGAAGAAAGGTCAAGTTGTCAGCACAGTGACTTCTGACCTAAAGCATGTCTATGGAATCTATTGGGCAGTCTCACCTAGAGCTCAGATAATATTAATACAAAATACTTTTTCATGGAAAGATTCATCATAGAAAATTTTTTTTGAAGATTTAAATCTAAGAGACTTTCAACCTTTTTCCCAACAGCAAGTTCACTGGGCTGTGCTGGAAATAGATATGAGAAATATTTATGTCTGTGTACACAAATTTCCCCACCCCCATCATGTGAACCAAAATAAACTCTCCAGCAAACAAAAAAGACATCGTTTTCTGGGTGCCAAGTTGCACCACTTGCTTCTCTGGATACAGGAAATTATTTAAACAACCACACAAGTCTTCCAGAATTTTTTCCTCTTCTCCATTGATTAATATACTTTGGGGACTGATTTCTTCCCAGGATGGAATCTGTTGAAGCTATGTGATGAATTTTTGGCAACAAAGCATTGTTCCTGTAATGTTCTCCATACAAGCACATTCCAGCCACAAGGATTTTTGTGTAAAGATTGCTGTTGGCACTGTTGCTCAAAGCAGGGAAGAAGGGAGACTGCCACTGTCCATAAATTACACCATGAGAAAAAGAGCTTCAGCCACACAATTATGAGAGGTTATGCATTGCCATCCTCAGGCAACCAGTGGAGAATAAGTCTGTAATTTGCAACGCATACTGACAAGTGTTATGGGTTTTCTAGAGTGCGTTAACCATAAATTGTCTTCAGATTAAAAAAAAAAGTGTACAAAATTTAATGTTGAGAAAGTATGTGCATGGTGTTTGTTATTATCAAGTGTTCTTATCAAGAGAAAAGTTCTTTTACTGAGTAGCAAGATATCACTGTTCTTATTTAACAAAATATTCAGAAGAAGAAAATGTATAGGATCTTGCCTTTCTCAGGAGGTAGGTCTCTTTCAGTTTAGAGAGGACAACTGTTCACAACACATTAAGACTTCTCCTTCTCTTTGCACATTTAATTCTCACATGGGCACTCCACCATAAATGTTTACAATCATGAAGACCCCCTCACACACAGTCTTGTATTAATTTCTTGGGAAAATGTATACATTGTTCTTGCAAAAATGTATACTATAGTTCTCTCCTTTTTCCTCCAAATTCTTCATTAAAAGGACATTTCTGAGGGATGTTATCTAGAACAGGAGTTTGAACCTCAACCTTTAAGGTTTTGTTTTGAGATATATGGTGCAGCAGAGACAATCTTTCTTCTGAAACCCTCTTAAAGTGGGCAAGTGGCACTATCAAGGATAAATAAGACACTGACTATCCAGAGACCCCAGAGATCAAAATTAATCTAAAACTTGATGGGATGTAACTAGACTGTTAAATGAATACAGAACCTACTAGCCCTGGGTATACTACACAGGAAGATTGTTAAAACTTCATCTTTCCTTACTTCTGTTACTAACATAAGAAGTTACTTCTGAAGCCAAAGAAAGAAAGGGATGGCTGATCCTTTCCTTTTTCTTGTAATCACAGACTCAGAGATCATGGAATGGCTTGGGTTAGAAGAAACCTTAAAGATCACAGAGTTCCAATCTTTCTGTGGTTGTCATTCTCTAGGTCAGGTTGAGCAGGGCCCCATCTAACATGGGGCTGCCAGAGGCATCCACTGCTTCCCTAGGCAGCCTGTTCCAGGGCTTCATCACCCTCTGAGTAAAAATTTCCTTCCTAAGCATTTAATCAAAACCTACCTTCTTTCAGTTTAAAACCATTTGCCCTTTGTCTGCCCACACAAAAAGTACCTTTTGCTTCTTAAAAAGAGATGGAGCGAGTGATGAAGTGATTTGCATAGTTCTGTGCTTTAATTACAGAGCAACCTTTGCCTGATGACACTACTATCCTAATTAAGTACCATTATGCTACCCTTGGGAGCTTGATGATTAAGCCCCAATTATGTAGAGTATTCATGATGATGGTAAAAACCATCCCATTTTCTAACTGTTGCAGCACATGGTAATGATGTAAACATCCCTCCTGGGACCAAAGGATGTAAACAGTTAAATGGTGCTTTTAGAGACCCAGCAAAAATTTCCAAAGTTGAACATTTCTAAAACATCGAGAAATGTTTTAATTTGCATTTAAGGTAATCTAAGCCTTTTTAAAAATACTGGAAGAATGGATATGCAATCAACAATGGATTTTTGAAGACCCAAACCCCAGTTTTTCTTTTTCCTTTCTTAGACTTCCGAGGCAGATGTCAGTGTTCTTCAAACACCTGTCTTCAATGCTGAAGTTTATGCATGCTCAAAATATTTCTCTTATCAACACATTTGTCAGATTTTTGCCTAGTCTTTGACTCTGTTCTGTATGACTGATCTGTTGCCTCAGAGTTCATATTCTGAACAACATATATAACATTTCTTAGAGAATGGCACATGAAGACATAAATGTTGCATAATGTCTAATATGCTGACTGGAAATGCTGAAATTTCCCCACTGATCTGAAACAGGAAGAAATGTCTCTATTCTGATTAAAGAAGATGCATTTAGCAAACAGACATATACTGCTGCTGTGAAAATTTCATTTGAGTATAAGCAGCCACTAGTTTGAAACAATAAAAAAGACCTTTGAAAGTTTTCTCCTTAAGAAAGTAGAACAATGTGACAGTAACAGAAATTTTGGACAGTTGTGAGTTCTCCTTTTTTGTATCTTTGTCTATTTAAAAGGTCCAAGGTAGAACACCCGCCATGGTGATCTTCTCTACTCCCTTGGACTCTGACAAACGTAAAAATAAGCTTGTCAAGATAATATTAAGACTCATTGGTCATGGATATAAACATGCAATAAATTTAAAAGCTGAAGAAAAATTAGACTGTAATATTGTCAAAGGAGCAGCTAGATAATTTCCTCTTTATTCAGTTCCCAAATATGAAATTGAGTTGTTTTCAAAAGCAAAGGAGTAATATAAATTAAAATATGATGAAGGCCAGAAAGGCTAGAAGACTATAATTACAAAAGAATCATTTGCATGGAAAAAGAAAAAAAAAAGTGGGATGAATTTTTAATCCTTAAAAAGTTGAAGCCAGGTGTTGCCTTATTCTGAAAATCTAACCGAACTGTAAAATATGTTCTTTAAACTGTCATGACAGAGCTTGCTTTATACTTTATTAATTCAGTTGTTCAGTAGCCCAACATTTATAAACAAATGGAAAGACAATCCACATACTTGCCAAAATTATTCCTTTGATCATGAGGGATTTTTTCTTTTCTCTAAATCATACCTGTTCATAATAAATAAATGAGTTTCATTGTCAGACTATGAGCTGTTCAGGAAGTTGTGGGGACAGTCCCTTTTACTGTTTCTGGTATCTTTTGCTTTACATAGATATGTGTATCTTAAGTGATACATGTGTGCATGCTAAAATGATGTTGAAAATGTCACCTCCTGATTTCCTCTATCTGCTGGAAGATAGTGTAGTACTATGATAAAGCATAAGAAGACAAAGTTAAAGAGAAGATTTTGTTAAAATATAAACCAATGCCTTAGGAATTAAAGTAATGGTTTTATTTCCGACTTGTATCATCAGTCTCTGTTTCAGTCACACATAGCAATTTCATTATGCAGGCCTTCAAAATAGTATCAATATCTCTAAGCATGGGGGCAAAAAAAAAAGTCAAATAATGGATACAGTTGGGAAAAAGTTATTTAGTAATTGAAAACTTCATCTTCAAGGCAAACAAGGAACTAATAGCTATTTTTTGGCTGAAACAAAAATGTCAAACTGCGTAAAAGGTTTTTGATAAAACATTTGCCACCTTCAAACTGGGCACTGTCAGGAAAGTCTTTAGCAGGATGAAAACCTAGCTTTGTCTTCCAAGGACTTGGCAGAGGAATCAGAAAATTGTGAACTGAGACTCAGCCCCAAAGTAGGGTGAGCAGTGGGACTGCATCATGAGAGAAGCACAGGTATGGTCCCCACTGCCACAGGGAGACTGAACAACATGGTCAGACACACAGCTTGATTTGAAACTTTTACATGGGGTTACTAATCACTGAAATATATCTTATGTATCTTACATGAATGTCAAGAATAAAACATTCCTTTTTTTCCGCTGTCTTTTCTGTCCTTTTTCAGCCCTGCACAGAGAGAGCTGGGGGTGCTGGCTGGCATCAGGCTGAATGTGAATCAGCACTGGCAGCTCTCCCTTCCCTTCCCTTCCCTTCCCTTCCCTTCCCTTCCCTTATTCTAGGAATAGGTTGCAAATTAGATTGAGAACTATACTGGTAGGTATGTACATTTTTTTTCTGTGTCTACCTTTTCTGGGTCCCTAGATGCAATCAGCAAAACTAAAGCAAGTATTTTATAAGGCTTAGAAATGCCAGTCTGCCACTACAAGTTGATGTGTTGCATCTTTTCCACCACACTATGTGAAAATGTGTCTTTTTTGAAAAAGAAAAGTCATTATTTTTATCATCAGTTTGGTACTGGCATCTGCCACCCCAACAGCTGTCACTCTTATCTAATTGGCCATTTTGGAACAGGAGAGAAAGTTCTATTAAAGAAAGCTTGCAGAGTGATATTATGAAGTGAGTCCAATATTCCGTTTAATTAGTCCACAGTGATAGTTTTAAAAACATTTTGTACATGCCTTTTAATGGCAAAAAAATAGTTTCTTAAGCAGTCAGTCTCAGGCTGAGTAATTCTGGCATAAAAACTAAAGTTCTACTGATGACTCAAGGAAATAATTCTCTTTGAAAACAATTCTGTTCATAATGAAAATAACTCAGGGTAACCATTATTTGGAATTTTCCTCCTTCATATCTATGTGTATAATCAGGAAAAAATGGTATTTGTTGGATGGGTAAATAAATATTGTATGATTTGTTGCTTAGTCCAATTAGGTCTAAAAGTTGAAGCTGCTTGGCCTGTTGGCCAAGAGAAATGCAGATCTTACTAGCAAATGTGCCACAGTTGTTTTGAAAAGCAGGAGTTAGTGATATCAGTTTCTTGCCTCTTTGCTGCTTGTGCCTGTGAGCTACTTTGCTGATATATGTTATGTAGGACATGGCACAGTGTCAATCTCTGCTTGGCTGTGGATTCAGGCAGTTAGGACAGAAGCAGTGAAACAAAATCAGGCTGTAACAACGGACACTGGATGAATATGAATTTAGGTGAAAAGAGACAGGTTTGAATGTGTCTTGTTAAGCAGAGACAATATCTCAGGTTAGCACAAGCCTGTGCTGTGACTAAGAGATAATTAATCATGTAATTTAGGGCCTTTATTTGTGCATATACAAACCTACACCTGCTGATAACTGCATGCAAGTACCTTTACATCTGCACATAAATACCTTTATTTGATGATAGCATGATAGCTCAGGGTAACCATTTATTCAGATAACTACACTCCAGAATTAAACAGCTGGAAGCATTGTCACTTGGAATTTTTTATTGAACTGGGTAATCCTGCAATGCAGACACAAAAATGGTGCCTCATACTCAGGATCCCATTGAGGCCTCTTACAGAAAATATGTTGGCATGTAGGAACTCCAATATCTTAACCCAGCATGGCAAGCTCCAAGTGGCTGTTTAAGTGTGTAAAAACTGCTTTTTTCTGGCACTAGCTCAGGGAGGAAAATTGCCCTCAGTATGAAGCCCTGCATGTGGCAGCCAAGCAAACTGAAGAGCATTCAGGGACTTTACCAGCCACCAGAACCTGAAAGTCTATTCAACTAACTGTGAGGGTGGTCCCTGACTTGCCTTTGGCTCAGGCCAACTAACACTCTCCAGAGAAAACTGGGCATGATTCAGCACTCGTGAGGTCTCAGGTAACATTCTCAAAAGAAAGTTTTGCCATCCCCACTTTGGAAACTTTGGCTTGCATAAACATATTATGCCAGCTACTCTTTGTGCCCAGGATATTCCTAGGCATGTTTCATACACTGAGATGAGTGAAGATGAAGATGAGGGATGACTAGGGAGTGAAGATTCAGTACATTTAAAAACTGATTTGCAGAAATAAGGAAAACAAAAAGAAGAGATAGCAGAAGCTATTACCTCTTCCTTGTCTAGGGGGATCTGTAGGTTTTTTCCAGATTAGCTGAGGCTGTATAGTCTGGTTGTTTGTTGTCCAGAACTCAGTTTGAAACTCTTAAACATTTGCCACCCAGCTTGCCAAGGTTTCAGTCTCTTATTCTTGACTCCATCATTCACACTTCTGACCCTTCATCAGGCTGTGTACCTCAAAACCATTCAAAAATCACATCTACCTGAGTGATTTTTTTCTAAAATATGTACTTTGTAACCCTTTTTTGTTAATCCACAATGTTTAGCAGTCAGTTTCAGGGGCAGATTTATAGATTTGGCTTTGACCTTTTCCAAAAAAGTTTGCAAACTGCTTTTTTAGAACTAATTTCTCCACCAATGACAGGTCACAGAAAAGACCTAACTGCCACAGAAGATCTGGCTTAAATGAAGGACACTGACCAAAGGTAAAATTTTCAGTCTGAACTCACCTTTCCTCCAAGTTTGTCAATATTTGATGTTGGTTACATGCAAAAAAAAAATCTTTTGTTTTTCCAGGGTTTTGCTTTTAGGTTATGACATTGATTGATTGATTGTTTGATTGATTGATGGATGTCTATTTCAGGAAAAAGAGATTGCTTCAGACTGATGAGACAGGAGTAGATTTTTATATATGTATACTGTATGTACTTTAGTACAACTGAACACAAAGAATTAATCTGTGTTTATTTACCAAAATGTAAAAGGGTGCCATTTGCATTGCTGTATTTTTCACAATGTATTTTGCCAGGGTTTGGGTAGGATTACTATTATTGCTATTTTATTTGTTGTTATTGGTATTTAAGGATTATTTTCCTTTTTATTTCTAAATTAAGTACTCTTTGGAGGAATGTGTATGAGTTTTTTGTTCTTTATTGGCATTAGTTGGAGTCTTGAATACCGTTTCTTTGAAGTTTGAGTGAAGAATGCAGGCCACCTTTCAAACTTTCTATAGTTTAAGTCAGATGAGCCATATTTGAAAATGTTTTTAAAACTATAATTTTTTGTGGTTAACACAAGGATATGATCACTAAATATGAAGTAGAACTCAATTTGCATATTTATTAATATGCACGATGTTGCATGAGCCTGAATGAGGCTGTTCTGTAATCCTTTAAGGGAAATATTTCCAGATTTTCTTCAGCACAAACTGTCTCCTACTCTAGAGATGAAAATACACCAATCTATTTCTGTACAGAGGCATTTTCTTTCATAAACCACATAATCATGTTAGGAATAGCTGGGGAAAAAAAGGAAAGGAAAAAGATGCATTTCCACATAAAGAATTTACATAAGTTGTGTTGGTAACTTAAACACAAAGAAGAGAAGAAAGAGAAGAAGCATTGTAGCCCTACGTTTACTGCCTACCTGTGCTGACTGTGGAAGTTCATGTTACAGAGTCTGTTCTACACATCTTCAGTCTGCTTTAGACAAGCACAGAGTTCCACACCCAAGATGCTGTCGCCTTCTGCTGCATAAAAATATTTTCAAAAATACAGAAGAGAAGGTGAGGAAAAATGATATAATTTTACTTTTTCTGCTTTTAGATAAGATGATGAGTGCCTCAAATATTGTTCAAGGGAAATGTCAATGTACTTTTCCACTAAGCCAGAATAAACAGGTTTATAAACTTACATTGTTTATCAGTGTGGAATTCGTTTCTGTCTCAAGGCTGCTGTAACTTGCACACTTAGACTTCATTTCACTGACAAATTTCTCTTTTAATATCAGGTAAATTTGGAGTCACAACCCAAAATCCTGCCTGGGGGAAATTAATTAAATTTATCTGAATCAGTTTGTGCAATTCTAATATTAAATAACAAAGGAGGAATTAATTTTTTTTCTTTGGGACTAAAATAATGCTCTGTTTCTCTCTGCTTATACTTTCCCTGACAGCCAAGAGAAGAACTTCAAATAACTTTCTGAGGTACCATCCACATTCTGAAATGCTTTTTCATTTCACACAGCTCATGAAAACAGAAGCTTTTAAGTGACATTACTTTGAGGTTCAAGTCACAGTTTCCCCTTTCTTCCATTCTCTGTCTTGCTGTCTTTCTAAAAGTTAAAGCAACAAAATGTTGAAAAAATATTTCAATCGATTCAGCCATATTAACTTCTTTAAAGGAGCCTTGGACTGGATGGAGGGCCTGCTTGTATGATTTCAATTTTTTATCCTTGAATAAATTGAAAGATAAATGACATGATCTAAGTAAATAATGTACTTAGATATTAATTCTACCTAAATGACCACAAACATAAAAAAATGGGAAACACAAACCCTGTGTCCATCCACTGTCAGGGTTTTCTGTACCACAGAGGACTCACACAAGAATCAGATCACAGCACAATAGTTTCATGTTAAATCTTTGTGAAAGATACTTAATCTGTGTGAAGGTAAAAGCTCTAAAGCAGGAAGAAAGAGGTTATGTCTATTTAACTCACCACGTTAAGAAAGCATTCCTGTACTCCAACCCATGATATTAAAATCTTACAAAAGTTAAGACACCTTAAAAAAATTAATAACATAGCTAATAATTATATTCAATTATTTCTACCAAAACACAATTA
Organism: Alaudala cheleensis; assembly: GCA_013398995.1. Taxonomy (NCBI): domain Eukaryota; kingdom Metazoa; phylum Chordata; class Aves; order Passeriformes; family Alaudidae; genus Alaudala; species Alaudala cheleensis. The sequence goes on from VWYE01023556.1 coordinate 365,122, forward strand.
TTCTCTTCTTTCAATATCTCAGTATGACCAAGACTGGGTCACTGACCTAATGAAAATTTTCTCATCTGGAGGCTTTAAAACTTCGTTAGACAAAAAAAGAGAAAAAAGGCTTAAGCAAGAAAGTTTTGTAACAGAAAGAGTTTTATAACAAGCCCCAACAGTGTACAAGGTCAAGTTGTCTCACACTGTGAATGAAAGCACTCTTGCAGAGTATTTGTGTTCTCAGAAACTAACTGAAAACCAGCCTAGTCTGTGGAATATGGGTCTAATGTATACTATAACCAAAACAAACATCTGCATTTTTTATCAGCTGTGTTTTCCTCTTGATTTTTAGAAATTGGTTAATAAAAATTATGTATAAGCTAAAGCGGATATTCAAAAGATATTAACGTTATAGTTCACAATGTAAAGGAGGAATGCTTGCCCTCTATGTCCTGGTTAATTCAGATCAGTCCATGCAACAGTAGTACTGACATGACTTTTACCTCATTTAAATACCCATTAAGAAAGTCCTCAACAGTGTACACAAGCTTTTCAGGAGAAATAATTCCTACTCAGTCATCAGAAAAAGGGAGTTACCTCTGCCTTGTCTAAAGTGACTTTCATAGAACTCATTCAAATGCTATGTAAGTCCCCCAGCACTTTTGCTTTCTCTTGATGCATCTTCTCAGTTTCATTTAAGTTAGAGGTGCTAGAGAATCAAATTGGAACAAATCAGGACTGACAAACAAGTAATTTTTTTTTCAACAGTAACTGAAATAGAATTCAGTAGAAGTAATGAAGTCTCCCTGCAACAAATTAAAAATTTAGCTAGATCTCTGGAAAAAAGAGAGTCTTACAGATGAACACTTAGGAATGGCTTGAGTTCTGACATCACTATAAACTATCCAATGTGTTTCTGAATCACACAAAAAAATAGAAAAAATCAGAGTCAAAACTTAGTTATTTTCTTCTGGTGTTGTTTAAAAGTGGACTTAAACATCTCTAGCAGTTTCCCAGAAGTTTCCCAGTAAAAATATTAAGAAATAATTTGATTCAATTTGAATAAATTCTGAGAAGTCTGGAAGAATTGCCTTGATGCACTTTTCTACTGTGCCTCTAGAAATAAGAGGTGGATGAAAAAGGACAGAGGTCCATATACCATCAACATGAAAAGTCAGGCTTTTTTGCTCTGAGAAGTTTCCCTGTTTATGACACCATTATCCAGGCAGTCTGAATAAATTCAGCAAAACTATTATTTCTTATGTCATTCAGCAAGCAAGTGCAGAGCTGCCTTTTATTCATCATCTAATTCTTTTAGAAAAACACTTTTAGAAATCTGTTGGTGGTTACCATCTGAAGGTGATGGTACCTTGGTACCATGAAGGACAGTAGGGCTCTCTGTGGCTGAGTTTCTTGGTAAAATAGCTGTCTGTGTTGTTTAACTGTGACCACAGAACACAAATAAACCAGTCTAGTGATTTTTATTGTTTGAAAATCAGCTACAGAAGAAATAGAAATGAAGACAGAGCAACCAGCTTTTCAGTAATTACATGATTTAGGAAATCTTCAAGTTCATTAGCTCATGGTCTTTTCTGCCATATAGCACCTGTGGAAGATAATTACAGACAGGACCACAGACTCCCAAACAAAGGAATATTTTATTTTTCAATGGTTTACTGAAGGCCAATCATGCCAGAACTAGCATTTATCTGATGGATCTACAATGCTATACTGAACATGAGAAATGTATGCTTTTAGCCCACATATTTTAGCTGTCTGCTTTGGGGTGAAAAGAGTCATGTTGATGCAATCCCAGTTTGCTCTCTTGCCTACAAACGGAACCCAGGGCGCCTAGGTCAGTCTTACAGCTAAACTACAAACAGTACACCAGGATCGAGGATTCATTGTTTAAAAACTAGCAATATATCAAGTATGATTTTAAATAGCACACATGATGATTCCACACTTGTCTTAAAATGTTTCTTTTCAGTCTCTTACTATGGTACTCAAAGGTACTGTTTAACTAATTTAATGTGCAAATCATCTAAAGATGATGGAGCTTTATTCTGCTTGTTCACCTGAAGACTGATATTTTAAACTTTAGATTTAGCAATTTTTCACACTTCCATTTTTTTCTGTATTGAATATCCATTGATATTTTATTGCAAAACTGAAAAGACTTGGGGGTTATGGTTCAGCACTGAAAAGCTGATGTTTTTCTATCAAATTTCATCATCTACTTCATCAAAATTCCATTGTTCCATTCCACCTTACTGTCAAAATTAAGCATCATAAGGTTACTCCTTATCTGAAATTTAGTAATGATCATTTAGCCTGGAAACAAGAAAAATTGACAGATACTTTTAGTGAGTGAAAAATTGAAAACTGAAAAATATATAAGAACAGGCCCATATAAAATAGTTTGATAAATCATGGTGAAATGTACATGCTACAAGCATTTGTACATCCACAAAACAAAAATATTACAATTTTGTCTTTTATTCAAAGGATTTTGTGTTTAATATTAAAACAATGGGTTTTTTACAAAATAAAATATTTCATTTAGCATGTTAATTAGGCTTCTCTAAAAATTAACATTTTAACATTTTAAATCTTTGCAATTATGCACTTTTTTCATGTCTTATATCTCAGAATTAAATTCTTTATGGCAAACTTTACTTTTGCATGCTGTTAAAATGCCCCAAAACTGGTTAGGATGGAAATTCTGAATATTTTCTTTGCTCTTTGTTGACAATAAAATATTAATTCATTTTAATGCCATTATAATTATGGTTGTCTGGCAAAGGTATGTTTCTCAGTGACAACAGAAATTAGTCAAGAGATTAGTACTTTGTGCTGCTGCCCCTGTTGTTCTTTTTTTTTAAATGTCGTTCTCATTCCCAGGTGATTATTACTCGTTAGGTGCAGACATGTGCATGAAATACTCTTTTATGCCATAAAATTTCAACACTCAGTTTGAGACCTGAAGGAACCTGTGATCAATCACTTACTAATTGGATCATTCCTTCACTGACAATAAGTTATAAACCACATAAAAGGCACTCAACTCCATTGTTTGTGAGATCCAGATTCCTCCAGGGAAGCAGCACATTTTACAGTAAGACAACCATCACATACAGCAAAAATGCTGTTCCCTATTCAAATGCAAAATAGTTCTGCTTGCTAGCAAGAAGAAAGAAAGAAAAAAAAAAAGATATTGAAATCTTTCTGATCAAATTTAGTCATTAAAACTCTAATTCCTCTTTCGGACTAATTTACACAGCTCCCACTGGCTCTATTGGAAATTAAATATTCTAGATAGATTGGTTAGGGTTCAGCCCAAATATATTAGCTTGATTTTGAGGATAATGAGAATGACATCCATAAAAATGCCTTGACAATATACAAAGATGAGATCAAATCTTGCATCACTGATCTTTGAATTTGGGGATGAATATCCCCAAACCACATTCAGTTTTACAAGCCAGGTAGAAAGAAATGTTTGGTTACAATACTTCATGTAACTATAAATGTGTGTGTGGATTCAAGGTGAGCCAGTTTTGAGATGGCACCAAAGGCTGTAACAGAATAGTTTACACAAGACTGCTCTTTCTTTTTGTAAAAAAGTATTTACCAATAGTCACTTCAACATCTTAATATCTTTCTCTGCTGTAGAAGCAGGCTTGTGCATTATGCATTTAGCCTCCCAATAACTGAGTTCAATGTTCAATTACTTTAAGGTTTAATTTTTTTTTTTTTCTAATTAGAGGTAACTGCCTTGAATTAAACCTTGGTGACATCTTATTGAACAGCTGCAGAAGAAGACTAGATTTAATTTGTATTTGCATTGGGCCACAGCTCAGATTATTTAATATGGTTAGAAGTGTAAAAATACTAAATGAATGTGGAAGTATAAAAGTAATAATTTTGAAGCACTTACTAGCAAATACATTAGTGGAGAAGTTTACAGCAAAGAGTGTTTCTTCCTTTTTTATTTCAGTCGAATTTTCATAAAAAACATGCAAATATTACTTTTGATTGTTGTGTAGATAATAATTCACAATTAAAAAATCATGTGGAACAATTCACTTGGTGTGCTTACATGTTTCAGATCACACAAGGATGTATGCATGCACATACACACATGTTGATACCAAATCCAAAGGTAGAAGACAACCAGAAAGGACTGTACATTGTTTTTAAGGCCTCTGAATTCACTCCCTCATGACCTCATCAGTCCAGGAAGCAACATATCTCTAGTAACAATAAGGAAAAAACTCCCCAAAAATTACTAATTCGCCAGTCTTTTGGAATTTCTCTGTTATTTATTACACATCCCCAGGAACAGAGCTGAAAATTGAATTTGGAGCAGGGGGACATGGCAGGATATTTCTGACTAAAATTTCTCCTTAAGCTACCATCTACTAGCTACTACTCTCACTGTGTTGAGGTCACTGAGCTATTGCCATCCTACAGTATTGCTTTCCTTTGGAGGTTTTGAAGTATTGGCAGAAGGAGCTAACAGAGGCAGGAAGGAGATTGGTGCTGGCTCAATTAATTGAAACATCCAGAATTGATGAGTGCTGTCAAGAGCTCACTATGAGGATGGCTACCAGAGGAGCCTAACGAAGTGACTGGAAGAGATCAAGGTTATTACAGGAGCTCAGGGAAATCGCTGAAAGCAACAAAAAGCAAAAGGAGAGCACAATGTAAGGAAGTAGAACAATACTTGTAAATCAAATCATGCATTCAGCAGTGGGTAAAACGCTAGTGGAATAGAAACATAGCACGGCAAATATCAGTTTCTACTTATCAATATACAAGGTATCACTAGCACGAGAAGATAATATTGACTTATTTAGTTCTGTGATAGCATGATCCTTGTCTTTCACATATACTTAATGGCAGATATAACAGCCATGTTGTTGCTATTTTCTTTCTGGCTGAATTTCCAAAACAGCAAAAATACCCCCACTAGTACACTTTGGTTTTCTGTTTTTTTTCCAAAGATACCATGCTGAATGTGTCTTTCAAGTGTTATAAGTAGCTGTGATCTCACTGCAGCATGTGCTTGGCTGAGTGAAAAAGTAGTGATGGATATTTTACAAAAATAATTAAAAAGTAAATACAGGCAACATGTAGCAATATATCAGAGAGAGGAAAAAGGGCTAAAGCACACAGAATGAAAGGCAGAGGGAGAGACACTGAAGATGTTTTACCAAACAGTCTAATTCTTTGGATGACTACAGAAATAAAAACCTGTTAGCAGGTTCCATGGAAGTCTGAAGATTGATTATGTGTCCTGCTTCCTCTGTGCTTCCTGTGCTGAGCATGTCTTTTTAAACTGCTGATCTCACAATCTATAGAAGGGCTGACGAAGGAGGCATTGGCTGCAACCTAGATATAAGATTGAAAAGTTCAGAAACCACCTTGAGAACGTGATAAATACTTCTGTTCCTCCCAGCACTTCAAAGAAGCACAGTCACTGGAGATGTGCACTCCTTGATTGGTAACAGGTGGTTCACACTGCATAAGCCTTCGCTTTACAGCTGAAACAGACAGAAAACAAGTCCCGGAATAAGATTGATCAAGTCAACCAAGTCAATGAATTTTCTCAAAATACATGTATTTGCCCTACTCAGTAGACAGATTCTCACTCAGTGAAACTTACTGTGGTACCTATATGAACAGTCATTCCCAAATTTTCTAGAAGGTAACACAACCGTAATATCCACTAGATGAGGACCTGGCATAAGAATTTTTCTTGAGTTATTTGACTGAAGTTTTTAATGAAATGGCTGTTTCCTTCCATTATTCTTTCCAGATACTGGTTAAACTCATAGTAAAATTTAGACTTGTATGCTGCTTCTGTTTGTTGACTTGGTTGGTTTTGGATACTTTTTAATTTTGTTTTGTTTTTCATGGATTGAGATTGTCACTTTGCCAAAATATTTGCAGGATCAATCTCCTTATTTTATTGGCTCCTGTGATCCTTGTTTAAATAATAATGTATTTAACCTTTAGAATCAACTCTTTGTTCTCTCTGACTAGATTTTGTAATCATAAATGCATCAAGGAATAGGAAGAAAAAACTAAAAGTTCAATATTGGCCAAAGAATTGTAAAGAAAGCGTAGTCTTTCAGAAGTATAATAGTACAATATAACAATTTGTAACACAGTTCTGTGCTATCCAAGATACTACTGGTATGTTGCTAAATTCTTATCTAACTTAGAAAAGTATTGTCAAGTATCCCAGAATTCATTATGATTGGACATCTACATTTTACATGTTTTAAAATCTTCTTCAAAACCCTCTTAATTTCAGGAAGTAAGGAATTTCTTTCTCAAAAACGTGGTCATATTTAACCTTCAAACTAAAAAAATTATCAGGACTGCTGATTTATTTAACCCAAAGGAAAAGTGACATAAGATATTAGCTGTAAGCATCATGCCCTCAAAAAATGACACATCCAGTATGCAAAAACAAATATTTGAATGCTTCTTTGGAAATTAGCAGCTGAAAAGAATATTATGAATTGAAACTATATTCAGAAAAGGACTAGTTTTGATCAACTTGATTTTTTCATAGTGTATAACACTTGTGTTAGTTAACTCGATATTTGAATTCATAAAATTGAATAAGACAGAATGAAATAAAAAAATTAAGTTTCAAATCTGAATTTTTAATTTTAAATTGATGTTTCTCAAAATTCCATTTTACATGAATGATTTAAGATTTTAATTTTGCACCCAAATCTGGTGTTGGGGGGTTAAATTTGTTTCTTTTTTTACTTACAGAGTTTTTTCCCTTAAGTTGCTAGGACATTAAATATCGAGTACTTATCGGTACTTAACCAAAGAGGTGGCCAGGGAAGATAAGGCAGAACCTGGCTACGCCCTTTTTTTTTTGTCTCTGGGAGGTTTCCCTTGGAGGGGGGAGATAATGTGAGATCTTGGGGCCAGAAAAGGGACAGGGGCTGGGGGGGACAGTCACTTGTGCTCTTGGGATTCAGGAGAGAGGATGCCCAGGCTGTTAGCTTGCTGCAGGAGGAGTTTCACTGTCACCACCGACCCCAGCCCGGGGAAATCTCACCATCTGCTCGTGTGCCCGGGGATTCTGAGCTCACCTCCTGCCCTATCAGAGTGGGGCCGGCCTTATCCCGCCGCCACCGCTTCTCTGGCCCTGCTGGGAGGCTTTTGGCTGCGCTGACCTCACACCCCTGCCCTGCCAGGACATCCCTGCTGCTCCAGCCACCACTGCGGAACTGCCCATCTACCTCATCACCAGCCCGGGATCTTCTGCCATTCCAACTTGGTGCCTCAGAGCCATTGGGATCAGACTGCCCTGGGATTTGTGGAGCAAAACCCCTCGAGGTTCTTTGTTCTGTCTTATTATTAATGGTGTAGCTGTTTGTTTGTTTGCTTTGTTATACATACTAGTAAAGAACTGTTATTCCTACCCCCATAGATCTGCCTCAGAGCCCCTTTAATTTTATAAATTATAATAATCCTGAGGGAGGGATTTTGAATTCTCCATTCCAAGGGGGCTCTGGTTTTTCTTCCCCAGCAGACACCTTTCAAACCAAGACATCTGGGAAAAGTCAAATGTCATTGTTTAGAGTTTGAAAAAATTCTCTTGATGGTCTTACATGTTGTCTTGAATAAATAAATTAATTAATATTTTAAATTGGAAATTTTCCAGTCATGTTCACTGTTGTAGTGTTCATGAGTTCATTTATCAGACTGATAAGAAATCATTGCAATGGTTGTATCAATAGGCAGAATTCTTCCATTAGATGCCTTCAGCAAAAATTTCATTTCATTCTGCAAGAAACTGGTATGCAGCCATTCCTGAAAAATAAACAAGATTTTTTTACAAGAAACATGCGTAGTACTTCCACTGCTTGATTCTGTTTACATTAGAATTGAGGCCATCCTCATTCTGTCATGGCCATTGTTAAACCATTTTAATGATAATGCCATCATTTTTTAAGTTTGGCCTAAAGATTCACTATGACCTGCTGTAAGTTTTCTACTGACTTCCCTGGGATAACAGCACAAAAAATATTACATATTTAGTAGATATCAATAAGATATAAGATTCATAAACAGTGTTCAAATAGTCTTTAAAAAAGTTATATGGACTTGAAATCACATAAAAATATTGATCTCACAGGACTGTGATCTTTAATCTGATAACTCTGAAATACTTGAGGCAAAAGGCATTTAAAATGCCATGAACAACATTTAGAATATACTGTTGTATGTGATACACACTAAGCATCAATAGATGTTGTAAGGACATTTGAGGGTATGGAGGAAAAGAGCCAACTCATAAACAGTGCATTACAACAGACCTTCAGTGACTTTATCATGACAGATTTCTAGTAAAATATCAGTTTTGCAAACTGAGCATTTCAATAGACCTGAAAGTGAGAAACAGGTGAAGGTGTCTGTAGCTTACTCAGGAAATTACCGGTTCCTATGCAGTGTGCTGGGCAGTGTGTGAAATCACTTCCCTCTGAGGTATGAAGGAGGTGAATTAGGAATGCAAAATATGTAGGAGAATAATATTTAAAAAAATTCCAAAATTTTTAATAATGGCACAGTGTTAGCCAGTAAATAATTCATTAGTTGCATAGAAAAATGTTCTGACTTTATTTCCATTTTCTTTATTTCTGCTGTTTATAAGCATCTCTCTATATGCCCTACATAAGGAGCCAGTGTAGCAACACTGAAGATTGTAACTTGGCTTTTATCGTTCTGGGCAATTTCCTTGCTGTGGGACCATGAGAGCAGGAACTGAACCAATAAATTGGAAGGACTCAGGATTTTGCCATTGACTGAACCAGCTAAGACCAGCTACTTGGTCAAGGTCTAGTTGCTGTTGACTGCTTCTGTGGGGGAAAAAAAAGCCAAGCANAGCCATTCCTGAAAAATAAACAAGATTTTTTTACAAGAAACATGCGTAGTACTTCCACTGCTTGATTCTGTTTACATTAGAATTGAGGCCATCCTCATTCTGTCATGGCCATTGTTAAACCATTTTAATGATAATGCCATCATTTTTTAAGTTTGGCCTAAAGATTCACTATGACCTGCTGTAAGTTTTCTACTGACTTCCCTGGGATAACAGCACAAAAAAATATTACATATTTAGTAGATATCAATAAGATATAAGATTCATAAACAGTGTTCAAATAGTCTTTAAAAAAGTTATATGGACTTGTAATCACATAAAAATATTGGTCTCACAGGACTGTGATCTTTAATCTGATAACTCTGAAATACTTGAGGCAAAAGGCATTTAAAATGCCATGAACAACATTTAGAATATACTGTTGTATGTGATACACACTAAGCATCAATAGATGTTGTAAGGACATTTGAGGGTATGGAGGAAAAGAGCCAACTCATAAACAGTGCATTACAACAGACCTTCAGTGACTTTATCATGACAGATTTCTAGTAAAATATCAGTTTTGCAAACTGAGCATTTCAATAGACCTGAAAGTGAGAAACAGGTGAAGGTGTCTGTAGCTTACTCAGGAAATTACCGGTTCCTATGCAGTGTGCTGGGCAGTGTGTGAAATCACTTCCCTCTGAGGTATGAAGGAGGTGAATTAGGAATGCAAAATATGTAGGAGAATAATATTTAAAAAAATTCCAAAATTTTTAATAATGGCACAGTGTTAGCCAGTAAATAATTCATTAGTTGCATAGAAAAATGTTCTGACTTTATTTCCATTTTCTTTATTTCTGCTGTTTATAGGCATCTCTCTATATGCCCTACATAAGGAGCCAGTGCAGCAACACTGAAGATTGTAACTTGGCTTTTATCGTTCTGGGCAATTTCCTTGCTGTGGGACCATGAGAGCAGGAACTGAACCAATAAATTGGAAGGACTCAGGATTTTGCCATTGACTGAACCAGCTAAGACCAGCTACTTGGTCAAGGTCTAGTTGCTGTTGACTGCTTCTGTGGGGGAAAAAAAAGCCAAGCAGAAGAGGATATGAATTGGAAGAATGAGATGGTATTTGGATAAATAATTTACCTGTGAGTAGATGCAAGGTAGAAGCAGGTGCATGCTGTAAGCAGCAGGGAGAAGCAGGGAGTGTTGTCTCAAGCTGAGACAGCACAAGGTCTCTGAAAGGTTATCAGAGGGTGTGGGTGAGTGCTGGCAAGCAGCAGCAGTCACAGGGGCAATTTGCACTTTGCAATGCTTTATCAGACCAGAGATTTCACTAGAAACATTCAGCTTTGTTCAGTGTTGGCAACTCTTCTGTCCCCAAAATTCAAACCATGTCTTATGAAGCCAGAATGAGATTGGCATTGGGTGCTGCCCAAGTAACTTAGGGAATCCGTCTAGTGACACAGAAGCACAGAATTCCTACAATTGTTCCAAGTAATGACTCTATGACCATAATTAATTCTTAATGGTAAGTATATTGAAAAGCTAGAAAATATGGGTTTCTTGAGAACGTTGCAATTTGCAGGGAAGTGACTGTAAGTTGATGCCAAGTGCACACAAACAACATCTATCAACATTACATTTAAAACAGTTCTGTGATATGCAGGTTTGTTATTTGGACAGGCAACCTGACAGCAGAGATTGATGCACCTATCAGAGAAGAATAAGAATATAAATCTCTGTCTTATCAAAAGGAGAATGCAGGGAGCAGATAGGGCTGATGTGGTAGACATAATCTATTTAGGTTTCCAAGAGACATTTGACATTGTATGGTAGAATAGAATAAAATATCTTCAGGTTACCATGTGAAGCACAGAAGACTTTTCCTTCCAGGCTTCTCAAGCTGCAAAGTAGTACATTGATTCCCAAGTGCAAAACATAATTTCTTCATTCATTTTCCTCTCAGACTTTTTGTTTTTCTACTACTTGTATTATCTAGAAAGCTCTTCTAAAAAACCTCCTTCTATACATCTTCCACTTTTTTGCCTTTGTACTGTGTTTATCTTTTCTGTTTCCTTTTATTTATCCTGCCCCTTTTTTACATGAAACAAAAGTGCATCCTGAATATGTCAGAATAATTGATATTGTCTTAGCATCCCGAGTCTACCAAGAAAAGAATGGGGATGAGCCACCATCCCGTGTGGCCTGGGAACTACAAAATACCCACAGAATATTCCCAAATGAAAAATGGCTTCTCTTGGGACTTTCGTTAGACTTATCAGCAATAGGGATTTTATAAAAGTATTGAATAAGCTACTTAATAGAGAAATTGTATTCTGGAACTCTTACATATAACAGTTTATAAGATATACAGACAATGAAAACACAAAAAGCATAAGTATCACTAACAAAGGTTCAGGTACCTGCAACGCTATTGAGACTTCTGAACACCTTTCTGTCATCCCTTGTTTCTTACATTTTTATCCCCAGGGATTCTATTTCAGGATGCTTAAAGGCAACATTTGGTCAAAATGCAAGAAAGAGGAAATGTACTCTCCTGAAATATGTATCAATCCTCATACACTGTCACTATCTGTCTCCTGCAGGTAAGTGCAAATGCCTCTGACATGCCACAGGAAATCCCTTGTGTCACTACCCATGGCCCTTTCTTTGCAGTTGCACAGTAAAGCAAATCTGCCACTAAGACTGCATCAATTCTAATAGCAACCTCCATCAGAAATTTAGGGTGTAAAGTACAGATGCATCTGTTTTACCTCAGGAGAATATGAAGTTGTCTTTGGCAGCAAGTAAGGCCCTGCAACTGGGAAAGCAAGAGGCTGTAGCAATGCTGATCAGTTTGGGATTTGCTTCAAATGATCAGAACTAGTTTGCATACAATATGAGGCAGATCATTCCTCAGAACTCTTACACTTCTCAGAGAATGTGACTTCCAGGTCAATCAAACTTTCCAGGTCAATCAAACCTGGGCAATCAAATTTTCAATACGTCTGTGGATGGGGACCCCCCCTTTGGGCCCCTGTTCCATGTTCTTTCCACCATTGCTGCGATTTTTTTTCCTTACAGCCAGTTTGAATTTCCCTTTCTGCAACTTGCATCTCTGCTTTTGTGTATTTGCTATGCACCTCTGTGCATGGAGTTTACTGCCCATCAGCCTTAGAACACCTCATGGACATAGCACCACTCTCCTGGTTTTTGTCTGGTTTTTGGCCTCAGTTAGAATCACAGAAATGAAGAAAAGTACACCTTTTTCCATTTTTTCCCCATAATTTGTCTCCCACTGGAATTCAACATATTTTATTTGATGCCCATGAGAAGGACAGGAAAAATCTACTTTCTTATCTGTATGGTTCAGCTAGGCTGAGAAGTATAAATGGTCCTAAATTTCTGGATGTGACAGAATGTAACACTGGCAACGCTCACCTCAGTAAAGTTAAGAGGTCTCAGTCTGGACTGCCACACCTGAACTGCTCAGTTTAAATGTGTGAGCATTGTAAGCTATTACCCAGATGACTACATTTGACCAGATGAATCACTGTTCATGCAGTTATGCATCTTTGTTGAAAATAAAGTTCTTAGTTCTATTTTACAGAGGGAAATACAAAATGAGTATAATAAAATCCCACTCTATTTTATGGATTGTACAAAAAAATAAGATCATATTTCCTGATTGAAGAAAGCCAGTGTGTGTTGGCAAGGAGAGTTTTTATCTTTGAAAAATCTGATCTCCCATCCTAAACCGCTGGAGTTCCTTCTTTGGACAAAGTACTGGAGTTCATCACCTAATCTTCAGAAGGTGAAAAATCATCCCTAAAGCAATAGCAAAACAGCTTTGACTGCTGTCCAATTGGAAAATAATGCTTAAAATTTGAGACAATTTCTGTATATTAAAAAAAAAAAAAAA
>VWYE01023556.1:377984-409578 GCA_013398995.1 Alaudala cheleensis
AAAAAAATCAGCTTACTTCTCCTCACTGATGAATTATTTCCTCAGTCCAGAGAAAAACAGAACAAAATGGTCTTTTATTCCCAAAGTGGAAAAACATTCAACAGAGCAGTGAAAAGAAAAGATTTGAACCCTATATGTATTGCCATCATGAACTTCATGTGCAGCCTTGACTAAGTCAGTTATCCTCCTTACATCTTCAGTTACCCAGCTGACAAATGAGCAAATCCTAATGCACTGAGTGCTGTGAAAAATAGTTATTACCTTTTGAAAAGCACTCTCTAAGGGTCTGGTGTAGTATAAATGACAGATACTTATTTTAGACAAGAAAGCAACAGATATGACCATTTTGTTTCAAGGATTTTCTAAAGGAAAACAGAATTGTTGTCAGTGTAAGCTATTTTCTAAAATAGCAGCAATACAGAGGTGGATGTCTCTCTATTGTAGGTGAATACAGTAAGGCAGCTACTTTAAAGTTGACACATTAAGAAGCTGAAGTGGTTCTATGAGATAGCTGAGGGAGTGTGCTGACTTTTATGCTGTACCACAGGTTTATGTTATCATTATTCTATATGCCATGGAACATACACACAGACACCCTAATATGTGACAGCACATATAAATTCTTACCAAAAGCTTTGTGGAAAAAATTATAAAAACATATTCTTAACATGAATAAACTAGCATGAAATTCCTCCTGTGACATGATGAAAGGTATTTCCTAGTGAATGCATCTCAGCACAGATCGCATGGACTGAAAAAGGATTTTGGAATTCTCCGTAATGCTCTCACTGTGAAAGGATCAATTTCTTCCAAGCCTGACATAATAGACCTTAGATGTATTAGAAGCTGCTAATTAAAATGGTCTGTACTTCTGAATGCAGCTCTCAGAAAAAAAAAGAATGAAGAATGAGCTCCACTTCTGGTGTATGTGTTTTCAATAAAGAGGTATGAGTAGAATGAACAATAGAGTTATGTGAATGAAGGTAGCAATATATTGCTTTTCATGATCTTTTACAAAACTTCAAGCTGTTCAGCATTCCCCTTCTCTCTACAATACTGTAGCAGAGAATTTGCTTTGGATCCAGAGCTGGACGAGGGGACTGACAACTGATAGAGAACGTAACAGTGACAGTGGTTTCCCTTTCTTGCTCATTGCTTTTCTTGCAGTAGAAAGGACACAGCTCTCATGGCTATATACCAGACTGGAGACCATAGTTTTACATTTCAACTAAATCTCATATTCTAAAGGGGAAGTCTAGCATTTCAGATTGTTTTTCCTTACAACTTACCACAAAAGCATGGTTTTTGTAGTCATCAGTGAAAAGACCACTTCCCTCAGTCCCCTAGAAGAATGAACTTGGACTTCTGAAAATCCTGCATGTGGACAAAAACAATTTTCTAAAGTTAAATGCCATGTAAATGAAATATTATTTCATTTATATACTATGAAACAAAATAATTTAACTATCAAATAAAATTCAGAACTGCTTGAGTGTAAACAAGGACTAGATAACAAATTTTTTTAAAAACATTACCACTATAGGAAAATTGAGGTAATTAGGTACTTTCTTTTCCCCCTGAGAAATATTATCCTATTACACTCATACAGGTAATTCCAAGTGTGATGAAACTGCAATTTCCAATAGGATATAATTGTGTAACTTTTTGTTGTAATTGGGACCTTTCCTGTGAGGAAGGAACCTTTCATCTGGGAATTCACCAATGAAGTATCAGCTGGGGTTGCTGTTAATGCCTGAGAACACGAAATGCTAGTGATTTATGAAGTACATAAGTCTTTCCTTATTTTCTGATTTTGGATGAACTGAGAAGTGTCCTGAGTTTTTAGCAACAATTTCAAAGGCTTAGGCCCTTATTAACACATAGAACAGCAACTTAACAGCAAAACAAAAATTGTTTTTTCTCAAAATATCTCCTGTGTTAAAGGCAAGTGGACATTTCTATCTCTAGTTACTAAGTTCTGAATGAATCTGGAATCACTGGACAGGTAATTGTGCGTGATTGAGATACAGTGATTTTTGAAATGCAGGCATTTAGTGTCATCAAGATGTAAATTATCATACATGCTCATGTATAGCTGACAGTTATGACACAGGACTTACAAGAGACCCAAGTCTATATAAAATGGCAGCAAGTGCTAGGCAGGAGAACCCAGGACATTTCATATGATACTAGGTGTCTGTATTGGCAGCTGAATCAGGTCCAGAGGCTGGGATTTATCTCCCTGTTAAATATATGTGGCATCTGCATGTACGTGTGACTAAGCTTTATATGGCTTTCTCTAGGCAACAGAAATATTTTCAATATGTGGCTATAGGTGCCCTGTGACTCCTGCCCTGGACTCTGTCACCCATAAAGCAATGCCTAGGTTTAGTTTCCTGCTATCCAGTGTAATTTTTTAAGAGTGTTTAGCCTGGCCTCTAACTACCTCTAGAGAAGAGAGGGTGTGCCTTTAAAATTCTATCATAAGACTGCTCCTATGAGATGTTTTGGACAGCTGACATGATTAAGATTGAACTCAAAGGCTTTATAAAATTAGGCATCTATATTAAAATTCCTTCATGAGCAATGACCAGGAGAAAAGATATAAAACATATTTAGGCAATAAATGTTAAAATGGTTTTGGTTCTTAATCCCATACCCTTAATTAAATAAAATAAAATGAAGAAAATTCCATTAAGGTTGTAGTTGTATTCTTGTCACATATATTATGGAGGCCCCTTGTCCTTTCCTGTGCTTAGATATTTAAAACAGTCATAACAACAGCTGTTCCTAGCTAGAAAATGTGCCTGCAGTGTTTAAAACTAAGCATATGTTTCTAATTGTATTGTCTCACCTGAGTCCAGTTCTCTTACAACTTATGACAGTTTATGTGCATATGTATTGCTGAAATGGCCTCTGAACCCTCTGCTGAATATACTCCAGCATAGTGATAAAGTCTCTGGAGCTCAAGGATTCTGCCTCCCTCCTTAATATCTGAAAGGTGGTCTGAGAAATGAGAAAGAAACTTACCTCCTTCCCTTCTGCCTAGTCTCATCCATGCCAAACCACTCCAATGTGGGCAAGAATCATTTTGCACCATCCAGTTCTTTGCTATTATAAAGCACAATGGTTGAAGATTCTCCCTGACAACAGATTCCCACACATTTTTGTATCTGACTATTCAAAAGAGCCAATTTGCCTGATGCTATGAAGATACCAATTATTTCTAGTGCTGCCAGTATTAAAAGGCTGTTGTACAGTGAAACTAGCATCTGGCCAGCTTATTTTTTGGTACATTCAGAAGAGAGTATTTAAAAGAATAGCTCTTTTCATAACTTAAATTATATTTAATTGTATTCAACAGTGAGCTCTTTATCTCCCCTTTATCCTTTTGTCTCTGTCTTTTCAGAGGTCTGCTGAAATGCTGCTGTTCCCCCACACTTTTAATACTGAGATGAGTGGATGGTTATTTCTTGAGTTTCTGTGTTTCTCCAGCTTATGATTTCTCGAATCTAAAAGTAATAGAAGATCCTGTATATTTTCAGTGGATCACTGCACTTTTCTGTGTTCACATTTATATCCTTGTTATATTAACCAACACAGAGAATAAACACAGAAAACTTGCCAACCTCATTGGCCTTCTGCCCCTTTGTGAACTCAGGTAAGGATTAGGTGGGACAAACCTCTACATCAAACATTGTGGTTACTTACACACATGTGATAGAAGCAACGCATTTCCAGAAACACTTCATTTCACAAGCAAAGAGCATTGTAACTCCATAAACTTTATCTGAATAGCCTTCTGAGTATAACCACCTTAAGCTTCTAACCTGATGAAGGGAAGAGGTTGGCACCTCCAGAGAACAACTGCTGAATGAAGAACAAATCTAGAGGATTTGGTCTTCTGTGTTAGGTGTGTCACATTTCAGAATTGAGGTAGAGATGGTTTCACAGGCTCTGTGCAGCCCTTGTCCTCATCAGAGAATGATAACACTAGCAGAGCTATCAGGTTATCTTTTGTAATGAGGGGCTAGCTCCTTTCAGTCTGTAATTACTGAATTCTGTAGTAGGTCAGCAAAGGTGTTTTACATAATAGAAAGGAAAACTTATGTAATGAAATCCCCTTTTGCTTTAACATGAGAAGCAACCTGTTTATTATTGCCTTTAATCTCAAGTGTGCACAGAGAATTTAAAACAGAGAAAAAAAAATTACAGAAAATTAGGTCCCTTTCATGATATTTACAGACATTTTTGTTTCAGACTACAACAGTCATCCTTTAAAGACCTAAGTCCTGTGGGTGTTCCTCAAGGAAGGTTAAAAAGGTTAAAAAGGTTATCCTGGCACAGGCCAGACCTTTCTGAGCCAGATAGTGTGTGGCTGGGAATGTTCTCCATTCTGTACCATAGCATATGCAGCCCTTGTGACAGGTCATGGCAGTCTTTTGAATGATTTCATAAGTACAGTTATGCGCAACAAGCACCTTAACAAAGCATTTATCTGTACTTCAATTAGAAAAATCCCTATCATTCCATCCAGCAAAAATACCTCTTTTTCTGTCTGTTGAAGGAGCTGTTACAGAAAACCTGTTCCCTCCCAACTACCCTTTATTTTTCTCTTCCAGAGTTAAGGCTAGATGAGATTGGTGACTTCTAGAAGGGGAAGAATATGTCAAAATAACTATTCCTCTTCTTTTTAAAGATCATTTAAGTATCACTTGAGCTTTTTTTGTAGTCCTTTATCCATGTGAACTGTATTTATGCTCATATGTATTTGTCTTGTCTGGAAGAACCAAAAATAAACACTGTTGTAGAAGCTGCTCACAAAAACTTGATCTTTGTTAAGATAAGTCATTTAATAACCTTTTTTCCCCCTTTATTTTTGTTCTGTTTCTTTACTGAAGACTAATATTTCAATAGTTTGTGGCTCTGAAGAATTCACGTTTTAAAATACCACAGCCTGGAATGAATTCATCTAACATCAGCATGCAACTGGAGAATCTAAATTAGCAGCACAAGTCTTTGAGCTTCTGCATATTAGTCTCAGCTAGGGAAAGACAGATACTTCTGAGCCAACTCTTACATGGAGTGAATCATCTTATGCATACTTTTACTGTATTGATTCCACAGTGAACCAAAGACAACTGTGTTCTTATTACAGACACCTCGGGTGGGTCCCTGAAGTTAAATGAGATAAATCTAGATTCAAGTCACTGTAAGAAATACCTGGGAAAAAAATAATTCTACATTCTTAAGAGAAAGTATCATCTTTGAAAGTCAAAACTGATGGCAGATATACTAGGAAGACCCATATCTTTTATCATATAGTACAGAAAAGCAGATGGCATTTATTAAAATGCCATAGTAAGTTTGAGAAGCCCCAGGCAAATTGACAAAGCAGCAAACAAAATGCGAAATTACAAGCAATAAACCAGTTTAGCTCAGAGGGAAAAAGGTTCTGCAGGTGATATACACTGATAAAAAAAGAGAGGGTTAAGCTTTGTCTGTGATGACCAACAAACAAAAAAGCCAGTAGATTTAGGAATGAATGTAATGAGACAAGCACATTTATTAAATCTTAACACAGAGTTGCAACCAAAGTCAATGAATCTGCTGATCAGGCATACAAGGGAAATAAATGAGGAAGTATAAACTGAAGAGAGTAATGATATTCACAGAAGAGTTTACTACTATACCATTTAATTTCTCTGATGGAAATATGAAGAAATACAAAATTTTATATAGTAAAACCATCCTGCCAGCTCATATACCCTGATGGACACCAAACTTGTTCCTGTTGTTTAGGGAAGAGATTTTGAACCGCTGTGGATTGTTCATTTCTCATTGTGCAACAGAGTTTACAAACACATATGTGGTGCCAAAATGGTGGTGAGAGATAAAAAAAATTACAATCCATTTTTGATCGTGTCTATGTCAAGGACATGTAGTAGAACCAAGAACAAAACCAAGAAGGAAGAAAAGGATGACTGAAAGCACGAAACTGCTTCTGTACAATAACTGAATAGATTAGGAATTATGGGCTGGAGAACTGATGAAACAAGAGTGTTATGAAAAATATATAAAAAATAATTAATGTCTTGCCAAGAGGGGAAGAACTGAGAACTTAAATTCTCAGTATTAACTTCAGTATTATTAAATTCACAGGATATGGTGACACCCGATTATAAGAGGCTCTTTAAAAGGGAAATATGCAAAAATTATTAGACTGCTAGTCCTCACGAAAATGACTGCAGCTCTTATCACCACCTAATACTCAAATTATCACTGAATGGGCAGAGAGAAATACACTTTTCCTACTCTTGCTCTGTTCCCAAGTATCCACTGCTCAATGCTCTCGTGATACCCAAGAACAGTGAGAGCTGCAATCTGACTAAAGAGGAGTGTGGAGAGAGAGAAAGAAGCTCTGCAGTCAGAAGGACACATTTAGTATGTGATGCCATCATTCAAAGTCAGTAAGCAATACAACAGTTATGGGAATTCAACTTTTTAATTTCTGTGCATCCAAAAGGAAGAAACAAAATTTAATCTTGTCCTTTATTCTTGAGAAAGGCTTTCTAAAAATCACCCAGCAAATCTCTGTGATGCTTAAAATAGTGACCTCTCCAAAGCATCCTCAAGTCCACACATCTGAGCAATGTACTGCAAGGCAGTATCGAAAAAAATTAAGACCAATATAAAATTGAACACAGATACCACTGAGCATTTAAGGGCAAATAACAGTAACCAAAGATAAAAGCTAGAAAACCTAATGAGATTTTTCTTTAATAGTAACTCTGCATTGATGTATATCTAGTTGGGAGCAAGGTAGTTGGCCTTAAACAACTGGTCATGGTCCTATCATTGTTTCCCCTGAGAAATTTTATTTGTATTAGAAAGACATAAGGAGGAGGTTGTAGTAAGATAGGGGTCAGTCTCTTCTGTGGTGTGAAGTGAAAGGACGAGGGGAAACGGCCTTAAATTGCACCAGGGGAGGTTCAGATTAGATAGTAGAACAATTTTTTCACTGAGAATTTAGGCATTGGAATAAATTACCCAGGGAGGTGGTGGAGTCACCATCTCTGGCAACGTTCAGGAGGGGTCTGGAGGTGGATGTGGTTTAGTGGTGATTATGGTGATGCTGGGTTGGACTAAGTGATTGAAGGTCTCTTCCAATCTTGACAATTCTGTGATTTTGTGATTCTGTGAGTAAAAAAAAAGAAAGGCAGGCAAATGTCATGATGAGAAGATATATGAAATCTCTTGTCATAAGACACAAAAAGTAAGATCGAGTTTTATAGCAGATCACACATAGATTGACCCTCCTGGTATAGTCAAACTACCTTCATTTATTTACAAAATCAAGGCTTAACATATTATCTCCATCACACACCACACCTAGCTGCAGAAAGACTTGTTTGCCCTGAAGACTACAATGCAATATGATACTCTATTCTCAGTTCAGCTGATGCCCTCTTTAATTATAAAACCACTAAATATGGTAGCTTGTTTTTACTACAATAACAATAGAAATCTATTGACATTTAAACACTGTGATAAACACTGAATTATTTTGGACCTATGGTTTGGGGTTTCTTTCCAGCAAAACAATCCCAAGCAAGCTAGAACACAATTTCTTGAAATTGTTTAAAGAATATGTTTCCTGCTTCTCTGTGCATGCAGTACATGCTTATCTAGTGAATTATTTAAATGAAGAACAAAACAAAAGGAGAGCAGCCTTCATTTAAAAATGCTAACAACAAAACCATAAGAACAGACTACAGTTCTTCTTCTAGGTAATGTCATTTGGGCAAAGCCTCACACAAAGCTTTCAAAGACATTGCTCTCTGAAGCTAATTGAGTTAGTTATGAAATATGATTCAATTCCAACTTACTTTTGCCCAAAGAAATAGAACTAATATATTATTTTTTAAGCACTGCATTTTGATCTAGAACATTATTTGAAATAGGGAGATAGGGTCAAATAATTTCAATAAAGGATGCACAGAACTATGAGGCATTTTAGCACCTTCCTACCTCTGCAGTTTTTGTTACCTTTCTCTTAAAACCCATGTTAAAATATGTAAATCATCTGCTAGGTACAATTCACACAAGAAAAATAAATACAAATTTAAAAATAAAAATAGTAAGTACAAATTATGACAGTTCTGAATTATTGGGATTGTCCTATCAAATCTAAAACTCTAATCATCTTTTCAGTAAAAGAATCAAAACATTTCAACAATTCCAATTATTTTGTAGAGGAATCATAATAATAAAGAGTAATTTTATAAAATGCTGCAATTCCAGTTAACAAATAAGCTTTCTGAATTTAGTCAAAGACCTCTTATTGTACTTTTAGAATACCCTCTTTTGCAATTCATGTCACTGCAGGGTCAACATCATTGCTGAAGAGCAAATTTTTTTCAGTTCCTGTGTGATCAGTATATTGTTTCTTAAGACACTGATGTTTCCAAAAAATAAAAGCAGATACGGATGTTTAGTTATCTACATAGGACCATAAAGGGTTCTGAATTTATATCCACTCACAGAATCAAAGTTGAAGAGTGAAACAGCTAGAGCTAGGACACTTTAATTTATTTCAGCTTGTATAGGCTGCAGGGCAGGGGCAGGAGCTTTGCCTGCAAATAAGTGAGGTTGTTAAGTTGAAAGGTCTCCACATTTTGGACCTTCGTAGATTCCCATTCTCCTCTTTCAGGATACCCTGGAGAAACTGATGTTATACAGAATACTAATTTTGTGTGGTTCCTGCAGAAGACAAATTGTGGCAGGACTGTAATGCATGCAGCTTGCATGTTGAAGGAAGGAGATAAGGGACACCTGGGTACAAGTGCTTTGTTTCTGTCTTGCCTTCTGGATTCAAATCACCCATGGAGGAATAATCCTTGCTTTTCTAACAATGACTTCTCTGTAATCATACCAGTTTCAAAGCCCCAGAAATTGTCTGTCCTGTGGACCATTTGAAATGCAGCTCTAAATTCTGCCTGTATGTTCTTCTCTACACAATCTGTACAATCAGAAGAAAATTTTATTTTTGAATCACAAATTATTTATGAAGGCAGGGAGTTCCAAAGAAACCTGCACTATATTTACCATGTCTCCTGCATTCCCTGAAGGACAAGTAAAAAAAAATTTTATTGCTGACTCATTTTAGGTGTT
The DNA here is from genome assembly GCA_013398995.1 of Alaudala cheleensis. Taxonomy (NCBI): domain Eukaryota; kingdom Metazoa; phylum Chordata; class Aves; order Passeriformes; family Alaudidae; genus Alaudala; species Alaudala cheleensis. Next base: position 387,159 of record VWYE01023556.1, read on the forward strand.
TTTTAAAATTAAAAGTATGTTTTAAAAAAGGATTTTTTTTTATTTATACATTATGAGTTTTTGTTATTTTGAAAACACTCTCTACTGTTAGTTAGTCAAACTCACATGAAGATATGTTTGCAAATAATTTGTTATTTGAAATAATATGTAAATATGAAATAAGGTTACCAAAGTATTAATCAGGCATGATTCCACTTCATGTAGAGACCTTGAAATTATCTATTTGATAGGAAAAATCCAAAAGTAGTGACATAAATTATTCACCCCAAGTAATTCAGCCAGACCTAACGAATACAGTAAAGAGGAGTTTGCATATTGCACAAAGGGATCATTTAAAATCCTTTATCACTTTGTTCACCTCTCCTGCCCTTCTTCATCTTCTTTGCAATTCCAATAAGGCTGCAACATCACTGCCACACAAAAAGCATTAGTGATTCTATTTAAAAGGTGCCAACCCTGTTGATTGTCTACCTACCCCACTGTCAGAATAGAAACATCCTTTGTTTATATTCCAAAAGGGATATGGGAATTATTTTGGTAATTTAGTGATTTTTCCCAAGTCTGTATTTCTAAACAAGACCAAACTATTGCTTGAGGTCATATGGTATCATAATAATTTTTATTTTTTGAATAAGCAGGTTATTAATTTGGACTTCTATGAAGGTTTCCAATTTTGAGTTGTCATCGCAACTTATTATGAAGCAGTAAAAAAAATTAAACAATCAGCCAAATTACCAAAGCAAAATAACCCCTAAACATTTGAAGCATAATGTTTCATTCCCTGCTTTTAGGATGGGAATGAATGTCTTTCAGGCTACCTCCACTGTATTTCTTTGGTTTCATTTATACACAGAGAACACCTCTGTGCCATGGCCATGCCCTACATCTGGTACCAGTGCTTCAGTCCAATTCTTCCCAGCTCATATTCATTCTGTCAAGACAGGACTAGATGTCTGCAAGATTCCTGGATAAGCTTTGACTTCTGAGAAGAGGGAGTACTTGGAATTACAACTGAGTTCCTATTGCTAATCCTACCCTGTTCTGTTCACTTATGGTATGATTTCCCACACCAAATACCCTAATATTTTATGTATTATCTCAAGTGGAAGGGCCTCAAGTTTTCACTTTTAGAAAGTACACTCAAATCCTTTACCTGATTATCATTTAGAAAATAAGAATGGGAAAGCAGGTGATAGATTAGCTGTATGCTCTTGTTTCTGTTTTATCACCCTGAAAAAAGCAGTTAAGTCTCTGTTAGGTCAACAGAAACACAGATTGTCAAGGGTTATATAATCCAGATCTCATAATTTCCAGCGCTGGGCTAAGATCTGTTTCTTACCTTTCCAGATGATTAATGTCCTCAGTTTGCTGTACTTGGTCTCTTTAGTACATGAGAAGAAAGAACATTACACAAGGGTGGTTATTTCTGTGCTTTTTCACAGTTCAATAAATCCTGGAAGGTATTAAAAATCAGGCAGAATTACACAGAATGATATCTGAAAAGTTTCTGAGATGTTCAAGTGGTTGAGCCATATCATCAGGTTACAAAATGGTCTCACAAAGTGTACAGTAGGTCATCCCATGAAGAACTTGGTATTATCTTCACTCATAAGAAAGTGAGAGAACACCAAAAGATTTCCAATATAGACAGAATCTGAGAAAATTTCTTGAATCTCTGTATCTGTGCTCATAATTCAACAAAGATCTTCCTGGGTCTATCTTCCAGCTATAGTGCAGACTAAATGAGGATTTGAAAAATGAAATTAAAAGTTCCCCTGAGTGACACATTCTTGCTCCTTTAGGAAACTTAGTTGTTATCTGAAAATGTAAAGACTCCTCTGTTACAGAGCAGGGCTGCTCATGCCTGATGAGTCAGCTCTTCACTTCTCTGCTGCAGAACACAGCAATCCAGTCAGTCTTTAGGCTTTATTGCACCTCTAACATTAACAGCTGCACTTTTGCACATTCACTAATAGTGCCTCTTTGTGTTGCCAGTGTCCCCTTGCTGACATTCCATTTTCTTTGTTTGACACTTGCTGTTGACTCTTGTGAGAGGGAAAGAACTGAAAGCCTTGGCATTTCGGTATGTGCAACAAGGCAGTAGCTGATGAAGTACAATTACTCATACTGTGAGAAATTACCAGTTATATTGGTGTGAGGAACACTTTCAATCATAGTATTGTCTTAATGCTTTCTGAATTAAAGCTGGATCCTGAAAAGATATATCCATGTATAACCATGCCGTGAGTGCTTATGGGGCCTTACTGAAGAGCAAGCCCAATAAAGTTACAGACTCACTGGCAAGTGATGGAGACAACTCCAGTAACTAAAATAAATGACATTGTGTCTCAGATTAGAAGGCATATATACTAGCTTTTGCTTTCAGTGCTGCATGGAATTATTGACAGATATAAGGAAACAAAGTTGTTATAGACTGCCATAATTTAAAAAATTCAGCAAAGTTAATTTAATTTTCATTTATTATAATGAATTATTTTATATACACTATTTTGGAAGAAAAAGGTTTTTTAATTACTTCCAAGCCAGCTTCATATAAAGTCTACTTTCTCTCATTTTCCTCTGCTAATTAAAAATATATTACTACAATTTTACATGTTAGACTTCATACACTAGATGAAAGAGTATGAAGATGATATTCAAGATGAAGCTGGATATCTATGGGGTAAAATCCTGGCAAGGTGGAAAGCAAATCCAGCTGTAAATGACATTTTCTTGGTCTTGTGTCACAGTTTAACTCAGCATACAGCTAAACACCATGGAGCTGCTCACTCCTTTGGCCGGGGGGAAGAACCAGTAAAAAGATAAAACTTGTTGGTTGAGTTTAAACAGGCAGTCATAAAGCAGTGAGATGCCCCACCCACACCCCTCCACTACCACCAGCCAACTCCACCCAATTTTATTTTTCAACATGATACTATTTGGTTTAGACTATCCCTTTAGTCATTTGGGGTCAGCTGTCCCAGCAGCGTCCCTTCCCAGCTTCTTCTGCTCCCCAGTTTACTCACTGATAGGGCAGCATGAGATGCTGAAAAGTCCCTTGATTTAGTGTAAAAAAACTGCTCAGTAACAATTAAAGTGTCACAGCGTTATCAATATTATTCTGACCCTAAACAGTATACCAGTGGCTGGGAAGAAAATTAACTGTACCCCAGCTGAACCCAGGCCATCATGAACACAAGAACATTTAATTTATCTTTATCTTCACACCTACTGTAAAAACACATAGATTAAATATCTAGGCTCTGCAATGCCATACTTTGTATGTGAATCTGCAGCATCACAGTAGCCAGGTAAGGCTTCCATCAAACTCAAGGTCCTTTTTACTTGCATGCCAGTCAGCTCTATGACTAAGCTATTCTGGGTTTGCTTCTTAGCCGACATTTCTCTATCGTTTTCTCTGGTGCACAAATGAGGATATTTATTCAGGTAAGTAAAGAGGAGCTTTATCAACCTACAATAAAAGTTTGCTGCACCAAATGTATCTTTCAAAATCAGATGTGCAGAGGATTTTGATATTTTTCTGATAAATAATATTTATTGTAATATTTTCTTTCTAATAGTGGGAGTTTCTAATTTCTCGGTAGTCAAGCATACATTTATATCTCTGTACTCACATCAAACGACGTGTAATCTATTCATTTCCATTCAACATGGAAACAACTATGTGTGTGTTAACTGCCACCTTGTTTAACACCATTTTTCAGTTCTGTGCTAACAAGTAATCTGTATTTCCTATAACTGCAGGACTCACAGCAAGACCCTGAGAGCTCAGTCTAGTCCAGCTACTTCCTCACAGAAGGAGCAGCTGTATTCAAACCACTCTTGAAAGAACCTTGCACAACCTATTTTTGAAAAACAAGATGAGAAAACCCTACTATCCAACACAAATCTAACCCATAATGACTTCTGATTATTAATTTTCTTTTTGAAATAACCTTTTTTATTTTGAAGACTTATATCACCTCTCAGTGTTCTGTGGCTTGAACAAACGTGTATTTTGTTATTGTTTCAGGTTTGCAAGAGTCATGTGGTCACACACACCACATACAGAAGGCTTGCAGGCGGCTTCCATTTTTTATTTTCTTTTCCTTTCAAGCATTTTTGAAATAGATTTATGTCTATTACTCAATAGTAAAGGCATGGTAAAAAAAAAAGTCTGTCACATGGCACTGTTGCTAAATGATTAAATGTTACTTTCATGTATTTCTGTCTTTCAGACACTTTACTGAAAGGAACAATATTACTGTGTCTCAATATTCATCATTCCATCTGAAAATTCAGAGACTAAAAATAATCTAAATTAGGTTAGACAACTGATGCATCATTTTTTATATTCGAAACTAGGTTTTGGTATTTTTTTTTTCCTAGATTTTTCCTATTTCATGTACATCAATGCAAAATGTCTCAGTCACTACAAAATCCTACTTCTTTCCACTTTTAAGTGAGCACCTGCTGATAGGTGAATCTTTACAATCAAAGAATAAATGGAAATAAATTAATAAGGAAACTCTAGGTATTATGTTATAGGTGTCTCATTGGAAAAAATATATAATGCCTTAAAAGTAACTCAGAAATCTTTTTAAATTAATTTATGTATTTTAAAATTATTTCCTTTTTCTCTATGTGTAGTCTTTCATCCCAGTTCTTTCATCTTACTTTCCTGCTGCTAGTAGGTACTCTCCAACCATGCATGAGGAGTCTGGCTGCACTTAACCTACCAAGCAATGCATGATCTTATCCTAATGAAAAACTACAACTACCCATCTTCAAAAAAGCAACTGACTACATATATAGAGGGTGTAGTGTGTGGCTCCTTTTTTTTGGGTTAGGTTTTTTTTACTGTTTGCCAAAATGATGGATTTTTTCAACCCCTTCATCTAGTGTCTCTGGTCCACAGTGATGGGCAGATGCAATGGTGGCTAAATCCCTCATACAAGCATGTAAGATGGGTGGATTGAATCAGTCTTTAGAAGAGTATTTCTGTCTTCAGAAGATCTAAAGATACCACCACATCTCTGCTCTTCAATGTCTCTGTTTCTCTATTACCTTTCTATCTCAGCTCTGAGATTTACCCTACCATATTCAAAAGAGGTACCTCCACCAATGTATGAAGCAGATTGATATACTCCCTAAATGTATTTCAGTGGATATTTTTATTGTAATATAACTTTTTTATAACTTCTAGTTTTCTTGGATCTTTCACTTCTCTTCTTGAAACTTAGTATGTAAATCCAGACTCACAGAAACTTGCACATTACTTTCTACTGACTCTCACCTTTGCATTTTTCAGGGAGATCTTGATTCTTACAATCAGATTTTTGAGACAATATTCCCCCACTGCTCCCTGCTATTTTTTTGTGATTTGGGTCTGAAACTTTTGATTTAACAGAGACATCTCACACCATGCTATTTCTGCCATATTTTGATGATATACAAATATATACACCAGTTTCTAATTAATTAATTGTGCAATGAAAATGGATGATGCTACTTCATGACCAAACACTGTAAATGCCCTTTATACTATTGAAACTCTTTAAACTCCTTTGACTAAGCTCTCTCCATTAAATGCTCAATAAGGTAGACGAAAAATTTTTGATGCTGGTTGATAGTTTCTATGTCACTCAGAATTCAATAATGTTCCCGTTCAGATTGTAACACAAAATTGAAAATGTGTGTGGCAGAAAGGAAACCAAGTAAGCAAAAGACTTCTTTCTAGTGCACAAAAACTTAAGTAGTTGTTCTGTCACTGTGAGACAAACTTTTGACTGAATCTGAAAGTTAGTGTCTAAGGAAGCTTCAAGCTCTACTGCAGCCTAAACCCTCAGTATTTTCCATCATGCATTTCTGAAGAAAAATGGTTGTTTCTTCTGCAGGGACACAGCTTATGAATTTTCCTCGAGCAGCTACAGAACTATTTTTTAATTTGCTCTTTAATGTCTTTTTTTGTTTCTATTCCCCTTTTCCATGCTCTAATAAGGTGCAACTCCACCAAGAAATATGAAGCAGAGTATGTTTCTTAACTGTGTCTCAGATTCTTTACTACAATTTAAAGAATAGGTCAATGATACAAACATAAATTATATCAAACTGAGCAGGTTTTCTAAGTGTGCAGGAAAGATACTGGATATAGACACTCAGCAGCTGCAGGTGAGTAGCTGGAGTTGATTGACTGAGGGATCTCAAGTGTGGTGACCTTGCTTTGTTGCAAGGGAAAGATCCGGTCTTTATAAGCTAGGACCTGCAAAGCTAAACTTGCTGCTTGACTTATCTTCCTCAGTCTTATCTAGCAGCTGAAAAAGAGTGGACAGAAGTTCTTGCAGGCTAAGTGAGAAAATTTACTTAACTCTTACACTCACAAGTGAATTTAATTGCAGACCACTATAAATCAATATGATCATGTTAAAACGCACAGTTATGAGGCTTTTGGGGAGAAGTTTCTCTTCTGAATCACAACTGAGCATAGAAAGTAAGGCACCAAGCCCTGAGAAATCCTGGACAGGGCACAATCATTGCTCAGAGAAGGAGCAACTTTCACAGTCAAATAGCGAGACACATTGGGTGGGATTTTTGACTTCAGCACATGTTGTTCTTGTCATTTTCTCCCCCATAGAGCACCTCAGTTGTCTGATAGCTGCTGTTCCAGAAGTCTTAAGGTGGATTATCCTTATTATATCTGTTTCCTTTGTGCACACATAGTGGATATCACAAGTTATATAAGAGGACATAATATCTCTTCTGACTCATGCCTAGCAAATATAGCTCATCTTGTACTAAGCAGTTGATTTGGATGATAATTTTGGTCACGGGCGTTCACTGACAGACATGATATTCCATTAAGGCTTTACAAGGTGTACCATGTTTCAAGATGGCTTGTTCCTATCATGGTATCAGCCTCAGAGATTCTGCTCCTAAAATGAACACACAAATTCTATAAAAATGAAACATTCACATACAACACAACTCCAAGGATTAATCATTTCCACCCTTTTCTAGGAGTTCTTCTCACAAAAAACACCACCTGTGGAAGTGATTTTCCATGCTCTTTCTGATTATTCCAATAAACCAGCTTGATGCTTTCTCAACATTCAGTTAAAATTTTTGTTGTCTGCAACTGAACATTTTCCAATTCTTTCCATAACTAAATAAAATTACCATTGCACTTGCAGCAGTTTTTGCCTCAGGAAGAGCTCTGAAGTACCACAGTGATAGCAGCTGCCTCATATAACTAACTGGTGTGGTTTTAAGGGAATGATTATTTGTTTTCAGAAGTAACACCTGTTAATATGACTCTTGCTGACAATATTCTTTACTTTAAGTAAGGTATTTAGTGACTGCTGACAATCTGTAGGGACCGGACTGAAAACTATTGCTATTTTTAATAAACAAACTAGCAGCAGTAAGCCTACAGAGACCATCTAAACATTATCTGTTGACTGGCAGAGAGAATCAATCCTAATATCACTTTTTTTTTTTTTTGCCAGTAATCGCTTTGGCTTCTTGGACAGTTTTCTCTGTAACCTCAAGTGCAAACTGAACTTTGAAAAGAACAAGATCCTAGATAAAGTTAGGAAGATTTTCCAGGACTCCTTGAGTTCTGTGAAACAATTTAAATGCAGCAGTCTGAAACTTGGCTTCTGTCTCAAAACAGCTTTGAGTCATATCATGAGGGATAACACAAATTTCCCCCTCCTCACCCCAACAAGCCCAGGGTGACTATGCGACTATTATTACAATTTTAATCTCCAGATCAGGGGCTCAAAACACACTGAAAAACTGTAACATATAAATATACATATATATATGTAACCTAGAATAACAGATTAGGAAATTAAAACATAGTCAGGTGGAGTTGAAGGAATTGAAAGGGAGTCTTTGCTGTTGCACTCTTTCTTGGCAAATAATTGCATAAAATAATGATGAAAAATGCATGAGATGCGTCAAGGAGTTTCTCACCACCCACTGCACTAGTTCATTTAAAATGCTTCCCCTCACTTGGGAAGAGCTGAAATTGCAGCCGTGGTTATTAATAGCTCCAAAGGGGATCTGAAGTAATTTGTCTCTGGCAGGTGTTTGAAGTGCATGGCAACTTTTTTCCTCCTATGCTTTGAGTAAATGAGATCAAATCCACGTGTCATCCTCCATTTCAAGAACTGAAGAACTGCCACTCATCTACCTCCAAGGGCAGAAGACATAGAAGATAATTAAACACAATAAAGCAGTATGGAATGCAAAGATCACAGTAAAATTCTTCTAAAAGCACAGCAGAAAAATGCATAGTGCCACTTTTGATAGCATCTGCTCAGTGAATCACATAGCACCTGGGCGTTCAGTGATGCAATATATTTTTGTCTTTATTTTTAATACAACCCTTCATATTATAAAATTGCCATAATATCCATATGAAGTAGTTCTGTGTAAAAAAAAGTCTAACTGGTAATTCAAGGGTATAGTAGAGACCAGATTTAGCAGTTGGGTGTAAATCAGAACATAGGAGGATAGATGGATAAGAATTATAATGGTAATTGATATGAAGAGACAAACGAAACAGCAGAACTAGGAAGTCCATCATCTTCTGCTAGCTTTTATGACCGGATTCCATGTATTTTCCTGCTGTGTTATCCATAAGCAGAAACATTCATAACCATTATGTGCTATCAAAGCCACTCTTAGTATTAGAGTGAATTATTTCCTTCTGTAACATTTTCCTATTAAAATGAGCTATAAACTGCAAACATATACCACCTTCCAAGTCATGCCAATTATATGGCATTGGTTACTGTGGACTGAAATGAGTTAGGTTCCCCAGGACTTAGTTCATGAGTATTTGAGAGATGACCCTTTATTTATTACTTTAATACATTCTTTGTCTTGTAATAAGAGGCTTTTCACTATTCAGAATAATATGAAATAACGATGCTTTGTTTCATTGAACCATTTCTTATTACTTATTCAGAGCTATCAAATAACTATCAACACACTACGTATTAATTGGTACCCATGAAATAACTTGTATTTTATGTCTGCAATTTTATAAGGTAACATCCCAGATTCACTGCAATAAAATTAAGTATATTTCTGGCTCAATAATTCAGAGTTTATGAGAGCTCTACTTCAATCTGCAGACATCCATCTGCTTTAAAGCTTCTTGGGTCACAATATTATTGTTATTTATTTCTATTAATAATAGAACAGACTCTATTTTAGAGGTATAACAAAACTCTGGTAGTGGGTTTGAGCCTTTATAACAATTCTATACCCTAAAAGATTCTGATTACATGAATGTTATCTCTACTTTTTCTTGTTATTGGTGCAGTTGTATTGCTTTATTTTGTATTTCTCTTGCAGACTAATCTTGTTTAAAACTTGCATTTATTACTTTAAAGTACCAATTTACTCAATGAGAGCAAGATAGTGCAAAAAGTACGAGGAAGAAATTAAGAAGTGTTCATTAATTAATAACACATGTTAGCGGTGACAAATAGCTTTTTTCAGTGAAGGCTTAAGTCAGCAAACCCAAGAGGAAGGAACCCTGTGACCATAAAATGCACTACTGACACTGCTGGAAATTTAGAAAGGGGGATTCAGTTGGAGGCACAGGGTCTGTATAAAAGCATGGATCCCTACCACAGAGATGCATCTATAGACTTTAAGGATGATAATTCTAAGTCAATTAATATAGTTAAGTACTGCAGTTGCATTTCTCTATTTTTCATTTGGTATTGGCAGACAAACCAAAGCAAATAAATCTTCATACTACATCCTGTCAAACACCTAAATAGTAAATTGTAGTGTCAATGTTTCTAGTTCCCTAATACATTCTTTCCTAAAAAGAAACAAGAGGGAGAAAATTTCTAATACTTTCAAAACCTTCTATTTTCACATTTTCATTATAAAAGTTGCCGTTTTCTTTGTTTCACTTTTTCAGTGGATCCAAAAGGTTTTTTAAAATATTTTTTACAAAAAATACTTTTATATTTTATATTTTCTACACATACCACACACACACACATCCCTACACACTCCCCCCATTAGAGCTCATACAAAATGAGAATGACTTGAAGCCCCAAAGTCTTTCTGAACTCCAACTTTTTGTTCCTTTATATGACAGATGCACGTAATGTTTAATATATACCAGAATGGTTCTGTCACAAGATGGAATATTAAAGCCTCAATCCTGCTCTACTTGCAGCTAATAGAATCAGGCTGTGTTCTAGTCACAACAAGGTTACAGTAAAAAAAGAGATATATTAATTTAAATACTTTTTCCTAAAGTTATGTGGTTGTGGGACTACTGTACTTTTAGTTAGCTTTTATTTGTAAGGGATCTCAGACGGGCTTCTCTGTTGGGAGTCTTTGCTCGTGCATACTTGAGTGTTACTAAGCAGGTGTTCATAATTCAGAATATATGTGCTGCTAGACAGGCCAGAGTGTCCCTTGCAATGAAAACGCCATGGCCCAAGCCCAGTCATGGGCTTTCCCACTTGCTGACAGGAGAGGTAACTCAACACTTCATGAATTTAATTCCTACTAAGATTTAAAGGAATTGTCACATTTTCCTTTGTGAGTATACTCAGTTCCCACTGGCCAAGTCATTGGAAAAAGGCATTTCTCATTTTTAAAGAGCTATTCATCTTCTGCAGCCAGGATTATTTAGTTACTTTCCAAGTTCACAGTGTATCTCTCCTTTCAGACTTTGCTTTCCTTGAGATCACTATTGTATGCACACTTCTGCTGTCCTAATGACTACCCAGTGACAAGGAAATTTAAACTTTCTGGTGAAACTGAAATGCTTTTAAAAGCTTTGCATTTTGAATTAATCCTAATTCTGCTGTCAGAAGCTTTCACCTGCTCTCTTCCCAGCTCCTTGCTGGGAAGATGAGATGATTTATATTTTTATTTCTTGTGTTCATACCTGTAAATGCATTAATATCTCTTTGCTTAGTCCAATGCTCTTTGCTTTACCATCACATCCATGATGACTGTGTCATGTAGAAAGGGGACATTTCCTCAACCCTTAGTCTGGGGAGTTTTACTCAACTCCTAGTGTTTGTCTATAAGTGTCCCAGGAAAGTCAAGACCCTTGTGCCCAGCTAGACTGTCAGTGCCTTTTTAGGGGGATCCTTCACTGAGCAGCCCTGCTGGATAGGAGGGTGGTTCCACTGACTTAGGAAAAGCACCAGCTCAAGGGAGAGCCCCTCAGCAGGTCTTCCTCTTTATTAGAGTGTGTTACCTGCTGTTAGTGACTGCCAGAGTCTGCAAAGGACTCACATTAACAAGGAATAAAACTCTCATTAATATAAAACTGTGACAGGTTAAGGTTCAAAGGTTGTCAGTAATCGTGTCTGACTGCAAAAATAAGTTTGAAGGAATATACAAAAACCTGTAATCCTCAGGAAAATATTCAGAGTGCATAGAGTATGATTGTTACCCACTAATTGTCCCTGTGGGGGAGAAGACAAGGCTCAGCCCATCAACTGATTCCAGCAGTTACAATGGAGTCTTCCCCAAATTTTCACCATTCTCAGTTAATTTTATACCTTTTCTTTGTGTTTAAGTGGAGTTTGATTGACTCTAGTCACACATACTTTTGTTACTGATCTGTATAAAATTCACTTCACTTTTGAAGTCAAAACAAATGTAGAGCACACGTACAGTGAGTGGGAGTCATACCTTGGAGGTGGGTAACTTTGGGATGGAGGCATGTATTGATATGATGATGATGATGATGATGATGATGATGATGATGATGGTGTTGAATGAAGCAAGTTCATCTAGGAGGGATTGCCCACAGTTGCTGGCTGAGCAGTAGGACATACTCCTTTATCTTCCGGGTGTAGAGTTTGCCAGCTGCAAAGTTCTGAATTCCCTCCCCTGCAAGGATTTCCACAGACCCTGGCTGCAGGGTCTCCCCTCTGCTCCACCCTTCCTTCCATCCCCCTTGGCAGGTGTTAGTGTGTGTGAGGCATCATCATGGACTAGGTTTCAAGTCATGCCAACAGCATTCCATCCAGGGGGCAGCAACTGTGATTTACCTGATAATTTCTGTACTGATGTAACTCTTGTAAAAATGTTAATGCAACTCTTCAGTCTACTCTAACTGCATTCCCAATTACTTGTCTGCAGGGTCCCCAGTCAGTTTCCCAGACTGAGATAAGGACTCTGACGCTCATCTAGTTCCATGGGTAGGTACACCTTCCACTAGTCCATTTGCTTGAAATGCTACTCAACCTGGCTACTTCCAGGGATGGGGCATCCACAACTTTTCTGGGCAAATTGTACCACCTTTAGGTAATGGAAGGTGTTGTAATATCTCCCTGAAGCCTCCTCTTCTCCATGTTGAGCAACCCCAACTCTTTCAGCCTGTCTTCATAGAGAGGTGCTCCAGCCCTCTGATTATTTTTGTGGCTCTACTCTGGTCTTATTCCCAGAGGTCCACATCCTTCCTATGATGGGGAAGATGTCTTCTCACTCTTTTAAGTCAGGTATGTAGCAGCCAATATGGATTTGCTGCAGCATGGCCATTGCTGTCTTATCTTCTGAAATTAAGAAGATGAAAAAAAGAAGGAGTCTTTATAGACTTTACCTTACATCAGTCTGCCAAGTATACACAGATAAATAAAAAATAGAAAAAAAATTAATTTCTGAAATTGTTCTTTGATGACAATCTAATGCATAAAGGGAAGAGGGGGCTCAAATGTAATACAAAGAAGAGATCCAGGAGACAAAGACTTTGTTTGTCCACTGTTTTTTGCCCACTGACCTATCCTTTATAGTGCACTTGTGTAGGCAGTTAAGTGCCTTCAGAATGAGGCTGACTGTGAGAGATTACTCTATAAGAGTTTATAGACTCTCAATTCAAAGCAGCTTCAATATATTTTGTGGTCGGAAAAGATTTCTTTTATATCTGTGAATATCTTAAGAAAACATGAAGTTTTAGACATTGTTTTTAAATTTAAATTTACCACTTAAGCAGAACTCTATCATGTTTATCAATAGAAAGCATTATTTGAAAAACTCTACACATTAGTAATAAATTAATTCAATTAATTATTCTTATTTTAAAACCCTCCCTCAAAGAGATATTTAGGCTCCAAATCAAGCTAAAAACATAGACATTACCAACAATAGTACAGCAATTCTAGGAAGATCTTAATCTAATCTAATCTAATCTAATCTAATCTAATCTAATCTAATCTAATCTAATTCAATCCAAATTCTAGGAAAATAATTCAATGAACATGGATTTTAAATAGGTGAAACTTATAAACTCAGAAAAACCTCTTAACATTTTTCTTGTCAAATTTTTCCAGCAGTGCACTTACTATATAACTTGCTGTTGCTCAGCATCCTTTTTACTTTAAGAGACTATATATAGGGGTTTTTTAATCTTAGATTGAAGGAAAAGATTGAAAATGTGACCAGGTTGTAATGACTTAAATATTTTATTATTTGGACAAGGGAAATACAGGTGTGCTTGGAGTCCTCTGAGATGTTTTAAAAGATGCAAAAGAGCATTAGTTTGCCAGGATGAGATTTTAGAAGTTTGGATTAGTGTATTGATGCCTGCAACACCTTTTGGCACCTTCCTTTGAATGAGGAAGAAGTTGCACATATGGTGGGGTGACTGAAGAATGCCTAAAGGAACCATTTCTGCTTCACAGATTGATCCTGCTGATCATGATGGGACATCATTGCCCATTCAAACATAACAAGGGAGTAAGAAAAGAGCCTGTGGAGGAGGTTTTTCCGTTTCTGTCCACAAATACATTGCCTACTAACCAAAATTTCAATGGAAATGAAATCTGGTAAATAAATGCATGAAGATTAACCTATTTTATCTACTCTCCCTCTACCTCTTTTAACAACTATATTGTCACTATTATTATGCTTAACACTTTGCAGTTCCCCCGATATAGGAAATGAGAAGATTTTAGAAGGCTGTTCCTGGATTGAAACATTTTCTGCTTCATCTGCTTACTCATCCTCTTCCATTGTAAATTATCTCCCTCCAAACACACACACACTCTCACAACCCCCTGTCTTAGTTTGATAATGTTATCATTAGCAGGGAGGGGAACAAGATGGGGAAAACTGAGTAATTACCATCCTTTATTAAATTATGCTGCATTAATTAGTTGACTGGGTAGTTCAGGGATTGCATCTGCTCATATCAAAATGGTGATTTTTCAGTTCAAACTAGCATCTGTTTCACAGCTTTATAGCAACAACAACAAAAAATTAATAGTGTATGGATTATGTCACAAAAAGAGAGGTGCTGCATTCATCTGTCTCCCTGCCACTTGCATGTCAGAAATAAAGAGCAGACATCACCTGCCACAATTTCTGCAGGACCAAAGAGGCTGAAATAAATTTTTCAATTGAGTTTGATAGCAAATGTAATATTTCTCATACATTTTAAGGGCAGTGGAGATTATTTTGGTTTCTAAAGACTGTTTCAGTTTTTGTGAGGTCCAAGCTTATTTTGCTTGTTCTAATAGAGAAAAAGATGGCTTTGACTGATCCTAGTATCAATTTGCAATCCGCCAAACACAGACCACTTTTATTTCTGCTGGAAATAAATTGAAGTCCTAAGAGGCATACAATTCTTGTATATGAAAAATAGCACCATGGTATCCTTTTGGTCTAGTAGTTTCTAGGCCTGAGTCTACAATTGGACATAACTGGTTCAAATGTGACAAAAAGGTGGAAGGGAACCCTTTTGCTTCGGTTTCACAATTTCAATAATTACCCAACACAACACTAGGTGTTTGAAATAGGTGAGAAAGCACCTTATGCATTAAAAACAAAAGGATTTTATTTTCTTCTAAAGTACCAGCATGGCAAAATGCCAGATTTTATTTAAATAAAAAAGGAAAACTGAAGTACTTTCAGCAATATTGTATCACTTTTTCAGATAAAGAAACAGAATCCCATTGACTATTACTACCTGATTTGCTGTTCACATAGACTGTGATGTATGCAGTATAACTATGCATATATATGGCACATACAAGTATATATTTAAAGACAGGTTAAATAGTACAACATACTAACAGATGTTTATTGCAGAATAATATAATGGAAATTATTAAGGAAAAGAATCAAGAAACCAGAAGCAGAATGTGCATCTTCCCCACAGTTGACCTAAAGGACATGGTACCTCCCTCTGAGTCACCACACTTTCCAGGAATGGCTCCTGCCCTCCAGGCACCAGAAGTTACCTATTCAGTTACGTAAGGAAAACATAGGCATTTTTTCTTGAGTTATTCTGACTCCTTTAAGAAGATAACCTATGACCTTGCAGCTGCTTGAAATCAATTTCTAGGAGGTTCTCATTTAAAAAATTGCAAATGACTCCCACTTCACATTTTGGTTTCCTAATGTTAACAGCAGGATGCACAGTGGACAACATATTGAATACAGTTTCCCCTCTAAACAGCTGGGCAAGGAAATAGCCAAAAAAACTAAGAAAGTAAAACATGTTTTGCTGTGCTTTGAAAGGTTTGTTCTTGTAAACAATTGAAAATTAACTCATGACTTCCTTTCTTTCTGTAGATTTTGAATATTTTAGATCAACATGCTGCTTTGATGTTTTCTCAGCCTCCTCCCTGCTCATCTCCGGCCTCTAAAGAGAAATTTTAGATATAGAATTCAGCTTATAGGTCGTGTTAGTCCAGCTTGAGCTTGTTTCTTCCTGACAGTTTCTTTCACAGAAACAAAACCTTTAAGGAAACCTCCCAGCACTGCAGCTTCAAGGCACACACAAGTCCTCATTATTGTTGGAGGCCCCATCACCCCTCACACAACCCCTATTAAGGAGTTTGAATGTTGCCTCTGGCTCTTCCTTTTGCATGCTAGTCAGCTTTCTGTTTAGCCAGGAAAAATAAAAGGAGTGAGAAATATGCAAAAAATTCTGTAAGTTGTTTGCATTCCCCTGAAATATTTCTTTAGCTGAAGGGGATCAAATCTATGAAATATAATGAAACCATATGCTCATTATTTCAAAATAGAGCAGCTGCTTCAGGGAGTATTGACAAGATTTATTAATTCAACCAGCACTGCTCATTAAATCTAGGTATCTACATACCTGTCTTCCTCAACAAAACTCCTCAATAGAAAAATCACCCCTGTGGAGTTCAATCTGATGTTCATCTTGGCATTCTTCCCTGTATCATTCCAGGGCAGAGAAGACAATATGCTGAGCTGATGCTGCTGGAGAAGTGGAAAAAATCATCTATGTGGAAAAAGCTATCTAGCGTGGGTACAGTTTGGAAGTCCTGCAAGAGGGATGTGTGTTGGCAAAGACTGATTTTGCCTGCTATGGACCATATGTGCATTTAATTGAGTTTGCAAGTTTCCAGGCAGAAGGCCAAATGGACAGTCTACCATCTGATAAGAGTGATGAAGTTTTTTCCCTCTTGTTCTCTCATAAGCTTTGGGTTCATACAGACTTCAAAAAGTGAAAAAATCTTCCTTCTCTGAGACTGATACTGGGATATGTATAAGCCATTAAAAAAAAAAAAATTACAGAAGCCCAAAATACTGGATTTACTTAGAGGTTTTAACTTCAACTCTAATACTGAATCTTGAATAAAAAAATAAAAAATTAATATGTGTGCCCCTCTAGCAGTATTGTCTTAGTAAAAATTGCTCCCATGGTTTTTTCTTCTAAGGACAAGGAAGTAATTGAAGTGACTTTTTTCCAGTTATAATGTCTAGGAGCTGGAATAGGCTCAGGGAAAGAGAATTAAGTAAGAGACCCTGCAAAACCAAAGCAATCTGAGGGGCTGTGTTTGAACAGATGCTGCCAGCTGATTTCCAAATCTTAATCTGGCCTGGGAACACCTCTTTCCAGGCACTACATCATGTCTGCACTGTTGAACACAGAGGTCAGCAGCCACTTGCAGAGCTGGAGGCCTGGGTGTCTCTGTTTGCAGTTACTACCTTGATGCTTGTCTCTTTTTGGAGGTAACCAGAGCCTGTCAGTGTGAATTATCCTTGTGGCATTTCCCCTTCTGGTCAGTGCAGACCTGATGGACCTCATTACAAGATCTGGAGGAACTAATCAATCTCATGAAGGCTACTCAAACTTCTTCAGGAATAAAACAATAAGTTCCCCATAAGGGAAGTGGCATAGTATCTTCCAGGAGACAAACCATACAATTCTACAACAAACTTGACTTGAGGGTTTACTTATTCATAATAAAGGGAATATAAGGACTGATGTTCTTTGTGCAGTGATACTGACATTCTCAACATTTAGGTGGTTGTTAAAAAAACTTTTCCAGGAGGTCCTTAGAATAGGGTAACTCAAGAATTCTCAAATGAAGTAGATTATCACCATGCTAAGCATTTTCAGTGTTCCATTCAGTGTCCAAGGAGACCTCTCTTTGCCAAGGTGCAAATTTGGCTATTTGGATGGCTGTAAAGTCTGAAGTTTGCTGAAAATCATCTTCCTCATTGACAGATAGAATTTCAACCAAAATCACAATTTCCTAGAAATGAATCAGTAGTAAGGGATGTTGGGCCCAAATTATAAATTAGTCTGAAGAAAGTAACAAACAGCAAGCCATGAACAATGAACAGAGCTTAGATTTTACAAAAGGCATATTTCACATCTCAGGGAACAGAGAAAATATAGAGCTGATGCACCACATCAAGAGTCAAAGATAATCACAAACCTGCATGATCCTGAAGTTGCCATTATCTTGAAGTTGTGTGTCCCTGCAAACCTCTTCTAATATTCTAGTTTGATTCTGTCAAAACTGTATGAGAGAATTCTGAAGTTGAGAGTTTGCTCCTTGACTGCTTTTGTGCTTCCCCCAGTGCTATGTGGAACAGTCACTCAAAATATCTTTACTGTCTCTGTTATAACAATAAGAAGCACCATTGCAATAAACAGCCTTGCTACTTGCAGCCATAAAAGGAGGGTTTCAGGAACACAAAAGAAAAATCTAAAATAGTCTAAAATTTTTTACCTTCTTGTATTTTCATTAAGTTATCATTAGGTATATTTTTTCCTGGACCACAAGGGAGTCATAACTTTAAAACTAGGGATGGACCTTTGTTTGTAGTGAACATGAATAAATTTAATGTGGTTATGAAAAGAAAAGTGCACTTCTGAGGAGAAAGAGTAGTGTGGCTACATTTCATTAAGCTCTTCTCACCAGGCATGAATTAGCCTCTGGCAGCTTTATGGGGGGGCACAAATGCAGTCATGTTTTCTTGCTTCTTAAATAAAAGAAGTATATGCACAACAAATTTGGGGTTTTTTCACAGACATTTCTGATAGGTTTGATTTCTATAGCTCTGTCTGACATGGTTGAAAATCTTGTGAACATTTATACAGCCATGATTAAATGTAATTTTCACTATAAGTGATGTTCAAATAGATTTCTGCTCTTAAAGAAGAAAAAATATATCTTTCTCTCCTCTAATTTTTATGACAGAAATAAACTGCAGTACAATTTCAACTGAGGCCAGTCTTTGACATAGACTTGTCATAGTTTTTTCCTATTAATTAGCACAAAAACTGGGAAATTGTAATGAATACTCCAGCTGGTATTTAAAGAGCAAAGGAAAGGAATTAGAAAGATCAGAAGATCAACAACATTTTTTTTCATCATCTGCTACAAAAAAAAAAAAAACAAAAAAAAAAACCAAACAGGAAATGGGGCACTTAATTATCTGGTCTGAGTCAAGTCACTTATAATTTCAATGGAATACAGAAAAATAGTGGCTTTTGCTCCAAAAAGAGGACACAAAACGCTTCATGTGGCTGAGCTGCTTACAGATGAGCCCAAAAGCTTGGTCTTTTAGATGCTTTTAGATTTTAGTTGTTGATTCCCTTTAAAGACCTGATTCAGTTTTAGTCTATTTATTTTATGAAATATTATATAATCCTAGTACTTAACAGTGTGAAAATTGGGAAAATAGGTGTTGCATAAGTGAAGAAAAGTAGATTTCTCTTTTCTTCACTTCTGTTATTTCACTGCTCTTTCTCTATTGCAATGAAAATGTTTTCATGGCCTATTCATGACTTAGCAACAAAATTTGTTTAGGAGTCTATAGATATTTTTTAAATGCATGCTTTGAATTTTATACTAAAAGTTGAAGAGCAAGGGAACATATGGTCAGCACTTTTATGAGTTTTTAGGATGCTAACTCTTAAAATTGCATACAGAATTAAATTGCACACAAAAAAACTTACTAAATAGTTAAAATGTGCAGGCAATGAGTATCTGTAATGTCCCTTGATATGCAACAGAATGGCAAAAAAGAAACTATAAACCAGCCTTTAAGTTGTTTATAGATTTTTAGAGACAGATTTATTTGCAATCTTGATTCAAATGAAATTGAATAAGCAACCAGCTACTTGTGGTCCTACCACCACTGAAAAGCTTTAGGATTCTTTGGTGTTGTTTTGCTGGCTTTTTTTTTTTCCTTTTTTGACTTGGAAATTCAAAGTGTCAGAGCAGCTGATTACATCAGGATCCAAAAATTCTGGGTCCTGCTGCAGACTGCCTGTTGTTCTTGACCAAATAGTTTAAATGTTTTTCCCTATAAAACAAGACAACAATACTTTCTTGGTATAGAGTGATGCTGTGAGCTGATTTTACTGTACGGTAATGAGGGATAACATTGATTCTTTACTGTGAAAAATGTTTTTTCTGGAGTATCTTAATTCTGTAAGATATACATTTCTTCATAAGCAGATATTTAATACTTCAAAAATGTTAAATAGAAATAATTTGTAGATTTTTTTTTCTCATACAGGCTGCATTGGCCACAATGTTATTGCCATTTTTCTTCTGCTTATTACCACTATCAACTCAGTTTCTACTATGAACAGTTGTCAATTTTAAGAGAAAATAATCCCATTAATTGACTGCTGTGATTTTTTCCTGAAGAAGACAATTGTTAATAGCAACTATCATTTAATTGAATGAAAACCAAACTATTTTTCATCCTAAGGGCTAAAGTAGTTATAGTCTTTGGTTTCCTTTTAATTCTTTTTAGGGCAAGAAGGAAAATGGAGAGGGCTGAGTTTTGCTATGGATATTTACACAGCTAGGCATGATCTGTTCTTCGCAGGGAACCAGAAGCTGTAAAGCAGCAATACAGTAGCTCTGTAGTAACAAATGCTGCTAAGTTGGATCAGCTGTAGTCATTTTGATACAGTAAAACTACTTATAAACAAGGCATCCTGGCCTTCAAATCTACATTTAATTTCAGCTCACGAATGTTTCCTCTTAGACCAGTTATTTCCTTTTATAAAACTGACACAAGAAGTGCCATAATCTAATTCTTTTCCTTGTTTGTTTTTGTTTTTTTTCATGATCTGTTCTTCCTTCCATGTCTCAGGATCATCATCACTCGAATCAGCTAGCTGCTTCCCTGGCACAACTCCTGGAACACATCCTTTGGATGTCAGCATCTCTCAGCAGCTTTATGAAAAAATAAACTGGCTGATTTTTTTTTCTTCTAATTTCACTACAGTAAGAGCAAAAAGATAAGCAGCCATTTATATACAATTTTCAGATACAAATTTCAAGCATCGTCTTTGGCATTGAGAAAAAATCTTATTCAGGCAAAAAAATAGTGTGTATTTTATCAAGAAAAATTTTCCAAACCAATGTTCAAGGCAGACCACATCAGAGGACTTTCTAGGGATGACCTTTTACTGTTGTTTAAATGAATGTTACAGTTTACATAAAACAACTGTCACACAATACACAATCATTATCCTCTTAAAGAAGGGAATCATGTCAGATATGAAGTCATACTAAAAAAAATTAAAAGGTGCAATAGTAGATTTGCCCAATCTATTAATTTTTAAAGTATCATTGAATATGGATGACTAAAGACTATTGCACTTAATTCATTGAATTGACAAACTTTTCTTGCTTGCATTGAGGAACAGCGAGTCAAACACTGCATGAATTGAACAGTCAGGCAATATACCATAGGATGATCACAGAATGAATGAACAAATAAATCCTTTCTTTAAAAAATACTAACTTGAGAGCAAAATTCAGGAATATTTCTATTTCCACATTCTTCAAATTCAAGAATGAACTGGCCCAGGCACAACGATCAGCCATATTGTTATTAGGCTGATGAAGGCACGGATGTCATGACCATTTTCATGTCTATTTTCAAATGGGTTCTACCCCAGGAAAGAACTCAAAATGTGTGTACAATATGGAGAACAGACAGTGGGCAAGAGCAAAGGCCGTATTGAATCTCTCATCAATGAGAGATGGTGGCAATGCTTGCACAGGCAGAGGTGCCTCACAGTATGTTGCCCTGTCCTGGTCTTCTGATCACTCCAGTCTGGGAACATTATGGCAGGCACAAAAACTGTCTTCCAGCCCTTCTATCTAGAATTCCTTCCCAAGCAGAGAGTGAGGAAGAAAGGTGAGAGTGGGGAGCAGTTGTGAAGGTTGTGTTCAGTCCTGGACTAGAGCCAGAGATTAGATATGTTCCTGTATCTGACTGTAAGATATTGCTACATCTAAGATGCTAAAGCATTTTATGGAAAGAGAAAAAAAATATTCTGAGAAGGGAAAGTCAAACTACTTAGTTTCACTTTCTGTCATGAATCATTTGCATGAATCAATGCAGAAAATATACTTCTGATTTTATAAACCCAGCACCATTTCCTGTGATTCAGTTAGCTTTGTATCATGATAGAACAGATGGAAAAGGGACTAACCCTTGCACCATTTTATCTGTTTCTCTATCTCTTATGCATAAAGAAAGAACTAGACAAACACCAGAACTATCTGCAATTGCAAAAGTCACCTGAGAGCTGGAGTTGTTGAGGGAGAGCCAAAGGATGGTACAGTGAACAACCAAAAGAATTGGAGAATGAAGCAGGTTGCTTAGCAGGTCCTTTCTTCTGTCTTTTTCAGGAAGAAAATTGTCAACATAAATCACCCTCTTGGGCTTCTTGTTTATTTCCTTGAGTTGTTTGCATAATTCAAATGTATTATGCATTAAAAAAAAAAAAAAAGGAAAGATAGTAAATTACAACATGAAAATATATTCTTAATTTTCTCCAGAAAAAAAAAATCTAGTTTTTTTAACTAAAATCAACTTGGAAGTTAAAGCAACACATGGTAAATAGATAAATACAGAATTTGGAGATTAATTTGAAAGGTATACTGGTATTCTGGAAAAAATTTTACTGGAGATCCAACAACAGACTCCAGCCATCACCTTTCCCAAAAGCAAGTGTGTCACGGTTTAGGGGAAGTGGCCCCAGAGGAAGTAGTTAAAGAGAGGTTAGACACGCCTCTGAGAATCCAAGGGGTTAAAAGCAGCAGGAATTTCCTGGGTGCCCTCTTTTAGCTTCCGGCTGCTGAGGTGAGAAGAGCCCTGTTCCCCCCCC
>VWYE01023556.1:410084-485646 GCA_013398995.1 Alaudala cheleensis
TGTGGTGCAAGAGAGACTTCTCTCTCCCTTGCTGAAGTGAAGATTAGTTTTCCAGTGATGAAAGTAGAAGAGAATGTGAATTGTATAAGTTTTTTGAGTGTAGAATGTTTTGAAACCGGGGAAGAGGAGGAAAATGTTCAAGAAGGTTTTCATTTCTGTCAATTTGTAGTTGTAGTTTAATAAACTTTAGTTTTTGTCTTTAAAGTCTAAGCCTGCTCTGCTCTAGATCACATCCCACAGCAGTTGTTACCAAATACATATTCATAGGTGCACTGGCACCATTGCCAGGGCAAACCTATGACAAAGTGTTACATATTCTATGTTGTGCTAATGCTGACAATTAAAGCTTAGGCGTAAAAAAATTTAAAATTTACAGTTTTCAGGGTAAGACAACAAGATGAGCTCTAAATTGATTGGGGCATTTAATTTCAAAATTCTGAAGACTTGAAAAGGCTTAGGAAAAGGACACTAGGATTTTGAACCAATGGCCATAACTAATAAATCAGATGGATCTTTGTGGCCTCTATGAAACCCTTCAAAAATTGTGGCAATATTTTTTTAATTATTTCCTCTGCAATAAATTTTGAAACCTGGTATAAGTTTTCCATATTAAGGAGAATTCATCAAAGAAGGGTTTACACTTACTGGTAATATGGTTTACCTAAAAACTTCCAAAGGTTCTTCTGTGAACTTTAGCCCTGAACCCATGGAAAAGATGCATTCACAAAACTAGATATATATACTGTATGTCATCTATTCTGCAACTGATAAGGAGGTGAAACACACTTGGTACTTTCTGGGCTGGCAACAGGAAATTGGAATAGGACAGAGTCTTATCATAATCAGCCACTGTGCCAGCAAAGTATGAACATTGCAGAAGTAGCATCTGCTTCTGTTTTAGTACTCTGAACCTTATTGTTTCACCATTAGGCTTGATAAATTCTTGTTGGTTACCTTAGCTATGAGGTGGCTTAATCCAGAAATCAGGAGAAAACAAATGGCCAATAGTTCAAATAAGGTATCCAGAAAAACAAATGATTGTTGCATCAAAGGAACATATTTCCATGTATCTGGAGTGGAGCCCAGTTGAAAGCAAATAGCAGCAGAGTAATTCTGCAGTGAATGACTCATTGGCACAGAAGGGACCTACCAAACATTTGTCAAACTGATGCTGAGAACAGGAAATTAAAAGAGAAAGGCAAGCAGAAGAAATACACTGGTAGACACTGAAATAGTTTGTGAGAATATTCTACCTTAATAGAAGAGACAGTGAAAGCTGTATCTGAGGAGTTAAATGACCAGTGCTTTCCTTTCTGGGTTGCAGACACCAGCTTGTTAGGGCCATATGCATGGATAGACTTGTGTGGTTGGACAGGGCCCACAACAGTGTGTGTGACTTATTTTCAATATGGCAAGAATTTGTGCCCTATTTCCAGGTGGGAGCCAAGAGGAAGGTCAGGAGATGAAAAACATGGCAGGTGTGCCTTTCTGCACTCATTGTTGCCCAGCTGCTAAAGTTTGATGGAAAGCATATTTGATAGTATTTGCCATTTTAAAATTGACCAGATGAAGACAGCAGGAAAGTCTATAGTTTTTGCTTCACCACCCATACAGTACCTGCCACATCTACCACTTTCTTTCTCTATGATAAATGCTCCTTCAGACATATTTGAAGGACAATAATGCCTTTTTAAAAATAAAGTTTATATTTCTCGGAATCTGCTAAATACAATTAGTTGTTTTTGTAGCAATAATTTTGTAAGGAGAACTTAAAAACTTGTGGATTACATCTTTGCTTGCATTGGGCCTACGTCAATGGTCATACAAGGAGATTAAGAAAAACTGCAGTCAAAGAAAGGGTCTCTGTCAGTATGGAGAATATTGCTGTCAGACCCTAGCTATCAAAAATGAGTTAAGGAACACAGGCTTTGATAGATCTAAAGAGTCTGAGTGGATATAATTCTGCAACTATGCTGTGAAATAGTTCTCTGTGGACACAATGATACAATTAAAAAAAATCTGTTCCCTTTTTAGACTAAATGAGTGGATGGTTTTCTCTTTATTTTTTTTTCTCTTTTTTGAGAACTGGTTAGAGCTGTCTTCACCATCATCCTCTCCTTGTGTGCTGGTTTAAAAGCTAATTAAGAATTTCATTCTGAAGTATTTACATTAACAATATCCTTAAATATGATTATACAGTCATCTTGCATAGTTTATCTCCTTTTTTAATGGTAAAAATACTTAGAATAAATTAACTATTGTTTGGGATGACCATAATGGTGACAAATGAGACAACCAAATTATCTTTCCTACTATACCTTGCAAATTAAGTATAATATATAGAAATATAGCATAATAGAAACAAGACCTACATTCACATACAAAAGCAAAAATGGCTTTATGCTCTTTTAATGTATTCACTGTAGACATTCTAATAGTAAATAACTTAATTTGAACAACTGGAATAATGAAGAGTATGAACACGAGGATGTGAATAACATATTTGTAACAAACAAATATTGATTTCCAGTGAGATAAACTATATGAAATAGACCTGAGTTAAGATCCAAGTCTGAGCAGTTTCAAATATTTGAGCTCACTCCCAACTATAAAGTCTTGCACAGAAGACATGCAGCTAGAAAGTCAATACAGTTTTCAAGTGGAGAGCAATAAAAGGTAGAATGTGTTGCTATTTACTCCAGAAACCACCATTCTGTGACTTGACAGATGCATGTATATGTATATTACACAAAAGGAACCACATTTAGAAGTGCCATTAGCCAAAATAAGAAAACAAGGCATATGTTCCAAATCAGAAATTTTAATGCTTTTTAAACATTCAAAATTAAGAATGATATGCATAAAATTTTTTTTTGGACACATCAAATTTAGACTCTAATCATTTTTACATATTTTTTAGCTGTCTTAAAGGTTCAGAATGAAGTATGATATTTGCATAATTTTTTTCCTTTGGACACTAAGTTATTTTATATTATTCTTTACTTGTCTGAAAGAATTCATACACTGAAAAACAACACCCAAAATATTTCTGTGTGCTTTGTGTACAGTGGGAGGGGAGTTAAGAACATGCAATCACTGGAAGCTGTCAATGAGCACTGCTCAACCAGAAAGTCACAGATAAGTCATTGACCTTCATTCTCTCCCTCGAATACATAGGAAAAAATTCTTGTTATCCTGGGGGTAAAAGCATAGCTTTTCACCAAGGGCATGGGGGTCCCACGTTTGCTGCCCAGTTTTTAGTTGGTGAGAGTTAGACTTCTGCCTTCTGTGGCTTTTACACCAACGCTGGTTGTCTCGTGGTTGCTTTGTGGTGGTGTTCCTTCCCTCCTCCACCTGCTACCACAGTGTGATGCCTTGGAAACACAGGCACATAGGGAAAAGTGCAGAAGGAGGAGGATCATGATTTTTAGCCTTGTGCATTTCCTTTTTTGGGATATGGTGATATTTTTCAGGGTTTTTTTGATGCATGTAGCTCTCACACCAACCTGGCCAGTGAAATTCAGCATTTTCTCTTTGCTTTCTACAAAAGCCCCTCTCTCACAAGTTGTTTCCAGCCTAACAGGGTAATTCACAATGAGGTCAAAAGAGGAATGTGAATTCAGGTAGTCTGGCCAAATGCTTATCCTCCATCTGTGCAGTGCCCTCTCATGCCGTGTTACAAGGGCAGATTGTGATAGGACAAGAGGAAATAGTTTTAAGCTAAAAGAGGAGACATTTACATTAAATGTTAGGAAAAAATCTTTACTGTAAGGTTGGTGAGGCAGTGGAACAAATTATACAGAGAAGATGAGGATGGTATTTAAGGTCCTTTCCAACTCAGACAATTCTATGATTCTATATTGAAGTGCATAAGGCGTGCCCTGGGAACAGCCACTAGATTAAAGCTCACTAGGCAAAACTGTGGAGAACCCTAAATGGCTGGATAACTTGCTGATAATTTCCTGAATACTTCAAAGTCCTGCATGTGAAAAGAAGATCTTTCATGGACCTGTGACACCTCCAAGGCTAAGCAGAAGTTGACCACCATTTTTCATTCCTGTGGTGTTTATTTTAGGGACCTGGTCTTGGTTAAGTCTGCTTGAGCTACTAAATTCTATCCAAAAGTTTATTACAAGCTACTAGAACTGTCAGAAAACAAGGACAAAATCAAGAGTATTGGTCCAATGACAGACATATTTACAGTTTGCAATGACCTCGTATGTATGTAGGTTTAAAAATATTCAAGTTATTATAGCAGAGAATAAAGCTTTAGTCAAGCAGGTTGACCTCACTGTAGCTCTCAAGGTGAAGCAAAAAATGAAATTGCCACCAAACATATTAGAGTTAGTGATTAATTAGCTCTTTATACACACTTGGGAACACTGGGAGAGACAGTTCTGATGGGAAAGACATGATTACTCCTGATTACTTTGCCCTGTCCCATTACAGAAGTCTGATACCAGATTTCAGTGGAAAAATAATAACCATAAATATGTGAAGTGTATATCATGCAAGCATCATAAGTATCCACAGTTACAACAAAAGTGAATTACATATCAAAAAAATTACACGTGGTATGTCCCTTTGAAACTTCCCTCATTTTTGTTATAGAAGTAAGTCTTCAGAGCTCAGGCATTTAAAAGGAAGATCTATTGAAAGGGAAAAAATATCCTCATGTGAGGTTTTTAAAAAATTAAATTAATTGCATTTTATCATGTTTTAAAATACGAAAACATGCTGCACACTGTTTATCACAATGGGTTAATAAATTTGATATCAGGACAGGTATGGAGAAGGCCTCTTTTCTTACTATATTTACTGTTGGAATCGTGAAAAGATGGGCTTCTTCAAATTATACATGAAACAGGGGAACCCTACAGGATTATTCCTTTCTGCATTTAAATCTTATTATATTTCTGTTCTCACTGCCTGCATAGGTTGAAAATGCATGAGTATGTCCATGCAGTCAGTTCACAGAATCGGGGAGTAATATTTTGTAAAGCACTATGATATGTTGGGACATTAGAAGGGATCATTAGGAGAAATAAATATTTGAGAATTGAGAAGTATGTCCAGAGTTCTGGCACTCAGAAGACAAATAAGGAAAGGACAAGAATGTGTGACCATGAATTTTACAACTACAGTCTGTGCAACTATCATTTAGTAAACATTTATTACCATTATTAATAACGTGACATAAATGGGAAACAGCAGACTTAATCCATATACTTGGCAGATATATGAAACAACAGATGGCACTTTAAGTGGGATGGAGGGGAATGCCCAGCAGACACCAACACTGCCTGACCATAGATCTGGCATTTATATAAATACGTGAGACAAAATCTGGACCTAGTAAAGGCCTCACATGTGTACACTTGTGTACAATTACTTTTGTGTCTGCTAGGCAGATCATAATTCTGGCTCTGACATTCTTTTCCTCTCATCTGGGAAATGTTCCAGCCATGTTCAAACTGGGGCTGTGCAACATAGTCACATAAAATCCTGCTTGGGAACAGATTACTATAGAAGACTGCCACAAGTCCTGTTTAAATGTGTGCACCCTCTGACACCAAGGAACAATGCAGTCCATGCTTCTGTCTTGAAGTAAACAATATGTACCTGCAATATTTCAAATTAAACCAATATGACTTCCTATGTGGCATAAGTGTTATATTTTTCCTAAACAACCACTTTTTCAGAATATTTTGTTAATGGATACAGGTGTACTTGATGCCTAAAGAGGCTACCTGGAACAGAGGCTGGACAGAGTTAAAGGAATAAAGTAGGTATTTATTAAAAGGCCTTTAGAGGATACACCTTGGGCTGTACAAGAGCCCAGCTGTGGCTTCACCCAAGATGGGCCCAAGATGGATGCAAGATGGACAACCAGTCTCAAGTTTTCACACTTTTATAAGTTTTGATCCATTTACATATTGGGACTAATTGTCCAATTGCAGCTTCAGGTTATGAAGCCCCATCCTCCCATTTTGCTCTCCTCAATTTGCTGTTGTTTATACTTTTTGAGCCTAAAGCTGCAAAGGTGTCCTTGGTTCTCAGGCTGGAAAAGGATTGTTTTGTCTAACTACTCTGTGAAGAGAACTTGCTAAGACTTTTCATGAAGTTCAGAGCTACATACTAATGTAGTACAGAATCTGGGAAACATGAAAGCTAAAACTTAAGGCATCGTACTTTTCAGTCATCTGTAAGCTGTCATCCACACAATGTAACCCATATAACTCTAAATTTATTCTACTTCACATAAGACCTTATTTTATTCTGTGTCATTTAAGAGAAAGAAGAAAATTTAGAAACTTGTGTGATCCTTTCTACTGGTTGTATAATCATGTATTCTTGAAGACCAGAAGACATGATAATAAGCTACTATTTTTTCATAGTAAGGTACATTCAGATAAACATACCTAATTTATTTGTATGAATGATGTTCCACTTTGGAGAAAAGGCTATACTAATAATAACTTTCCAAAATTCAGACAGAATCCCCAGGACCCCTTTTTCATTTCTTGGGAAAGAATTATTTCTTGACTTACTTTGATTGTATGCACTAAAATGAACCATCTACAATATGACAATTTCATAGGTACATAACGTAAATAGATACAATTATATCATAACATATAATTGTGTTGACATGCTGCTAGGAATAGAAAAAAGTATGTCAAGGCATACTTGAAGCAATTTCCTGATATAATCGAACTTCACACAATTTTGCATACATACAGCTGTCAAATTTCTAGCTGATTTATAGATGCATTTAAAAAACAAATTTAAGAACTAATGCTAACTTTGTACAAGACAATGATACCTATTCCAGGGTAGAACTAGAGCTATTCCAAGAACTAGAGCTTATTTTAAAAGTGACTTTGTTGTATTCTTTTATTGAAAAACAAATTTTTTTTCCCCCACTGTAATCCAGGATCAAAATAGTGTAAATATATGAGCAATTGTTATTCTTTCTTCTTTTTACAGCTAAAGATATCAGCATTATAGAAACCAGCTTAATGATACCTGTATTTGAATTTACAGTATTCTCCTGACGTTCAGTTCCAGGTCTACAAATTCTTAAGTATTTTTTAGCCTTTCATCTTCATGGCCACAAGAAAAAAGATATCTTTGAAAACTTATATAGCATTTTGAAAGCAAGTTTTCTTTGGGGGGCTGCTATTTGACCTGCAGTATGAAGTTACTTCACACTAGGACAAATTTGGATAGCAAATTCTGATGTAAGATTTTTCCCTTGCTAGTAAGAAGACAGAGAAAATAAATCTATAGGCATAATTGATGATGAAAGTACTTCTTTTCTTCAAGGAACTATTTTATAAGCTGACCTCCTGGACAACAGCGTGGGTTTTGATGACAGAAAAGCCCTAATTTTTACCTTTCATTTTGCTGGGGGATTTTCCTCTCTGTTAATTCTTCTTCAGCATTACAGTGTCCTTCAGGAGGGTCAGCAGGTAGCCAAATGTATTTGCATAACTCATTGCCTCTACTTTTCTGAATGTGACCCCTTATAAGTACTGGAAAGCACAGTGAAGACAGCTGAATTCAGTGACAGTTACAGATCCTTGCTGGGCATACAGGCATGGATGTGTGTAAACACTGCCAAATGACCAGTGCTCAGAACAAAGAGAAAATAAACCTGAATAATGACCCTGATTATTTCAACTTTATAGGCAAGAAATAGGCATGTACAGTTCTCATCTTCCTCTGTTAGGCTTTGGGGAAAATTTCTGTAAGAACAATGCACCATTCTTAATGGCTTAGGGTGAAATAATGTTGCCAAGAAAAGAGAAGCTGAAGGACAAAGAGAAGAGCTTAAGTTTGGAAATTTCAGAACTGATTCACAGACTTTCTCAATGGAAAACTGTGTAGTGCAGTATTTAATATCCAGGTTAATTTACCATATAAAGTTATTTTAGTAATTTATATACAAGAAATTATATTTTTCCTGTTTTGCTAAATGGTACATAAGAAGAAGATACTTCTACACCCACCTCTGCTGGCAGCTTTTAGGGCACATAGTGGTGGAGAGATTAAATACTCGTAGGCAAGGTGAAAATCAATTTCCACCTCACTGGAAGAGTACGCTGAATACTGAATGGGTCAGAGACTTCTAGGGAAACAGAACAAGCTAAAATATTAGTTGCTCAACAGTCACAAAATATACTAGACTGAAAAGAAATCACTTCAGAATAGACTTGAGTCTTAATAAGTACCCTTGCAGGGCTCTGAATTGTAAGCCCTCTTCAGGGGTACTCCCATCTTTCTTTGGATGAAAAGGAAAGTCTCATTCCAGTACTTCAGAGGTCAGAGCTGCCATGCAGCACAGAAGAGATGCATTTACACATCTCTGCCTGAATGGCAGGGCCAGGGGCAATAAATCTACCCTGTAACTCAGGAAGGACTAAGAAGGGCAAGAGTCTGAGATTGATGCAGCACCCAAGTCAGAGAGCAGAGGCTGAATGGGTAAAGGCCTCAGGGGAGACTTGCCAGGGTACTTTCAGTACCTTGACACAGAAATTTCTGGAGATGTCATGATATCTAATATAGAGATCAAATAACTAAAACTGTCAGTTAGGCTAGGAGCCTTCATTAATCTCAAGTGTTTTGAAAATACACTGTATATTGTAAGATATTTAAAGATATTTAAAATAATCAGCCTTGTAAAAAGACTTATCTTGAGTGATCCAATTATT
This sequence comes from Alaudala cheleensis, assembly GCA_013398995.1. NCBI lineage: Eukaryota > Metazoa > Chordata > Aves > Passeriformes > Alaudidae > Alaudala > Alaudala cheleensis. The sequence goes on from VWYE01023556.1 coordinate 418,802, forward strand.
AAGTAGAATTAAAACAACAGTTAATGACATTGAAAGCATGTAAAATGTGTCAGGTTTCAACTATTGAACAGAAAATGATGACAAAGTTTTGGCATTAGAACACACACCTCTATCAAGGGGTCTTATAATGTTTTGGACAGCAGGCATGGGCAAATCTGAATTAATAGATCCTTCATGGACAAAGTGCTGTATTGAAAGGACTGTGATAGATAAACCATAAATTCTGTATTGCTTTGTAATATCCATTACAAAAGTTCATTTGTGCTTGTGCATCACAAGGATCATTATTTACTTGTGGAAATTTGAGAAAAATATTTCATTAAGCAGTCAGGATGATGGAAAGATCTGTCAATTATGAAGCTACATTCTTCAAAATGTATACAACACTAGTATGCACCAGGCAAGATACAGAACAAGCCAACGTTTTATTTTTATTTAAACTTATTTGATTCAGCCATAAAACTGCAAAGTGTCCTGATGTTAACTTAGCATAGTGTAAGTGACTTCTGACAAATATTTCTTCAAATACACCAATAGGACCAAGTACACCTGGAATTATTAAGAGCACAAAGTTAGACCTATACTCTTGGAAACCTTTCCATTATCTTCCTCAATTATTAGCATTGAGAATCAGCTTGAGAAGCTGCTTCTTCTTCAAATTCCTCCTTAATTACACTTTTAGAAGGAGTCCAGTATAGCATAACATGTACTGCAAGAAAGTACATTTTTTCATTTTGAATGTCGCAAAAAAACCCCCCAACCCTAAAGTGGCATCTGAAAAGTAAGGGCAACACTTCACTACTTTTTCTCCATCGAATTCTTCTTCTTCCAAATTACAGATTATCTGCCACTGCTCTAAAAAAAAAACCAAAACCCTAAAATCTTCTTCTTTTTTCTTTCTGCCTTTTTGAAATTAAAGTGAAAATACATATTAAGAGCAACCCCATATAGGAATAAATGGTTTTCACAATTAAGTTTACACAGAGGTGGCCAAACAGGCAGAAAATGTTTTCACAGATTAAAATGGTTGATGCATTTTAAGGTGATCTGGAATTTACCAAGTATCAATAATGTATTACTATCTATTGTCCGGAGGTGTCTGAATACAGGAAAACAAGTAGACTATTCCTTAAATTATTTGGGGGAAACAAATTGACATTTACCATTTTACCTACTTCCCAAAAACTAGACTAGTGAAAATAGCAATATTTGAATGTACCTAGCTCTGAAGTCATAGACCTATTCTGTTTAATGGCTGATTCAGTTTCACAGTGAAGAAACCCTGAAATCTTGTCCTTTATTTTACATTGGTATATTGAGGATACTGCCCCTCCCTAGAATTTTTGTCAGCCCTAAAGTCCACTGGATTTAAATACCTGGGTCAATGAGATTAAGTCCAAGATTATGCCACTTCTGAAATGAAAAAGGGTCAAAAGAAATACTGGAGACAATAATGGTTTTCCTGAAAAGAATCCCTTCTCATTCTGTGTAGGGTGTTTGTTTGCATAAATTCAGCACAAGACTACAATTGCCTAGACTGCTCTAATGAGGCTTATATGTACCACAGACTATAATACAGTGTCTCTTACAAAAATGAGTGTTGCAGCTTTATATATGAAAAATGGTTATGCATGTCATATTTCTTCACTAAACTTAATAAGGAAAGAGATACTGCTAACATGAAAACAAGACTAAATAAAAGTACTTCTCCATAGTCATAGCCATGTGGTATAAAACAAACAATAGAAGTGCAGTTTCATGATACCTTCAAATACCCCAAATACTCAAATCATTGGTACTTGGAACTTTGAATATCAAAACTATTGCCTGTGCATTCTCCAGATTTCTGGAATCATCTCCCTCAATTAAGATTCAGCCTGCACAAACTTTTACTTCTTTAGCATAGTTACTTGGCATCTGACATCTGCATTTGAGACAAAAAATTCAACAACCTGTTTTGAAAAGTGTTCCCAAGTGAAGGTCACAGCATTCCCACTTTCTGTAGTGATCTCATCTATAATGGAAGAAACATTTTATCTGTTTCAAACAATACTGGCAGGGATTGTTACAGAGCATTTACAGAATATCAGAAAATGTGTTTCTGGGTAATAAAAATTGATAACGTCATTGCAACCCTTTTACTCATTATTTTAAAATGCATTAAATATACAAGCCTCTTACAAAAAGTTTTGGAAAGAGAAAAATTTATATTTGATCATTTCAGTGGAATTCCTTAATGGCATTTTGATGTTGCAATTTAATCAGAAATAAAAAGAGAAAGAAAACCTGGACACCTGAAACCAGTGTAACAAATGTAAGTAAGTAATCTCTTTCTAATACAAAGTTGCAGACTGGTAAAACTGTCTCTCAAGTTTATGCACAAGGCCAGGCACACTTCAACACTAATCACACGCCTCTGGAAAGCATCTCATGAGTATGCAAAAGGATCCTGCAGAACACCATGAGGAATGGGAGCACACAAGTTAAGCTATTAAACCTTTAAAAAAAACATTAGGGACTGCAGAGAGCTGAGACAAGAAATATTTAATGTTGACATAACCTAATGTTTAGTCTTCAAGTGGTCTCATACTCTTTGAGACATATGTCTGGAAGTAATGGTTGACTTCACCATTGCTGATCATTAAATTTTTGTTTGTTTAACCTCAGCATATTATTAATGTGCAGTTTGTACATGGATTATATAATTTGGAAAAGGACTATGAAAAGATGGTATATAAATGCACTGTGTTTATTTTGATTATCACAGTAGCTAATATCTATTATGTAATTATGATAATCAAACATCTTTTCAGCCTCAAACAAAGCATAATGAAATGACAAATGTTTTTTATTTGTAAAATTTTGACTTGATTGATTAAAAAATTACAAAGCATATGTGTAAATATAAATACTCCTCTATTTTACAAATAATTGCAAAATTTGGAAAGAGTCAAGCTGCACTTCACTAATCATCACAGCTTTCACAGTGAAAGCTCCATCACTGTCTCCTGGGTAAAAGACTGATTCCCAAACATGTCATTGTGGATCTATTTAGGTAGAGGAATTAGTCAACAAGGTATTGAATTTTCAACTGAAAAAGAACAGTAAATACAGTTTTACCTTTTATATTACTATAAAATATTTTATTTTCAATTTTTTATAACAATGTGACCATGCAGCACTTTTATGCATTTCTTTCACCTTTACAGTGAAATAAAATTCTCATTTACAATATTGGAAGGGTTTTTTCAATTGCAAATATTAAAAGTATTATTTTAAGGACAGTAATTATAAAATAGAAACAATAACTAAAACCAGAAAAAGAGAATGGCAAAATGTTTACTCATAAAATATGTGATTAAAAAAAAGGAGGGCCCATGCATTTCTCCTATACTCACTTCATTCAAAAAACCTTGAGGTGACTGTAGAGAAGATGAGGGAAAGGCACCCCATCTCACCAACCTCATCTTAGAGGCAAACACATGTAGAGACAGACAGACAGGTACTGCCAGATGTCAATTCACTCAAACTCTGGCTGAACTGCTCTCTAAAAGAGCACAGAGTGGAGGGAAGGATTGAGAAGTTTACATGAGATATTTGACTTTAAGGCAGCTAAAATTTAGTTATATGATGTTGCTCTTATGTAATGATACTGCTATTGGTCTTGAAGCTCTTTGCTCTGGGTTTCTTGGAATTAATGACAGGACAATGTTAGAGTGTTATATGGAAAACACTGAAAAACATTGAAAATATGATTCATGTATTCAGGTAGAAAATATATTTGTGCTTAATATGTTTTTATTTCTTTTCATTTCACTGCCTTTTCATGTCCTTTTCAGCTGCCAAATCAATACATCAAGGTATATTTAAAAAAGAAAAATACCCAAGAAGAGAATATTTCCATTGAAAAGGCATTGCTTCTGAGAATTTTCATGGGTAATCTGTGTCATACAAATTTAAAAAATAAATACTATCCTTTTTCTGTCCAGAATCAGGTCTAAGAGGAAGTCAAGTCCCACAAGAACACCGTAACAGTGGAAAGGACTTTGGAAGTTAATTGACTAAACCAGCTGCCAGTCTAAGTCACTCTAAGGGTTTTAGGGATTTTTCTTATTTTCACTTGAGAACAGTCATTATTATTAATCTTTCAGGGGAAAACACACTACTATTTAAATAACCAAATAGTTCCTACTTTAAGAACTCGTGGCCACATCAAATGGTTCATTTGTGACACCATGAGGTACAAATACCAAGCATCCTGGCGCTTCAGCAATAACAGGAAGTCTAGTCACTCTGTTGGTACTCAGAAGAAAACTGAGAAGGCTTTCTAAACAAGAATTAAAGGAACTGTGCCACCCTCAGAATGCATCATTAGATTGGATCCACTCTGCCTGGAATCTTGTGTATTTTGAAATTCTACAGCAGAAATCTGTACACAAAAATAAAAGTGACACAGCTGCAGGACATAAAAATCAAGCCGTTGAGAAACACTGTTGTATTTGAATTTTTTCCTGACATAATATTTTAAAATTGTAATAAAAATTTTTTAGACCCCTTGAAACTGTGTTATTAGCTGTTTTATGAAAGGTAACTAAGATTTTTCTTTTTCTCATCTCTTTCAGGATGCACTTAACAAACCAACAACATCACATTAAGGGTATCCAGGGAACGTAATTCTGAACTACAAACACTGCAATGTCTTAAGCTGAAGCAAATAAAATTTTTGACTTGTCAACAAAGAGGTTGCTTTCAGCTGACTTGAAACAGAAATAAAGTTTTAACATTTTCACCTAAAACCCATGAGCTAGTTAATTTTAAAACTGAAAAAACTAAAATAACCCTCTGAAGATAAGTGTAGTTCACTCTTTATGTACTTTCCAATTTCTGGAGACTTGGAATTTCAACTCACCTCTTATAAAACATTAAGAAATAAATATATAAATATAAAAAACCTCTAATTAAGAAACAGTGATAGGCTGTCCGTGGCAAGGGGGTTGTAACTGGATAATCTTTAAAGTCCTTTCTGACCCAGGCCACTCAGTGATTCTATGACTCTATGACATTTTAAAACTGTTATGGATACAGAACAAGTATCAAGTAGCTGTGACTGAGAATCATTGTTTTTGTAAAGGAACCACAACTGGGACCTAAAATGCATGGAATCATAGGATTCATAAAAGGTTATTCCATAGATATGAATCCTCAACAAAATAAATCCACACTTTTCTTTTTTTCCCTCCTGACATTCCACTGCACTTGAGCCTAATTTGTGAATAACTTCAGGGAGAACACAGAATTAACAGTTTAGTAGGTATGAAAGAGTCTTAGTCAACTTTTTTTATTTTATATCCAGGCAGTACACTGGTTGTTTGAGAGATCTTTAACAAAGAGTGAACTGTACCTAAATACTTTGTAGTAAGACACAACCCAGAACCACTTTGCTTAGACAGTCTTGGTGACAACAAGTTAGTGCTGAAGTTCTACTGCTACTCTGTTCTCAAGGGACTGATTCTACTAAACATTTTTGTAGGAATTTTAAATCAACACATTTGAGACCTGTGTCTTTGACATGAACACAGTTAATATCATATGAAGTCAATTTATTATGAACTTCATAATATCTGAAAAAGTATCATGACCCAAGAAACCTTGTTAAATAAAGTTATATTTTTTAGAGTATCAATTTCGTTGTACAGTGTATTGTCATCAGTTGAGATTAATCACAATAATGACATGTTTTTCACTTAGAAAATTATTAAAAATTACTTGAATATTGGGCAGATGGAATGACTTTCTAAGTCAAATGATATAAACATTGGAAAATGGTAAAGAATCCACCTGAATAGTAGGTCTTACATGATTTCTATTTGTTTGGAAAAGAGAAGTATCAAAGAGAGGATGATGCCATAGACAACTCTCCAAAAATATTTCTTCACAGATATACATGTGCTTGAAAATTTCACATGAAAAATTGTTCTATTTTGGAAATTATAGATTGATTAAGCTAAATAAATTTATCTATTAATACTCAAAACATTTATCAAAAAAAGCTACATAAGTTTTGAGTGACTATCTTCTGTTAAAAAATAACATTCTAAGTCCACATTTGGTTTTATCCAGAGGACTAGTTAAAATGTAAATTTAGTTTGGATATGACACCACCAAAATCTTGTGACTCATGTAAAGCTACTAACATCAGAAGTATTGCAAATGACTTTCCATACTTATTTTTCTAGTCCTCACATTTGGCAAGATTAAATGTTCTCATATGATTTTGCCCTTAGCCAAGAAATAATCTTCTACAGCTAAGGGTCATTCCAGGTTCAGCCTATCAGGTTTGGAAATGGGAATTAAATTACAGGTGTAGTAAGTGGGATTCAGAGGAACACCGAGTCAGACATTTTCTTCTGTCATTAAATAATTATTGCACTTTTGCATTCGTCCCTCACCAGTGGATATAGTGCAGCACTGGAGCTCATGTTTTCACCATACTAGCCCGAAAAAAAACCCCACTGCTCCCATTCTGGGATTTTTCTGCTTTGGCTGAGGATTTGTTGCCGTTTGTTAAAAACCTAATTTATTTCAAATCCTATGGGACAGATTATTTTTTCTTTTTTCAAATGTGTTTCAGGCCTTGAGTCATTTTGTTGACTCAGCCTCTGTCATGGCTTCTGAGTCTGTGGCCAAAAGTTCATAGCCTTCAGGCTGCTTAGCTGCATTTCAGTGCCAAAAAAGGGCAGTCTGATTCAGAGAGGGCATAAGGGGAAAGGAGAAGCAGAAATTAATGCCAGGAGTAGAAAAGACCTGAAAGGTTGGATTAAATCAGTGCCAAAATGTTGACCGTGTCAGTGCACTATGAGGACAGGATTGGTGGAGACTGCCCATGGGCCAGGCAGGGTGAACCTCAACAGCCAGGGCCAGTTCCATGATCTCTGTGACCTCAGCCAGAAAGATCCTGCCCTGCCTGCCCCCAGCTGGGGACATTAGCCCGATTATTTTTGTAACACAGACCTGACAATTTGTTCTTTTCTTAAAAAAAGAAACTGAGACAATTGGAAATGCTCACAAAGGACCTGTTCAAAGTGAAAAGGTTTGACAGTAAGGGTAAGATTCATTTCAAAATGTCAGTCTCTTAAAAAGTTTTAGTGTTAAATTTAAGGTCATCTGCCTTTCCTGTATGTGATACAGGCACCTGGTAAAAATACTTCACTGTTCTGGTTCATTGTCCTATAACAAGGATACCACTCCAAGTTGCCAACCTGGAGAGGTTGTCTTAGACTACAGAAGGAACTTAAAGGCTCACCTTAAGTAGACTGCAAAGTCTAAGGTAGATAAATTCCTTCTCCCAGGACAGAACTGGCCATTCTCAGTTTGCCAGTGGTTGGACTGTCTGGGCATAGGTGTAGCTCTGCTCTTTTCCCAAGCAGCTGATCTAAAATATCGAGTTTATCAAAGAGTTAAGCTGGCTCTCTTAAAAAAACTGTCAGTAAATATGAACAAAGAGCTGTATGGGATACTAAGTCCCTTTCTGACACAGGGCACTGTGATCAAGCCCAGTTTTCAAAGCAGTTAAGTTCTTTGAAATTATGAGCCATAATTTCATCCCTTTACTGTGATGTAATTTATCCAGGAGGCAAACAAAACCCCTCAAAATACAGAGGAAAAGAATATAAATGATACTTAAGGGTGGAATTCCTAGAACTAAGAAATAATTATAATCTTCAATTATCACTTCTTCAAACAAATATCAAGCTTTTCTTAATTTGTATATAACATATAAGCCTACCTTGTATAAACACAGACTCTGGGTAACTTACCTGAAATCCTAAACTCATCATTAGGAGAGTTAAGAAACATATACATTTTAAAAATTATAAAATCTGTAACTTCCATTCATGCAAAATGGCAAACTTTGCTCTAAAAACCCATCATGAGATTACTTTGAACTATATGTGTAATTCCAGTTGAATGGTATTCTTCATGTTCCTGATGAAATTATGCATGTGGCAAATTAAGGACATGCCTGAAGGCTGAGATGCCACAGAATTGAAATGGAATCTGAGATGTAGTGAAGAGTATCTTTGGCTTGAAATTTTACAGATAAGTTAATTGTAGCTAAACTGATTAGATAATACATTCAGACAAATAAAACACCTTTGTCAGGCTAAAAATGCAAGTTTTAATCACTTCCTGATCTCTTCTTATGCCTCCCACGGCCATACTTATTCTCTAAATGCTTTTGAAGACTGGTACCACCATCATATGCCTGAAGCATGCAACTGGATTTGTTGTTTCCTGCAAAGAAAAAAAAAAGTGGTAAGACGTTAAATTCTTTGAGATGGAATAATGTCTTCAAATATGATTATACACCCTGATGCTGGCTTTGCCTTCAGTACAGATTAGAAATATTGCTATAAGTAGTAGCCCTACCTCATTTTGTCCACAATTTTGAAACTGATGTTCATTTGAAGCAATTTATCAGCCAATAGGTGGCACTGAAAGTATTTAACATTTATCTAAATCTTCTATTTTCTTTTAGGAAAATTCAAGTTTCCCTTCAGTAAATGGTATGTTATGCTCACAAATTAAAAGCTGAGTCACATATTGAATTTTCTGTTTAAAGATATTAAGTACTTTTAAATAGTTGGAGGACTGCTGAGAATTTAAACAGTTCCCTGGAAATATGAACAAGTTCATCATAGTACGTCAAAATCCAATCTAAAGCAGGAACTCCTTTTGAGATTGTGGGACCATTGATATTCCAGGGTGTATCTTACAATGAAGTTTAAACTGTAAATATCTGGGAAAACTCTAGTGTTCTAGAAACTGGTTTATATTGCAGTTTTTGCATGCTGCATGTCAGTTTATTTTCTTTTCACAGCTGCTTTCATTTTTGTAAACCTGCGAAGAAAAAGGAGGATTTTGCAGTAAATATAATGTAATTTTTTGCCACTAGCACTCACTTAAATTAGTAAATTTTCTGAGTAAATCCCTTCATTCTTTGTAGTAAACAAATTCATAAAACATTCTATGAATAGAGATAATGAGATATTTTGGATCAGATTTCTTTGTGCCATAAGATATCCATAAAGAAACAACCTTGTTATGTTATGTATTTGTTAATTTCAATATATTTTTTTGAGAAAGTGTGATTCAGAAGACATTAAGTATCAGTGTTTTGGTTTATATTGAGTGTAATTCAGTTATTTCCATGCATTGTTTCATACCTGCACATTACAGCTCCTCCAAGGTTTTTACTGAAAATTATGCAAAGAAGGTGAAATAGGAGTGACTTGTTCTGAAAAAATATAATATTGTGATACAATACAGAACCTAACTATTCCATTTTCAGACTACTTCTCTACAACTTTTGCATAGGAATCTGTCTTAAGAACAAGTGTAAGCCTCATAGGTTTTAGCTATACCAAATAAAAATGTACTAGGATTCATTGTACTGTCATCAACCATAGTGTTACAGGGGACAAGTGAATAGCAGTGAAATAGAAATATGTCCAGAAACAGGGAGAGTATAGAGAGAAAGATTTGCTCAGCTGTACCAATGCATCTTAATTACAAGGAACTAAAAGCTTTGAGTGCATTCCTGCCTTCATCATTTCCTTCCAGCAAGAAAATTAAAGTGCCTTCAGATTGCAAAGCAGTAGAAAACAATAATTTAATGCTTTAGCACCAGACCTCAGCAAGGTATAAGACCCTCTAGCTTCACCTGAATTGGTTCTGAAGACTTATGACACCACAGTTGGTGATGAGAATTAATGTATCATATCAGAAAGTAATTAAAATGAAAACTCAAACCATTAATTTAAAGTTAGGTATTGTTTTCTCTGTTCAGGAAGCAAAGCAGAGAACTACATAAATCCAAGCAAAGATGTAGCCTTTATTAGCAACACAACTGAAAATGTCATCCTTCTCAGGTTACTGGGAATATGAGTGGGCATGACAAAAAGAAAAACCAATATTCTGGCTGTAGATATCTTGCCCAGTTAATTCCTTTTAAAAAATTTCTATAACCTAGTAGTATTCAGAGGACAAGCAAAGGGAAAAGTAGGAATGAACGGAATCTTAAATATTCAGGGAAAAAAAAGCATTGAATTTTTTTGCCATATTTTATGAATATCTGCAATAACCACAGCCTGGTCACAAAAGTAAAGTTGAAAAACTGCATGTCTTTAAAATACCATATTCTTTTTATTAACATTTTGCCACTAATTTCCAGATACATATGCAAAAAATCTACAAAATAAATTAAACATTTTAGACAGCCTTAAAATAAGTGGTCTGCTACTGTTTATTTTATTCTTTGCAAAAGGTTTCTGGATCAAATATTACAAGGAGCTAATGTATTTCCAGTTACTTTACCATCTAGCTATATGCAAATAGATATTTGAGTAGAATTTTAATAGAACATTAAAAAGGGAGAAAAGGCTAATGCCACAAAGTCAGTCTCAAGAATATGAAATAATCGGGATACATTATTTCACAGGAGAGTGTTCACAAGAGTATCCAAAGTCCTGACCCTCCATGAAAACCCACAAATGAAAAAGCAAGTCCTGCATTTGAATTAGTTGAAGGGGGATTTTTGTTTGTTTGGAGGGCAGATTTTTTTTTTTCTTCCAGTTTGGTTTTTTGTTTGGTTGGTTGGTTGGGTTTTTTGAGGTTTTTATTTGTTTGTTTGTTAAATTTAGGGATTTAAAAAATTTCCTCTTTATTTTTTTTCTTCCAGTAAGCAATTTAACCAATTCTAACTGGGCTTGAAAGCCAGTTTAGAAAGTCTGAAGTTATTGCTAGTACTTGCATATTTGAACTAAAAGTCTTTCAGCTAATAAAGGAAATCAGGTCTTGTTATAATGAGAGAACCAACAAGATGCTGCTTAATGGTGAGACTTGTTCAAAATCTCTTTGAAATGTCACCTGCTGCTGAGAGAACAGGCTTGGCAGGCATGAATTAGAGACAGTAGCTATTGTAACCTGCCAGGGCTCTTCATAATGGGATGATCATGCTACATAGTGAACAACTAAGGAGAACTATTGAAAGTGTCCAAGTAACTGCCAAAGATGACATTTCACCTTATGCTTCAGTGCGTACACTTTCTAAGTAGTAACAGAGAAATTCAAAGCAATTTGAGAATCAGTTGAAATGCAGATAAATAGCAAGCAACAAATCAGTTGTTCGCACAAGGGAGACAAGGTCAGCAGGTAGGAAGGCCAGTGCACCTTAAGCTGTCTATATTTTTGCAGTATCAACAATCATTGTGGAAATGGGTGGACTGCCCAAGACTGCAGTTCTTCACTGCCTGTTACTGTTCCTTTAGTTTCCAGGCACACTGAGAAGGCCCCAGTTTGTGGCAGACACCAGTTGCCTCACCTTCCTCTCTCCACTATTTTCACCTTCTCTTCATTGGCCTTCTCTTGACATTGTTCTGCAAAGACATTGTTTAATACTGCAGAGCAGAAGCTGTGACTCCTCAATCAGAACACGAATACTACAACTGTTGGGTAGTTGAAAGTTTTGGAAGGAGAAAGGATCAGAACAACCAACTGTGAATGGTACCAAACAAATAGAAAAAAGGAGATCCCACAAGGTGTCCAGACTTAAATGAGAAAACAAGTAAAGGGTGAAAGAAAAGAAGGAAATAATTCTGTTACTTTTGAAAAAAAAGCCCATAAAACCTGCAAAAAAATTAGGAAAAGTCCTTGTTCTATAAAATGTAAATTATTATAAAATTATTCATTTGAGTATATTTTACCTTGGATTATAAAGCTCCACACTATTCCTCAATTTCACAATGCTCATAAAATTTAAAAGTTGTGAAATTCAGGCCTGACGAGTTGGGAAATGCCAGTCAGTCTCCTGCTGGAAGGACATTGCAATACACTTTTCCACATAATGATCCAGCTTAGGACAAGATTCCTCTCAGGGATTCCATATTTCAGTTTACTGTTTCCTACTCCAGACTCAAAGTGGGCAAGCAATTAGGCAACCAGCTAATGAGTAAGTCAAGACTTAATCTCAAGTTCATCGTTTGTAGTTTTGTCAGTGAAATTTTCAGGAAGTCAGAAGGGTGCTTTGAAGGAGATCTTATGGATCTCTGTGGGCCACAGTGCAAGCCCAGACTTGTTCTTGAGTAAGAGTCTAGATACAGGGATCACAACTTAAAAAACATGGCTTCATTTACTTGCCTAAAATCACACAATAGTTCTAAGGCAATCACCATGAAATACTTTTCTTGTGCTGTCTTGCCACTACATATCTTCCAAGTTAAGTAGTGACTCTGCTGTTGGGGTTCTGAATCATCCTGATGATTCACCAGACTTGCCAGGAACACCGAATGAAAGAAATAGCCCATGAAAACAAAACACTGTAAGAACACAAAATAAAGTACACTTCTAATATATATCTATTTGGTTAAGGCTGCAAATAAACATAAACCTTATAATTTCCTAATTTTTCTGCACTTGATTTTGCTATCTTCGTGATGAATGAGTCTTCTCATTTAAAAAAAATAAACCAAACAAAAATCAAAGAATCATTAGACATACTCCTGATGTTCAAGAGCATTGAAGAAATGATTGGCAACTCATCCATGACACAACCTCAGCTCTTGGATATAATATATACTTCATAGAACATACCACTGGCTTTTCATCCAGCATATTGATCTGCTCTACAGATTCAATTTATGCCAGTAGGTTTCACAGATACTTGCTGGTAAATGGCACACTCAAAATGCAGTCCTGCTCTCGTGCCAAATGTCAAGTCACTTTTTCCATAATGAGTTACTAAAGCTTGACTGCAACACCACTACAATTATTTTACTTGTTTTAACTTGAAAGGAAAATGCAGTTTTCTTCAGCCTTGTATTACTAGAAAATGGCCGTTTACTGTTTACTGATGATTTCCAGTGAAATTTAAGCTAAGACATGACTCTTAGATGGAAATTCTTAGAAACTGACACAGTTCTGTGAGGAATTATGTTTGTGAAACATAACTTCATAAAATGTTTCAAAATTATTTTGTGTCTGAATTAAAATTTGTATGCACGAAAATAATTTAAAACCCGAATTTGCATTTCATTCACTTATCATCAGCTTTTTCTTTTCAGTGGGAGAGTGTTTTCTTCATGCACCTTTGTAGCAAAATTCAGAATTCCTACACTAGTCTTGGTCCATAGAAACAAGTAAACCCCCTTCTAGCCATAAAGAAACTGACACACAGCAACATCTGTAATAAATAATTAATGGACCAATTTCAAAGTGCAATATTACATCAATATTCACACTTTTAAAATATTGATGTAAATTGGTTGAAATTGACCAGATGCTCTGAAGATCACATAGGCAGGTGCAAATTATTTTTCTCCTGTTAGCAAATCCCATTAGTCCTTAGGAGTGATGCAGTATAAGGGAAAGCAGCTGTTTGTTCCCCTTAGGGACTGCAGAGAAGGCACCTCTAAAACCCCTTGGAATTTCATAGGAGTGCTAAAAATGCAAAATAAGCTTGGAATCAGACCTTTAATCAACACTTTACAGTGAATAGTTACACTTTTTACTATCCATTTCTCAGTACAGCAATGCTGTCACAGGATTATCCATACTCTGTTCCCTCTCTGAGGCCTTTGATTTCATCTACAAAAGAAACTAAAAGGGGCTGGTGCAAATTTCTAACCCTGGAGTCACACGTGCCACTGTGCTCTAGTTTATATTTACCTGCCTAAACACATTCTTTTCAAAAGGAGAGAGCAAATCTACCAAATTTCTGAAATATTTCTACTTCATTCAAAATCTTGCCAGTTAGTCATCGTGCTAACAAGGAAATCCTACATGCAGTCACACACTAGTGCTTGATTCCACAAGGTAATTCTTTTTTATTTAATGGTGTGAGCAAAGCCTCTAAGCACAGTGAAGGCTTCTTCTTGAAATCTTGACTTCTTACCTTTTCTGATTTGCATCTGCATGTCCCTTGGAAAGGCTCAGCCTATTTGTGAATCAGTGAGTAGCTTTCCAAAACATTCTTCTCCTTTTTCCTTGATTCTCCAGATGACCCTTCTTAGAGAGCAATCTTTTTTCTAGGTGCACTTTAGTCTCAACTATAAACCCAGAATAAAAATATAGTTGTAGTATGATTAGTAATGCAATGTAGTTTTGCTTTTATGCTAATTTTACAATATTCTTTCAATAAAGTAAGGATTGCACTGTTTGTAGTGTATGTGGATAGCTGGAGTTTTAAGCAGTTATATGTAAGACATTACATGGGCCAGGGAAAAGAGTAACAGTATGGGGGCTGCTAGAGCAAGGAACAAGATCAGGATCTCTGGGTTTTTATAAAGCTCCTGCTGTGTCTCCTGTTGCCTGGTCAACAGGTGAGGCCAAAGGTCGCTGGGCCTTTTTTTGGTGCAAAGGCCTGGGTGTTCATAGCCTCTTGTCTCAGCCCACCAGAGCCCAACCTGCAGCTCAAAATGCTGCTGCACTCTGAGACACCTGCACTGTTGGCATCTCTCACCAGTAGAGAGCAATAAGGTCTGCTCTGAGCCTTCTCCAGAATAATGACCACCAGTTCCCTCAGCAACATAAAATGTATTTTGAACATTAATTTCTAGGTTGTTGTGCTGGTTTTAGCTGTGATAGAATTGCTTTTTTTCACAGTAGCTGATATGGTGCTTTCTCTGCTTTGTGCTGGAAAATGGGGATAACACAGATGCTTTTGTATTGCTGAGCAGTGCTTACACTGAGTCAAGGCCTTTCCTGCCTCTCACTGCACTCCACCACAGGGTGGGCTGGGAATCCAGGAGATGCTGGGACACAGACAGGACAGCTGACCCCAAGTGACCCCAGGGATATCCCACAGCATGTGGTTTCATGCTCAGCGTATGAAGCTGGGGAAGAAGGAGGAAGGGGGCAATATTCAAAGAGATGGCCTTTGCTTCTCCAACTAACTTTTATGCATGATGGATCCCTGCTTTCCCAATGAACACTTGCTTGCTCATGGGAAGTGGTGGAAAAATTCCTTGCTTTGCTCTGCTTGTGTTCATGTCTTTTGCTTTACCGACTAAACTGGCTTTATCTCAACTCACGAGTTTTCTCACTTTTACTGTTCTAATTCTCTTCCCCTTCTGAGCAGCTGCCAGTGCTTAGCTGCTGGCTAGGGTTAAATCACAACAGTTAGTTTTAATCCCATTTTGTATTCAGGGTTTCTTAGATATGTTCTTTAGAGTCTGTTCTGAAAATCCGTGAATACATCATAGAGTAAATGATCAATTAGTCTTTTCTTCTTTTTACTTCCACTCTTGCCTGGTCACGGCAAAATTATTTTTTTACTTTTCCTTTGAAAACAAGGCTGTCCTCACCCATTAGTAAATGCGTGCAACTTCTTTTTACTTGCAGAGGTCTGACCATTATCTGAAGGCATGCATTAAACATACACGCATGGAAATCAGCTTCCAACAATAATCTTCCCCTTTGCATCAGATTGCTAAGGTTTTTGAAGCTTTCCAGTTTGCATGACTTAGTGGAAATAGAGCATAAATCAGTTCTTTGAGTTTATGTTGCTGTTCCAGAGTATTATGGGAACAGCAGTTTCTCTTCTGCATTCCATACGATAAAAAAAGAAAAAGCCAGCTCAGTAAATGAAAGAGAATATGACTGTATTTGCAAACCATTACAAATACACAGGGTAGATTCACCCTCCCACCTTGCTCAGTATGACTCTGAAATTCAGACAAAATCAAATATGAACAGCTACTACAGCAACAGACATTCAGCTTCGTAAATGCTCTATTTATGTGGCAAAGAAAAGGGCCAGGCTTTACCGTTTTACAGTGAAACAGAAATTGCCAGAACTTGCAGAGTAAATTGAAATAGCAGGAGGTAATGCTATGAGAATAAATATTGGAAAAACAACTAGGAAACTGGATGCAGGCAACTAATTTTAAATCCTTTTTCCTCTGCAAATATAAAAGCCTGGAATCACCTATCTCTAATGTATGTAGGTTAAACCTTGCCAGTTACTTGATACAGGTGCCACTGGAAATGCACTGTGAAAAACCAGATGATTCAGAAAGTAAATGTGAGAAATGTTGAAAAATGTTTTGAGATAGACACATTTTTAGCAGGTCAAATGTCAGTGCTAATAACTGGCTTTATCCCAGTAATCTAGTGAGCTTTGAAGTTCCTAATCTCTCTAAAAGCTACCATCCTTAGGATCTTCTGAAATTCTACTTTGAGGCACTACTGCCACACCATTTCCTAGGCTGTGTGATCTGTTGCAGTGGGCTGGATGGAATTAACAGGGACAAAGGGTCCATAACATGTTTTACACCATGCTACCTGTCATACTAAAGATGCTGCAGTAAGCCACAGTGATGAAAGCACATTTTAGTTTCATACCCAATAGACAGCAAAGATTCATGTAACTATCATTGTGTTCAGATGCACTCAATACCCCTATCTTAAAAATTAGGTACTCTGAATTTCTGGACAGCAAGAATGTCGAGTAGGAGTCCACTCACATGGTAAGGATCCTTTGTAAATCACTGGTATTTCTAATTGCAGTGGCTTAATGGCTCTTCTATCATTCTTGTAAGTAAAACTGATTGTAAATAAAATAAAATGCAGAATGAAACAAAAACATTCAACAATATCTATAGCTCCCCTTCCCCAAACTGATAAGTCTTTGGCTGCTCTGGAATCCAGTGTAATTATTCATAAGCAGTCATTAGAAAGAGGTATCTTACTGTCGGAAAGTATTTCACTGACATCTGCTAATACCATTCCCTTCTAATACATATCAGGTATGTTTCCTACTGGGTGAGATCTCCATTGGTGAAATCTTCCACCTGACATCATTCCAACTGAGAAACAATCCCACATTAGAGAGTGTAATTCAGATATAAATACTGAATGTTCGAACCAACTGTAATTATAAAGAGAAAAAAATGTGGAAAGAGAAGTTATGCTTCAACAGCTGTTGCCATTTCTGCTTGAAAGCTGTGGGGAAATGCAAGGCAAAGGGAAAAAATAAACAGTTTTTAAGTAAAAGTCATATTCACTAGATGACAACTTAATGTTGCATGCTGCCTTTCTTGTGTTTAAGGAGAAAAGGATCCCAATTTTGTAAACTAATCCAGTCATATGATCAGACATGCAGTAGAATCATATGATTGGAAAGATTAGATGATATAAATAGCAAATGAGGTAAACCATAGCAGAAATGGAAGAAAAAATCCAAAACATCTCTCTTTTGAAAACTCAGCATTTATAAGTAATGAGCTAATAGCCTCCTACCCATAGTAAGCAGTCAAAACAATGATGAAGGAGGAGAGGAAGGTGACAAGAATCAGAAACAGTAAGAAGTGTGCTAAATGAAAGTTTTGCAGCTAGAAGGAAGAAAAGTGTCTTTACATACAACAGGTTCCAGCTCCTCAGACAATCCATAGTTACCCAGTGTAAAAGCTTTTGTACAAAAGTACAGTGTACACATTCCTAAACAGAGAGAGGTGCCTATACCAGTGTGCCATAAGTGCTGTTAGACACAGCATGAATGGGAGCACTTCAGCAGTGACACTCAGGGACTGCATTCATGAGCTGGGAAAAGCTACAGCTGAAGGCAAATTACAATTTGAAGGCATGCCCACTTGCTCCCTTGGCTCCAGCTCCATGATCCAAGCTGTGAGGGAGGCTTGAAATTACATAAAAGGCCCACAAGCCAAAGGTACAAATGCTTCGTTAGTTTTTCAGGCAAACCCAGGACTCATACTAATCTCTAACACTTTCTGCAAGAGAAAGGATCTTGAACTGGCTAGGGAATTAAGAATTACAATGATGTGGGTTTTTTTGAAGCCTGCGCTTATTACCTACAAAAAGGGTGAATAATCAAGGTCAGTAAAGTAAAGTGCAGGGCTGAAAGAGTCAGGGCACTGCAGGAAGCAGTACAACATTAAACAGAAGCCTGCCATGAAGACAAACACCTACCAGAGATATCTAGCACACAGAGGAATGGCATAAACAGCCAGCTCTTCCAACGGATGGAATTTTCTTTTTCCCACCTACAGTGCCTTCTGCAAATAACTTCCTCGTGGTGTTAAAGCTGCCATGGAGCTGCACGCTGGGAAGCTCTGCCAGAAAAAAGGATAACTTGAGATAATTTGTACATTTTTAGTATCATTGCTCTGTTTTAACACCAGCATTTGATATATGCCTTTTCCTTTTGACCTTCAGAGAAGTCAAATGGGTGTCAGGGCTCAGCCATGCATGGCTGCTCCCTCAGGGTTGAGTGACATTGCTCCCAGTGCTTGCTCTGCTCTGTGTTAGGGTTGCTAATAGGGTCTTCAGACAGTCACAGACAAAGGAAGCAATGAACTAGGAAATTCTGGGGCTGGAGTCTGTATAGGGGATACAGCCAGGAGACAACGCCAGGGGAAGAACTTAACACAGGCACAACTATGTCATACCTTAAATCAGGATTGCTGGCCTGAGCTTAAATGAGAGTCTTGGGCAGGGTGTGGGTGAAGGGCCCCAGCTGAGGGTGGGTAGGGCATCTCTAGTGCTCTCAGGGCCCTGACAGCACCTACAGAAGCTTAAAAGTAACTTGCCCGAGGAAACAAAGATTCCTTGCACATTTGAATTTATCACAGCTTCAGACCAGCCAGTGCAGGCACCAGATCTGTCGGGCAGCTTACTGTGCTCAGTTCCCTCTTACCTTCAGAGCGCTTCTAGACCATATGTTCTTTCATGGCTTCTGCAGTGAATCATGGGCTCAGTAATAAGCTAACATAACCTAAATGTAAACTTCAGTTATGGAGTCACTAAATGAAAAGTCAGATTTTTAATTTAACAATTTTCACCGTAAGGAAAGTAGGAGTGGGATTGCACAGATGCTAGAACTAGAAAAAATAAAAGGGAATCTGTCTCTTCACAGGCTGTCTGTGGTACACCCTGCTTCTCCAGCCTGAAAGAAATATGGAGGAGGAAGTCTAAGCACTGATCTAAAAGAGGAGAGAAGATCCAAATCCTAGGCTCATCGAGGAAAATTGGGAACAAATAAATGGAAGATAGATGAAGATGATTGTGATACAGATCTTGTAGAGACTGAAAATTATCCCAAGTGAAATATAGAAAACAAGGAGAAAATGACTGGCAATTAGCAGTGCTTCAGGACATGGAGCTGCTGAGCAGAGAAGAGAACATTTGGTAATGAAACAGAGGAAATATAGGTGCTGTCAGATTAGGTTCATTAGAACTGGACCTAAAATTAGGGATTAGACTAAGCAGTTAGAAGCTGGGCAGCCTCCAGGGGAAAGTAATGTTAAATGTTAATGTCTCTAACTCTGTTAATGTCTCTGACCAAGAACTGGCCCTGAAGGGATGGTGTGCCCCATTGCTCACTGCAAGTTCTCATTTTCCCCAGTACATATCCAAGACCTTGTCACACACCAGACACATCTTGGTTCCCCTGACAGAAAAGCCAGACATCTCAGCGGGGCAGGAGCTGCAGTGGGCACAACAGCTTTCTGTGGCCTTCACAGATCCAGGAGCCAGCCCTGAACATGCAGACTTTCTGCAGGTAGAGAAACTTCTGGACTAATTTCTAAGGCAAACCTCTGATATTTATCAAGCAAGCAACAAATATTTTTCTAAGATCTGAGAAGGAAGAGGAAAGGTCTGCAGCTGTCCTTGAGTCAAACTGACTCTCCTTGTGTACAGATGCCAAACCAGTTTTACAAGAATGTTCTGAAGGTGTTACGTTGCAACACTAAGTTACACATTACTTGCCCTTCAACAACCCTTCACAAAGAGACGTCAATAACACTACTACATATTTGCTCTGTGTCTTGCAGCTCAGCACCTCTTCTGATCCTTTTTGCTCTCTAGATTTGTCTTTTTCAGAAGACAAGCATACAGGATCCATCTCTTTCCTGTCTTCTCCTGAGGAAGGCTCTGAAAATATTTCCCATTCTTTATACGATTGCTTTTGCTCATCTGTGACGTCCCCAGAATAAGGCAAAATTCCTCAAAGATTCCTATTTTTTTGCCCCTATTCTTGTGTTTTACTTGAATTTCAGTAACATACATATAAAGCTAGTTCTTTGTTTTGTTATCAGAATTTATATATTGGGCCTAACTGTCTCTGCCTATCTTTTACCCCCCGCCCTATATAAGTGTATATATCTATACAGCAGCCCCCACCCAATCTTTTATAGTATTTACAGTAGCATACAATAGTGTTATTTTTGGCTAAAGAGTTTAAGGGTCTGATTTCTGATTTCACTTGAGCACTGGAACAGGTGAAAGTATAAGCTTCAAGGATACTACTCTGTAATTTAACCACAAACTTAGCTGACCTAAGTCTGTCTTTAACATTTGTGTTACCATATTGTAGAAAATTACAACCAGAAATCAACACAGAATAAAGTTTGTTGTTCTTGAACAAAATATAATCTGTCAGAAAGGTCTGTTTCAAAGTTCTTACAAGGGCAAGGTATTAATAACCAGCACTATCTTTGGCAGTTTGATTTTATGTTGTGGCTTCTGCAGTGGCCACAACCTCTGAGAGAGGACTTTCACACCTTGTGAAGCATTTTCTCTGAACATTTTTTTCTGACCTAGCTCCAGTATCACACCTTCATGTCTTCCTACTTCATTTCTACCCCAAGCTTAAAACAAGCTTCCTGTTCTCACAAAGTCTTTTCCTTTTCTGCTTGTAAATCATAAAACTGAAACTTAAAGTTTCTAAAATTCAGAAGCCTTTTTTAACTTCTTTTTTGCAGTCATCTTTCAAAACTCATGAACCTTTTCTATTAAAACTGGTCTCCCTGAGGAAAAAGAAGCAACATATATCCTTCCTTGCATGCAGTAAAGCTAGAGATCCTTTTTCTGCTTTTGCACACCACTGCTCAGTCAATCCATGGTTTGGAAACATGCTCAAGTCTCAAGTGATGGTTCTGCCTTTGTACACATGTGCCTTGAGGGCCTGCCCACAGGCATCAGGTGACAGCTTTGTCTGGCACTTACTGTGCTTGAATGTCAGGAGAGTTGACTTCTGCTGGAATTGTGCAAGAATGTCAAACTCCTTGTTTTGATGATATCTCTTCCCTGTTCTGAATTTCTTAATAAAGCAACTGAATAGGCAAAAACTTTCCCAGAAACATACTTTTCCACTAATTTTTGGACATAATTTTCTGTCTATAGACGGAATAACTTCTAACCTATTGAGACATCCCACCAGACACTTCTTCCTAATTATAAGCTTTCTTTAGTCTTTGTTGTAGTGTTTTAAATTTGCTACATTAACTCATTTCAGAATTTACCAGAGTGTCTAATTATGTTTCCATATTGATTCATCTTACCTTTTGCTATCCTCTGCATTGTACCTTAATAATCTAGACAGCTTCAACAATTTCTATTATTTGGGGCTGTACTTCAGGTACAAAGTTAAGTCCAAATGTAAGCCAACAAAGCCACAATTCTCCAAACAAAACATGCTTCTTTTCCAAGAAAAAATATCTCAATCAGTACAGAATATTGAACATATATTTTTTGCTACAAAATCTCTTCTTCAGGACCTAGCAGGTGTATTTTTTTACCATAGCTGGACAAATCTTTTGTGACCATCTCCTCCCAGCAAAATCTAGCTATTGAACTTCCTAGGATACAAATGCCATGTATCTACCTAAATTATCATTGAGACATTTCTTTTGAGCATGACAGGATTATTTTTATTTTATTTTTTATTACATGTATTCCAGGAAAATTATGTTCTCTTCTCTGTTTCATAATCTGCTGATACATTACCTCTTCTATTAATGGTGTCTTGGAAAGATATTTTTGTCTCTCTAAGGACTTTTGTCCTACAATAAAGTGACTTTTTAAAAGAAATACAAAATCCAAACCAAAACATCCTCCCCAAATCACCCAAAATCACAACCAAGACACACATGCCTGATCAGTTGTATCTCATGTTCCCAAACTGTTATGAAATCTACCTTATCAATATCTGATTTTTCTTCACATCTAACTAAAATCAATCAAAGTAGGAATGATTCTCTAGGTTCCCAGTCTGAGTCTTTGCATGTTGGTCAAGACCAGGGTTACTCTTCACGCTACTTACTGTGTGTGCAGACAGAACAACAGGTTGCTTTCCAGCATCTATGTAATGTTTAGTTTTGGAAATGTATCTTTCTTAAGTAGTCTCTTCCTGTAAAATTGTTGTTTTCTCCTGCTGCTGCTTCTTTCATGCAGAAAGGGGCATTTCACTACCTTGTAAAGAAGTGGGGATGGTGTTGTGCAGGGCCAGGAGGTGGACTCTGTGACCCTTTTTGGTCCCTCCAACTCAGCTCATTCTGTGATTCTGTGAGAACTTAAGTAATCTCAGCTGGCACTCCAGTAGTCTGTTATGCTTAATAGACAGAATTAGAATGATGTCACTCCCAGCTGATTATCCAAATAAACCATGACATTCTGACTTTCTCTTTGCTATTCTCTTTTATGTCCACAGGAATAATGAGAATGGCTCAATTTTAAGAAAAGGGTTGAAGAACCTATTCATCCAGGAAATCTTAGAATCTGTTATGAAGGTAATACATCCTGTGCTTCATGTCATATGAGCATCAGTAATTGCTTAGATGGGCTAAATACCTAGAGAATCAAAATACTGGACACTTCCTATAACTTCTTACTCCTATTTACTATTTTTCTTTAACTCTTGAACACAGGATGTAGATACCTAGTTTAAGACTGGACTCTTCTCTGGGAAGGCTAAATGTTCTGTGTTTGAGAGAGAAAAAAAACAAAAAAGGAAAAGAAAACTCAAAGTGTGTCCAAAGAAAAACTGATTTCATAGCTTCCAGTGTGTAATCCCAGGTCTGCTGCATGTCTTCTGATAACTCTGCTGTTTTTGAGGCCTTATCTAATGATAAAATAGCAGGAAAAAAGTAATCTAACCAATATAGATGTAAAAAACTTTAATTCCATGAACAGTTGGGGTTAAAAAACAATCAATAAAACAGACAAAAAAGTCAATAAACCAGAACCACAATGCAAATGGGACATAGAGTCTAAGATCAGGAAACAGGGGTTAGATAAGCTTATCTACAATATCAGACCCCACCCTCAGTGAACTGGGCCTTTTCTGCAGATGTTTCTTTCCCTCCCTTTGCTTAGTATGGAATTTAAATTATTGCTTTATCACTACATCAGTATACACTGGAGCCTTTGCACAGCATGCTGTTTTTATTGGGAAGGCACAAAACTGGATAGCAATTTTATCATTAAACACTATCTCAGAATCCACATAAAATCTAAATAAGGTTAAACAGATAAACAGAAATGACATTCATCAAATTTTTGAGTGGCCAGTTTTACAATCTTCAAAACATTCTCTTCAGTAATTGTCAGTCTGTAATAAATGAGTAGATGTGCCTGGAATCTTTCAAGGAATTTTGAAAAAAAAGTTATTTAAAGCACTAGAAGATAAATAAAATTATTGTGATCTGTCTTAGATGTTTAAGATGCTTGTTACTTATTTGATTTAGTTAAAATTCAAGTACCGTTACCTTGAAGAGCACTGCAGATAAAAGAAGCACAGTGAGCTGCCCTGAGTGGACAGAGATATTGACTCTAAAAGCTTTACCTGTTTATAGTTAATTTTGGATAAAACTTATTTGTTTAATTCTTTTCATTTTCATGACAAAGTCTTAGTTTTTGTTCCACTACCACTTCTGTTTCTGACACCTTCTCTTGCATCTCCACTTCTGGCATTCCACATTTGCCTCAGCAGAACCCTGGAGATAAATTTACATTGTAGTCATGAAGAGCCCTCTCAAGGAGGATTAGGTACTCCTAATGTATTAGACACTGCTAATCTTCTCTCTGGTGGCCAGGATAGGACCCAAGGGAATGGCTTGAAGCTGCATTGGGTAGAGGGGATGGGATGGGAGGGGCAGTTAGATTACACATAAGAAAAAGGCTCTTTGCCCAGAGGGTGGCTGAGCACTCCAACAGGCTCTCCAGGGAAGAGGTTATAGCACTGAGGCTGCCAGAGTTCAAGAAACATATGGACAACACTCTCAGGCACATGGTGTGATTCTTAGGGTGGTGCACTCCTGTGCAGGGCCAGGAGTTCAAATTTAATTATACTAGTGGGTATTCCATGGATATTCCATGATACTATGAATGATTCACCCATAGCACCCTTCACTAGGTTAGAATGGCTGGAAACAGCTAGAAAATTTGTCTTAATTAATATACATGTATAAACTGCTATATAGATAAGGAATTAGAATCTGGAACATGTAACATGTTTGGGGGTTTTTTTTGTTTGTTTTTTTGTTGTTTTTTTTTTCCCATTCAGAACACAAAAAGCAGTGTGCAAGAAAAGTCAGTAGAGCCCATGTTTCTTTCTTCTCCTCACAGCTGCTTCCCTGAAGGAGAAATAGTTGTTGTCATATGTGAGAAAAGGGTGGGTAAGAGTGGGGGATCCTGAGATATACTAAATTTAAAAACCTGTGAATTTTTTTGGAAATGAGGTGTGGTCAGTTCATATTATAGTTAATCTTCTGAAAATGAGTATTCTGATAAGATGATATTTCCAATAGATTATTGCCTTTTCTACCTTTTATATCTATTGTCTGAACAGGTTGAGTTCCTCAATATGAAGAGGCTGACTGAGCTACAGTGTACAGTGCATGCAACCTCCGATTCATAATGGGGTAGCACATCTTGATTAAGAATTTGCTCTAATGTAGATAAGTGCTAAAAAAAAGATCCCTGACTTTGTCAAGTCCTTCATTTCCTGAAAGGGCTTTTCAGAAGATAGCCTTCATTGTTCAAAACAGATAAATGAGATTCACCACAAAGGCTGGGCTTTCTATTCCTCTCTTTAATGCACTGCTGGTTCCATTTTATTTTGGTTATTTGATTCTGATCACACATGATGCACAACCAGACCAAATGGATCACCTAATCTTTGATAACCTCTAGAAATACCTCCCACACTACACAAGGAAAAGCTAATTCAAAGGAGCAACTTGCACATTCTCTCAGCATTCACGCTTTCCCTGGAGGTGCCAGCAATGAGTCTCAGTTTGCTGAGACTAACTCTCTTTATAGTGCTCTTGATTATTTACAAATCCCTATACAACCATGATCCATTTTATTTTAGCAGCTGTTATCACCCTATTGTCCATGATGATACACTCAATTCTGAAGACTGATAGTGTGTGAATAATCGTGAAAAGTAATCTAAGCTCAGTATGTGCCTGGATTTTAGTTTCTGCTTTTTCTTCCGTGATTTAAGATTTTTAGGATTCTCTTTGACTTTCTTTTCAATACTATTCTATTTGAATAATAAATAATACTTGTCATCTTTAAAAGATTTTTAAATTCCAAACAATAAATGTTTAATTATGCAGAATTTTGTTTGGGTTTGGTTTTTTGTTTGTTTGTTTGTTTGTGTTTTGTTTTGTTTTGCTTTTTTAAGTAATAAAATGGCTTATTTAAAAGTTTAGGAATACTCCCTAGTTTTAATAATATGTTCTTATTCCTTAGGTGCTATTACCACACAGATGCAGTATAAACAAAGATCTTAATGGGAAAAAAAGTGAATGTTTTCAAGGAGTTGTTTATATAAACAATGTATGATGTCGAAACACTTCCTTCTGCTCATACTTCCTAATGGTTAGGAAAATTTTTTATTAATGAATTTATAGTAAATCATATCTGCTTTATACTTCAATGAAGCTTAAGCACTAGCTAAACTTTCTAAATGGAACAGTAACTAAAGGTAATATAAGCAATATGAACTCAAAAATTATTTATAGGAAACTTTGAATGTGTCCATGTTATCTAAAAATAAACAGAACAGATTTTCTTTATTGTAAACACTGAAAAATGCCACTAAGGAGTTATCTCAGATTTAAAGAATGTAAAGAACAAATAAAACTTCAAGCTCAACATGCAACACAAAGTAAAAACACAGAGTATCCATCCCATTTAGCAATGGATACTGTGAATTCAGGAGTGTTTAGTGGGTGCATATTCTTCTGAGTGTACTTTTACTTCACTCATTAAATGAGAGAAAATGTTAGTAACAGTAAAAATACAAAATATTTTTTATATTTTCGGTGAAGTATTTTTGATAAGTGACCATTCTTTAAGACAAAAAAGATTTCAGTATTAATCTAACATTCTTTTCTTATGAGTGGGGAAGGTGCTATTTAAATACTGATGATGATGTCCTACTAAAAATTGAATTTTAGTATGGGAAGGATAGTTTACATGAGAAAGGTTAAACACATGTAATGAAAACCTTATTTCATAAGCTGTTGAGGATGCAAACCTCACGAGTTCCTCTGAGACAGCAGCCTTCATACTGTGGTATGAGGTTTTATCCAGATCTGAAATTATGCCACAATCCAGAAATCCTGAGTACCCCCAGCCACTGGAAGTTGGTAATAATTCTTCTGTATAGAAAAACACTATTTCAATCACACAATTAAATGCCCATAACACCAGCCTAGCTCTACAGTCAGCTCCCTAACTACACATGTAGAAACACTGTATTCACATGCAGTCTCTGTTACAGTAACAAAGGCAGTAATAAATCATCTGATATTGGTGGATTTTATTCCTATTTCAGATTCACCATGCGCTTATAAAAGTCTATTGAGATAAAGAGTTATTTAGAGGGTTATTGGGTAAGATCTAAAACTCTTAAGGTTTTTTTCTGAAGTCAAATTAGTCTTTCGACATCTGTGGTTTTTTGTTTTCTTCTTTGATTTTCCCTTTTTTCTCTCCTTCTTACAGCCAAAAGTTTTATGAGCTAGAGCCATTCTCAACTATTCATCTTCATAATTTATTACTTATTGTTAATTATAGTTGTGCATGAAAACACCTACCTTGTGTGGCAATCTGCCATTTCATTTTCATAATATTATAAAGTTTGAAATCTTTAGCAAATTCCTAGTAGTTTGGTTTTTTGGGTTTGTTTTGTTTTGTTTTGTTTTTTGTTAGTTTTTTTTTAACAGCTTGGTTTTGGATTTTTGGGTTTTTTTTCACTATGGAGTATCTTTCTAAGGTGAAAATTAGAGGATTATTTTCTTAAGAGAAATGAACAAGGAACTGATTTGATTTCATGCTTAGATATTTTTTCCTAAAGGAAATATTGCATAACAGCTTGAACAGTGAAATGTTTCTAAAGATATTCCTTTTTGACGAATCATGTGTTTGTGACTTTCCTTGGATATATTTATTCATGGCTCCCTACTGCCTTTTATCACCTCATCAATAATCATCTCTTGTACAATGTCATTGCATGAGTGTAGCTGCTCCAGAGATGAATGATGCATTTTCCCTACCATTTATTCTGGTTTTGCTTCCAGAGGCCCTACTGTATCCTTGATGAGTTATCACAGTCTCTTTTCATATTTTGCTGGGTGACTGGTGGTTTGGCAGTATTTTTCTCTCCCAAGTCCCAGATTTCTAGGACAAACAGAGAACAAAGCTATTCACTTTTCCTATACAAAACAATGGCACAGACATCCCCTAGCTCAAAAGAAATCCATTAAACTATATTTTACTTTTGGGCTAAACTGTCTGCAGAAATTCTTGCAGATTCTGTTCTTGATCCTGTTCCCTCTGGTATTCACAATGTCTCTGTTTCCTACTGCTTAGTCCCAGGACACCTATAATCACTGCCAGCAGCAAGCACTACAGAGAAACCCTTTTTGTCTGTCATCTACTTCAGATCCCAACTCCAGGGCTTTAAATCAAGAAAATATCTTCTGACTTTACCTTATTTTTCTTACTGAATCCAGTGCATTTTTTTTTTTTACTTTGCTCTGTTTCACAAACTTTTTCATGACCTCAAGAATTTACAGCAGCTCCTAACAGCTACATAATCCCCCTTTCCTGTTTCTCCACACTCTGTATAAAACATTTCTTGGCAACCTACCTTGGCATGCAGTAAAATCGTGTTTGTTTGGATCTGAAGCGTGTGGTACATAACAAATGCCTGACAAAAATGTCTTTTACGAAGATCTAAAATATCAGTACAGTCAAGTTCCTTTCCAGAATGCTTAATCCAGTGACTTTCAAATATCTGAAAGCTTGGGAACAAGGAGTTGATGCATATGTATCTGAAACTTGTGAATATCTAGAAAAGGAATGATAAAGTATGAGAATGAAATATTGACTGTATTTTTCCTCCCTTGCTAGCAAAAATCCACATGAATTTCAACTGGATTCGCTGTGCTAAGTACAGTGATATTGAATGGTGAAGGGATTAGTTGGAGAAGTTTGGCGGTGTAAGGAGATCTGGGTTTGAGCCTGTACTGGCTTTATTCAAGAAAAGAGATACATATGTGTGCCTTAATCCAGTATCAGTGCGATAAAAATCAAGCCATCTCTTGACATAGATGTTTCAGTGCGGTGAAAGTAAAAGTCCTGCAGAAAAAACAACTTAACTTATGGAAATATATAAAAGGATTGTAAAACAGTTCCTATTTGGGGTTACTTTGTAGTCACACTGTTACAGCTGTTGGGATATCTTCAACCCAATGGGTTCATTTAGCTACACCTTTACATTTGTAAAGGTAAAAAAAAAATGTTAGATCTCATTCTGTTTGTTCTCAAATATATCTTGTTGGCTAAGACTAGGTGTGAGTCTGCATAACCATTGACTTTTAAAGACATTACTCAAATGTGGCAGAATATCAACCCCATGTCCTATGATTCAGAATTTTCTGATTTTAAAATGCTACATTTCACTGACCCTAATTCTTAGGTAGGGCACAAATGCATGGGCAACCTTAACTCAAATTTAATGGAACAGTTTCTTTTGTCCGAGAATGTCTGCATTGATTTGAGTGTCCTTTTAAAAGACAAACATGACATCTATTTAATAATAATTGAAATATATATTTAATAATAATTGCATATAAATGCAGCTGCAACAGAAACATGGTCAGGTAATCATTGGCATTCTTTCCACCATTCAGAAAAAAATCTTTCCATTAGGAAATCTCACCACAAATTTACAATGGAAATAGATTGTTGTTTAAACTTTATGAATAAAGGAATATGGGGCAGAGAGAGCTGCTAAAACCTATGAACAGAACTGTGAGCAGATTTCAGATTTTTAGTCATTACCCAATATTACTATTGATAAATTTTGTAATGATTTATGCTCATCTTATTATTACATCTGCATACCTAAAAGATACAGGTGTACAGTAATGGGAAATGTGGAGTGTACCAGAAGAGATGTAGGACAGAAATCTCCTTCATTACTATACCATAGATTATATAGACATAAATAAACAATTTCAGGAAAAATATGGAAAAATATTAACTTACAATACATAAACTCTATCCAAATTCCCAGATAGTAGTAACCTATCTTTTGAATATTGGATGGAAAAACCATGGAATTTCACAGTTTGTCCAAAAGAGAAGGTCCCATCTGGGGAATGTTCTTTTTTCTAGAAGTGAAGATGTCTCTGGTACAGGCTTTAGATCAGAACCCTTGGAAGTATTTTAGAGTCCTGTCATCTAGATCGTCTTTCTCAGAATCAGCTTTTATCAGATTTTTTCAGGGTCAGTTTTCATTTTTAAGGTATTGCAAGCACATTTTTTGCATAAGCCAAAATCTACAAAAATTATACCTGAGACCCTTGAAAAACAGTATTTTCCTAAATTGTGGACCTCAGGGCTACAATGTCTCCACCAAATTTTTGGTCAAAATGTAACTGACTATAACATGTGAAACCTTGTACTTTGATGAGTGATGCACTGACAGGCAAAGCAGGAGAAAGTCCAAGGGTCTAAATAACAAGGTATATTAGTATGGGTTAAACAATGCTCAGATAAGAAAGTAACCAAACTAGGTCTCTCAAAACACATTTGGATATTCCTGCATGATATTACATCATGCACATAAATCTATCAAAATATGTTTGGGGGAGAAAGTCTCTTTATGTATCCTCTGAGGCATATTTCCAGTGGTCATAGAAAATGGGTCATCAGCCATGTCTAACCATATTTAGATGTAAGAACAGAAAAAAAAAAAAGTGCAAATTATTATTACATTAAGTTTCTCATAATTATGCCTCTAATTATTGAACTGTACAAAGGACCCAAGGAAAAAAATAAAAATAAACTTACCCTTGCTTTATTAACAATGTTTCTATTTATCCACCCTTTTTTTGTTTGTTTTTTTTCAGAGAGATGTATAAAAAGCACTGATGTACAAGAACTGCAAGTGATTAACAAGCTGCAGGTAGGGCAAGACTGAAGGGTAAGTAAGCTTCATGCTGCCAAAGGCTCTGACCTGACAAAACCCTGAAACTTGTATTACTCTTGTCATTCAAACCCACTGGCAACCTTTGGCCAGTCTCCTTTTCATCCTTACCCTGTCAGCTCAGCCTCTTGTACTTTGTTGAGGATGCTTTTAATCTCTTTAATAACAACTGTATTATCAAGTAAACAAGAGTTTTCAAAACCATGGACCAAAATTAATCCAACATTCATGCTTATGAAATTTAACTTGGACCAAGACATAGTTTGTAAATGATGCAAACTGTGCTCACACAAACTGACCATTGCAAGCACTTTCACACTGTTTCTGGAAATTAATCACATTTTTTCCTGTTTAACACCGAAATCTATATGAGAAGCCCCAAGAAACATGATGTAATGTTTTTAGATGCATTTAAAAAGCTTGCAAGTTTAGCTTTTTTATTCCCCAGATTTTTTTTGAGGCAGAATGTTGAACTGTGAATTAGAAACTGCCAAGTCACAAACTTTGATGACATTTCGTCTCAATTTATAAAGCTGTTTTTCAATGGCAAAGGCGTCATCAATATTAATCTACAATTAATCAAAGCTCTATTACCTAGGATCAAGGAACATATTTCAGTTGGAAGTATGATGTTCAAAAGATCAAAACCATTGGTCACGTCCTTCAATTACTATGATACCCACATTTTGGACAGTCTTTTTGTTTTCTGATTTGTTCCCTTGCCTCAGATTAGGCTGTTGATTGTAAATGTTAATTCATTAATTACTTATTACTTGAAAGAATTCTTCAATTCAAAAAAACCCAGCAAACTGTATTTCTCTTTGCACCCTGTTATCCTGCTAATCCTGTAGGCCTTGATCATTGCATAACTCAAATGCTTCCCTGTTGAGCCATTCCTCTAGACACCACCTATAAACGTGCCAGTTTTTCTACAGATGCCGTATCTAATGAAGTCCCTGTAGTCTCCAGTACTGCCAACAGGAGACCCACACTTCACCTCACAGACAGCCTTGAAATTCTGAGTCAAAACACAAATAAATTTGTTATTCAGAATCTGGTTATCCAGACTGGAATTTAAATAAAATGATACATAAAAATATGTTACACTATGATATCTACACAGAAAAGTTTTTGACGCCTTTCTGAGCTCTAACATCTTTCTTATATTTCAAAGGATACTGCAAAAATCCAGTGGGGAACTCAGTGTTGAACTGTATTATTTACTTTGCCTCAGGACAGAAATTAAGAACAAAAAAAAAATAATTTCATTCTATGTCAAACTCTTGATATAATTCTTGATTTGAAATTATATCATAAAAATGCATAGAATGTGAGATGGTATACAATACTTTACTACTTGAAAGATGGCCTAATCTTCACTTCTGAGAGATAGTAATAACAATATTAACAATATTTTCATAAAAATTATTTCAACAACAAAATTCCCAATGCATTTGGCTTTCAGAACTCCTATGGAACCCAGTGATATTGCCAAGGGATGAGGCTGCTTTTATTGAAAAGGGGATTTCAGGGGAGCCTGCTATGCACTGGCAGTGAGTGCTAACTAGGTTAATTTCATACTGGTCCCCTAGGAAACTCATGACGGAAATAGGCACTCTGACAGTTGCCAGTATATAAAATCCTTATTAGCATCACGGTTACTCATTCTATTGCTAAGGAATTTCTGTGAAAAAACTCCAACAAACAACCCACTAAAAAACCCAAAAAACCAAAAGAACTCCCAAACAAACAAAAAACACACAAAAAGAAAACTTTGTATGCTAAAACATATTTCTCTGGAGTCACTTTTTTTCTCTGTACTTATGCTCTTAATACAGCATATGGAATTCTGTCAAAGAATGCAGCTTTATCAGCAGTAAATCGACTGTAGTGCAATTCCTTCTACTCACTAAGAGAGTAGATGTTACAAATGTAAATGTCTTCCAGCTATTCCAGACCATCTCAATGGAAAACCTATTTAGTATTTTCCCTGCAAAATATTTATTCACTTGTGTAAACATGTAATGTTTGTCCTGCTAAATGCAATATTTTCCTATATAAGAAAAAGCCACCAAACCTTTTTAGAGGAATGGATGCTCTATAAGAGCAGATAGACACAAAACCCAATTGCTTAGAAATTTTGCAATTCCATATAAACTGTATAATAATATGGCATTCATCATCCAGAACTGGAAAACAGAAGAATAAATTTCATGATGGCAAAAGGCTAAATATTCTAGGCACAGTTTTTCCTCTGCAATTGTACCTGCCTGCTTGCCCGTGGTTGCCTGTCTCATTGGTTTACAGACATTCTGTTCATCTGCAGGAGCTGCTTTAAAATAACATTGATGTCTGATTTTCTTACTCATTCAAGTATTTGCTTCCCAAAGTCTCATATGTGGAAAGAACATATTTCCTTTCTCTTTTACTTCTATCTCTCTCTTTTTCGTCTGCTTCTGAGATCTACACATAGTGATTCCAGGGTTGCCTAAAAACCTATTACATTCATTTATTCGACAGCATTTTCATAGAATGGTGAGATTATGAAAGATTAAAGAAGTATATAAAGCTACATTGCAAAGGAGACCTTGTCACTGTAACTTAATATTTGAAATACCAATCTTTTCACCATAGAGAAATGTTCTTATAGGCATCATAAATTTGTATATTGAGTCTTTTTTGATGCAACAATAATTGTTTACTCTGTTTGTAGCAGTTATATGATTTCATAATTCAAATTGGCAGAAAACTGTAGAATATATAT
This sequence comes from Alaudala cheleensis, assembly GCA_013398995.1. Classification (NCBI taxonomy): domain Eukaryota; kingdom Metazoa; phylum Chordata; class Aves; order Passeriformes; family Alaudidae; genus Alaudala; species Alaudala cheleensis. The sequence continues at coordinate 451,873 of VWYE01023556.1, forward strand.
TAATATATGTATGCTTATATATGTATGAATGTATGTATGTAAATATATAACAGAAAAAAAGACCCTGCAACATAAAAACTTGGTAACACTTGTAAATCACATTCTGGTTGAATATTTCTAGGGAAAAAATGAAAAAGTTTCACTTGGAATGGAAATAGATCTCCTGATAATATGAACTATTTATTCATAGAAATGTCATAATAGACATAACAGCAATACCAGCACGCTAAGAGCAAATTATATTTAGGAGCAGGTCTGACCTTATTTGTCACAGACTCATTTTTCACTTTCAGTTTTGCTTATAATAATTTTCAGGGAAACAGAGGAGAAGTTGTTGAATTGATGCAGTTTATCAAAAGCTAGGGAGCTGAATATTTTAAAAACATCTATTATTTCTTATTGAAACAACCTGGGTGTCCAGTTTAGGAAATATTTGACAGAACGAAGGATTTTTAAAGCAGGCACCATTCTTTTGTAACAGGTACACACATACACACACAGCCAAGACAACAGGCAGAGCTCTGGACTACATGTCTCTTTCAGCTGTTTAACTGGCTCTTTAGCTCAAGATTAGAACTGTAAACTCCTCCTGAAGAGAGACATTGCAAATTATGCTCCTCCCTTGCCTTTTTCCTTGGAAGGAGAAGAAAACACCTATCAAGCAACTTTTGTTCACTTGTGAAGCATGTGTATTTCACTTGGTTGTAGAGATGGAACAATCTGCCAGGGACAGAAAAAAACCATTAGAATTAAATTAAGGGTAACTTAATTCAAGCAAGGGTAATTGTCTGTTTAACATAGGACCTAGGAGAAAACTGTTTTTGTTTAGTCTGGTTTTTTCAGGGGAACTGTTAGGCTAATTTGCATGATAGGAAGTTGAAGAATGGTGGCCATGCATAGGTTATATGGGTATGAAAAATACACTTGAAAAATCAGTGTGAATGTCAGGTGCTCAGAGAAAACTCCTAAAAAATTAAGAAAATAAAGAAGCCAGGAAAGGTTTAACTATCCTGAATGTATAAGATGAAGAAACACAGCCTAAGCGATGCCACCCAGCCATATGATGGCCTCTTGACAAAGCACTGAACACTGGGAGGTGGTGGATAAACAGCCTGAAAAGGGATCCTTAAATTAAAGAACATTTCTGATATTTACTGAAAATGTGGAGACTTTTCTGAACTCATCTGCCCTTTGTGCATGCCAGGTGATTTTCTTAAACATCAATATCTCCCTGCAGTTGTTTCTCCTCATGTAAATGAGTAAATATTCTTGCTAGAGAGAAGGAAAATAACTGTTATGAAATTAAAATTCACCTTTGTGAAGAACCATGGTAAAGGTGAATTATCTTTTTCAGTTATTATCTATATCTATGTGGAAAATTAATTGCAACAGGAGACGTGAAGACAGACCTTTTCTGCTTGTACAGTTGTTTCATGTTTCAGGTATTCATTTGATAGAAGAGGCAATAAGATTTAAAAAAAAAAAAATTGATAAATAGAGTATGTACAGGTCTCACCTTGGAAAAGAAAAACATTTCCATAAGGAAAAATCTGGAATGCATGTTATTTCAAGTTATTTTGATTTATTTGAACTTGGCAATAAACTATTTCCTCAGAATGATCCTCTTCTATTCTGCCAAGTGCCCAAAAGTTTAGTTCTGAATTCATGACCGCATTATCTTCTTGGAAGGAAAAAAAATTGAATTAACTTTTTTTGTTCTAACTCCAGCGTTGATGTCATAGGCACTGACACAGTACTAATAATGTCACAAAAAACCCCCAAAATAATAACATTCTGTAATAACCTCAAGAGAGAGAAGTTCCGGAGAGAACAATGTTAAATAGGGCAAATTTCTACTGACCAAACTTACAACCAAACTTGCTGTGGGAGGCATTTTGTCTCATTAGAAAGTAGAACTGCAAGATATTTGTTAAGATGAAAGATAATTTTTCCTACTTAAAGACCAAATATAATAGTTGCCATATCAACAGGGACACTCCAAGAATGAAATTACTACGTATTTCATATTTCTAATTCTAACACAAACATAACCTCTCTTTTATAAAATGCAAATCACTGTATATTTTCCACAGTTCATGCTGGATACAGACAATAAGAATGGCCTGGAATAAAATAACTCTCACTGCATAAGAATAAAAGGATAATGTTCATTAATTCTACTGAATAGTCTTCTGTATCTAAAGTTGCACTTAGTCCTGATACCTTTATTTCCTCCTTTAGCATATGAGTGTGCTTTCACTGAATCACACCAAACTCCTGCATTTTTAAATTGGACTTGTGCAATTAAACATAGAAGGTTCAGGTTTGCCACCTTGCTATCCTGTGCCAAAACATCCAAGAAAAGGCATATTTATGCACCTCATTTCACATCAGCTTCAATGCTAAGCTAAAATTAGCAAGAAGCAAAAACATGTAATAAGGGCACACGTGGAGAAAAAAATGCTTTTCTGTCCAAATGTTGCAAGGTGATATCTCTGACTGGCCAACAGCTGACAGTGAAATACCTCACAGTGTTTTCATTAGAAATATGCAAATTGTTAATACAAAAATGTTCCAGACCATTAAGCATGCTAAAGTCAACAACAATTTTATTAAATCATCCCAAAAACTGACAGGAAGGTTATGTAGTGCCTGAAGGACAAATCTTATGTGCTTACAATGGGTGAACAGCGTCATGAACAAACTATGCTGGGTATGGATTTCTCAGGTAACAATAAAACTGGAAATACTACAGCCTTAAGTGATAAAATCATGCAGAAAATTCCTATGAACATACACACAGCAATATTGGGGCTACAATTGGCTTTGAACCTTAATTACATCTTCAGAAACAATTCCTTGGACTCACTTTTAAGCCCTCTAATTTTTTCCAAGGGTAGGAAAAGCAGCATGGTCTGCAAGGAAACTAAAAAACTATTTCACCAACTCATGACTTGTTACATATTATTGCTATTTCATGTGTTCACATTCCATTCAAATCATCATACTCCAACAAAATTTTTTTTCATCTGTAATTACTAACNGACTCACTTTTAAGCCCTCTAATTTTTTCCAAGGGTAGGAAAAGCAGCATGGTCTGCAAGGAAACTAAAAAACTATTTCACCAACTCATGACTTGTTACATATTATTGCTATTTCATGTGTTCACATTCCATTCAAATCATCATACTCCAACGAAATTTTTTTTCATCTGTAATTACTAACTATTGAAACAGTAGAAGCTTTGCAATAAGTGTACATAGCAGAGAGGTAAGCAGTGGATACAGAATGCAAACACTCTTCTTGCCAGTGCTTGCACTAGAAGTAGTTTGTTCAACCAGTAGCCCCAACTCATGGTTTTGGCTTTTTCAGGCTTTTCTTTTATCAACTGCTAACTAGTTGATTTCTCCTCAGTTAACGTCTTGCATGATAAAATTATGGGCAACAGTCTGTGACAAGTTATCTGTCTCAGAAGTGAAGTGAAAGCTGATCAACCTTCCATCATTATAGAGCATTTCTTCAGGACAGTGTTGTAGGCCAAAGAGGTGGCAGAACTACTTATGGCAGAAATGCCAGTAGCACATTACTGTAGCTGAGTCAGACACTAAGACACCTTTAGAATTGATGGATGAAACTAGACACCTCAAGGGCAACTCATTGGAGCAATTTTGGATCACTATATTAAAGTGAGCTGGAGCTTTTCTGTAGTGTCTATTTTTCCCTGTTGATTAGATGGTATAGTTAAAGTGGATTGCTAAAAATAAACTTAGTGTCTAAATTTCAAACACTTTTTTAGAAAAAAATACATACAATCCTAAAAAGCATCCTAGAATATGCTAAATTATTTGTCCTTTTGACAAAAACATGCCAAGCACGTGCTCTGGAAATTATATATCTGAGGGGAAAGCAATTAGAACTTGAAACACAATAAGATTTAATTTGATTTACCTCATGTCCTAAGCAAGCCTCTTATTACGCCCATAGACCCTCCAGTTTTGGAGGTTTTTATGTGTTTGTATTTTCAGAAATTAGTAAAAGAGTTACTATCTGCACATACCACTTTTACACATTAGGATATTTGTGTTCCCTGCTTTGCTCTATACCAAACTCAGATTGTCAGAGAACTGACCACAAAAACGTCCCTAAATCTCTTTTCACAGGGAAACAATTACACTGATGCATGCAATTGTATCTACAGCTAAGATTGTTTTTCTTTCTATGTGCATTTCTGTGCTATTATCAGTCCTGAAATTCATCAGCAGCTTTTTAACATTCATTCCTATGAGTGTGAGCTTTTTATGTGTAGAAATATTTCACAAACAAAAGTAAAAAACTGTTTTTAATTGTTCATTCAAATTTAATACTATGTAAACATTCATTTCATAGATGTTTCTGCCCCTTGGTTTGCTTTTTGTTTGGTTGGTTGGTTGGTCTGGTGTTTTTCTTTTTTTTTTCTGTTGGGGTTTTTTGTTGGGTTAGTTTTTTGTTTGTTTTTGTTTGTTTGTTTCTTTCTTTAATTACCCATATGTCATACTGCTATTTTTATGGTTAATAAGCTCCATTACCATATTACAAAACATACTTATGAAAAGCTATACCATAAAATATAGATATTAACATGAAGTTTCACATTCACCAATTCTACAAAATACAATTATTTCATTAATATAGTTTCTAGTGATTACAGCCTTGGGAATAGATATTGTTACGCGTTAATCAGAAAAATCAGGCAACTCTTGGATGTAAATTACTGTTTCTATCATTTTCAAAATTTACTCAATAAATATGGGTTCATCATTTATTGATCCTGTACGTTTTTTCCTTAAAAATTAAATTAAAATTTAAATTACAAAATAAGGAAGTTTTAGAAGATAATGGTAAATTTATTATCTCTGAGGAGAAAGATCAAGGTTATTTGCAGAATGCAGTTATCTTACTGAAGAAACAATCAAAAGCTTTGCCTTACATTTCTGAACTCAAGATGGCCACTCCTTTAGTTACTGAGACACATCCATCGAAATGCTTTCCTTGGTTATGGCCATAAACTATAAAAAGAACCTGTGATGTGTGATAGATTCCTTAGCTGATTTACTAGCTAACAAAAGAATACTACAAGAGTCCAGACACATCAGCAGGGAAAGTGCCAGTTATTTTACCACAACTACTTGAAAATTAGACATCAAACATTTATGTCATCATGGAAAATATCTGCATTCAGATATTCATTCCCAGTAGCTTGGAAATATGGTAGTTACTTAAATAAAGTACAGCTACTGCATAGCTAGGCTTATTTACACAATTATACATAATACCAATTTCACTTCATTGTTATTTCTCAAAATGGGATTTCTGCTCTTAAATGCAGAATGAGACCAGTGCTTTAATTTCTGCTCTAAATGGCAAGAGGAGGACAACGTTGAATGTGGCTTTCTCCCTCTCAGAGAAACATCTCACTGATGTTGAGCTGTCCCTTTTTATTCCTCTCTCACAAAAATGATTCACACTTGTCTTGACCGTCTCTCAAACACCTTGAATCAATCTATTTATGAAGTGCATTCTTTCCTTGGTGAAGCAAATGTTGTCACCAAAGCTTACAGCAATCCCTTCCAGTCCTTGTCAGTGCATTTTGGCCTCCTTGTTTCATCTACAATCATATTTGTATACTTCATCTGAACATGTTCCGGGCCTTTTAAGATGTGGGAACAGAGAAAGGTTTTCCTGGTTCCACTGTCAAACAATACCACCTGTAGAGAGTACCTGATTACTGTATAGACCAGTCTTTCTAGCAATTGGAAAATATCACATCAGCCTAACAAAAAAAAACAAAAAAAAAAAAAAAAAAAAAAAAAAAAAAAAAAACTGTGGCAGCAAGTTGTTTAGTTCCAAGATGAATTTCTTTCGTATAGAAAAAAAAGGTGGTTTTGTGATACATAGGGCCAATATTTGTCACTGTTGAATGAGATAGAGAACTGTAGACAGTTGAGGAAATTAATTTAGTTTCCTCAGGATTTAGACTCTCCAGGACAGCAACTTACAAAACAGTACCAAGCAGAACCTGGACCAAATCCTTGCTCTTAATAAATTACTTGATTGGGTAGCTAAAAGCTGATCATCTCTTCTATGCAGATCAGAGGTCTTTTTAAGCAAAACTGTTTAAAAAACTTTTAACACAGTGTATACACACTCTATTTTAGTCAAGTTTGTTGGGATTTGTGCTAGTAACTGTCCATTGGAAGATGCAGTTCAGCATATTTTCTCCTAGTCACAAAGGAGATCTGGATTTCTCAGGCTCATCAGTACACGATTGCAGCCCTTTGGGCTTTGTTCTGAAAGAGAAGTCCTTAAGGTACAAAGCCCTTATGATAGAGTTGTTCTCAGATCTTCATCTTTAGATGGTAATGCAGAACACAGAGCTGTCATTCAAGCTTTTCCCACTGTCATCTCTGCTAGTAAATAATGTACTTGATTCAGTACCTTTGCAGCTTTATATGGCTGTCAGTGCACTAAAAAATAATAGGTTAGTGCTCCTGACAGAAGTAAGAGAGAGTTATGGTGTGGGGATCATCAAAGGAATCAAATGTGTTACAGTTATATCTTATCCCTCCTTCCCAACTTGGGATCTTGATTTTTCAGCAAACATTTCTTACAAATTTGCTTATGCCCTTGAAAAATTAGAAATAATATTTCTCAGAGAGACACTAAGCCATGTCCATGAGATTCTAAAACCAGCAGGCTGATGATTTACTTTTCAATGACAAAAGGCTTGATCAGCTCTTCTTCAGTTCAGGCCATTATTCTATGAAGTACCTCTCACTCTAAGTCTCAAAAATCATACTGAAACTGAAAGGTAAAAGCACTGTATGGAGAATGATCTGCCAGCTCAGCCCTTTACAGATCCACATTTCTACTGCAGTCAGTGCACTTGGCTGAGGATGTAGTCACAGCATTAAATTTGTCTAATTGAAATAACTAGTATAAGCATGCAATTGATGATCACCTATAATATTTTAAAAATTGATGTAACATTCCTTTAAATACATACATCACAAAATAATCAGTATAGAGTGTTGTGAGGAAAATTACAATAAAAGAGATTTTTTCAAGAAGCAGCAAGTGTTCTGCCTTTTAAAAACATTATTACAACTGAATTGCAATATAATTACATTTAATTGAAATTAATACAATTATAATTTTTTTATTTAGATATCATACTATTTGTTTTCAAAGCCTGACAACTGCAAAATCTCTTGTCATTTCTATTGCTTTTAAAAAATTAACGACAGTAATCTTCAGCCAGACTCACCACATATATTAGTGATAGGATTTGAGTAAATTAGAAAGCTACAAAACAATTGTTTAGAATTAAGTGATAACATAACAAATCTCTAAAGAACAAAATAAACTGCCATATTTCCATGTTTATATTTTGAATGTATCTGCATATTTCTCATTTTATTGTCCTTTATAGACATGCTCAAAATGTTTCAAAGGATCATGTCCACTTTAATAATTTTCAAGAAAAATAGATGTGGATACCCCAGTTGTCTAAATTTCTTTTTAAAATTCAAGAAGCTATTCTGTTTTACTGAGATATCTCTAGACTAATTTATTACTTGGAACAGCTATTTAAATCAAATACCTGAAAAAAAATGTGATACCACAGGAGTGACGTCAATGGTCCTTCCAAACATCTGTTGTGGGCATAGGGTGAAGGTGTCATTGCAGTCTGTTGTATTTATGAAAGTCCTGTTCAAAGGTCCTCTTTACTCACTTTTGTAGTTCTCAGTTTATAACACATTCATAGTTATTTCTTTGCACCTCTGATCTGGTTTCCTCTTTTACTTTCCATTTCTGCTCTGGTGTCCCAGCAGCATTCCCATGCTAAAAAAATACGCTAAATACGTATGTGTAGTAGAGGGTAAAAGACTAGTTTACTTCAGCTGTGAAGGGGAAACCAAGCCTTTTGTGCTACCTTTGCTCAGTCCTTGTTATTGAAACCAGCCTGATATTATCTATCTCCTTAACTCCTCATGTTTGAACATTTTTTGGATTAGGGGAAAATGACCCCAGCAGTAAAACCTTATCTCATTTGTCCATGTCTACACTGCTGAATAAAGTAGAACTAGAGAGGAAGCTCAAACTCAACCATTCATACTGCTTAATAATTTACATACTCTCTGGCATGGTTTTCACATGTACCCTCTTACTCTTCTGGGAAATGCTTGGCATTGCAAGAACCAAGGGCTATTCCCCCAGCCAGAGCTCTCTCCACCCTGCAATCTAACCCTACTAACCTGCTCCCACTTCCAGCACTATTTCAGCAAGTCTTCCACCTTGAATGCACCCACAGGTCCTGTCTAAGACACCTCAGAACTGTAGCAGATGCCCCCAGTAACAAGCTCTGAAAACAACATTCTGGGCTTCAACATTCTTCCATCATTTCAAGCATATTAACTGAAATATAAAGAAAATGAAAAGTCATTACTATATCTTTGGATCCAAGGATACTGTCTCAGGAAGAGGCCCCAGGCTAAGAATATTATGTGGCTTTGGCCAATCTGTGTCAATTGTCCTTAGAGCTGAAGAGTTTTCCCTGGCTGTTACAAGTAGGAGGTGCCACCAGTTGTTGCAGAGGTGAAGATGCAGGTCAATGTTACTGCTGATATAGAAAGTCATTAAACTTGTTAAGGTTTAGCTATTTGTGGATCACACATTTTTAGTATGAGGGCCTGGAGGGATATGGAGTTTATATGAAGAGAAAACCAATCAGTTTTCCTCTTGATTTTATTTATTTTTTTTAATCTAAAGAGACTTCACTAGGAACATTTAGGATCCAGGTGCTAAATTCTTTCCTTAGGCTAAACACATAAACAACAAGAAGGGCTCAACTCTTAAAGTACATCTGAAGCTACCTACCCTTTCAATGCATCTCACTACATAAATATGTTGCAGAGAATTATGTGTTTCCCTTCAACTCCAACAAGCTTGAACCCACAACTTTCATATCTCAAGCAAACTGCCTCCCTATAAAACTATAGCTTAGCTTGGGGCTGGCAGTAACATCCAAAGCACTCAGCTAGAAATGTTAATTTTGGATAAGCTTCATAGTGTGTGAATAATGTAGTTGGCATTATTATTTTGTTTTAATTCTACACTAAATGTGATGTGCATAAATCATCTAGGGAAAGATTAAATCTATGTATACTGCCTTCCACCAGGATCCTCCAACCTCTAAGCAGTGCAACAAGTGAATGTACCCCAGGAATCATATTTTTTCCAGGCAATGTTTTCTGAAGGAAGTAGTTGTGTCTTGTCACAGATTGTCTCTCTTGGCAGTTCATGAGACTGTCAACAAGCAGTTTCTACATTGGATCTTTTGGGAAACAGTCTTTAGGTTTCTAAAACATAATGGAGTTCAAATGTAGAGAAGGCAATGTTTTTCAAGACAAAATAATTCTGTAATCATATACACTGCTGCAAGGCTTTAGACAGGAAAAGAGGGGCTCATTACATACAGAAATCTCCAGATTCAGAATAGCAGAGGAGTACCTCTTCTGAAACATTTTGATCAGTTTCAGGTATGGAAAGCATAGAATTCAATCTATGCACGTGACAGAGAATCACTTTTAAAGGTCTTAGCAAAAGACATTGCTCCATAAAAAAAAAAGCTACAATCGGAATTAGAATAGCTGTAGGGAGTAGGGAACTCAGTGCTGAAGGAATTAAGAATTATATTCTTGGTTTGCGTAGGAAGTTGAAGGGGAAAAAAGTGCAGGGAGAGAATCTGCCTGGCCTTTGCAAATGCAGCCAAAGTTTATCAGCTTTGGAGAGAATAGCTACTTGTCTTTTGGCAAAATTCTTATGGTGTGTTTCAAAAATAGTTCTCTGCATGAGACATCCCAAGACTATTGCTAAATCAATGGTTGCTTACTGTTGTGAATGACCTCAATTAAGAACACTCCATAGATTGATGAAAAGGCTTGTGTTAATACACTTCTTAATGGACAGCTTTATTTAACTATATAGTGCAGTGAAAGAAAATATTTTACTCGTAAATTTACATAATGAGTTGTTTGAATGAATAAGTTTTTATTCTTTCTTGAGACAAGATATAGCCAATAGGTCAATAATTACAGGGAGCAACTTGAAGCTTGAATAAAAAAAGAAGACATATATTCAAAAAGCTAATTCAGAGCTTAATTTTAAAGCAATGTCAAAATAAGGTAAAGATAAATATGTGAGGGAGGAGAGTAAACAGAAACCTTGGATGTGGCTAATACTGTATCCCATTTCAGTAGAAAGAGATCATAACACTTATCAGATAAGAGAAGCTCTAAAATGTATCCATTTGGAGTGAGGAGTTTTGGGAAGAAAATATTGAGGAACTCCGGGAAGAAAGGTTTATTTTTATGTAGATGTCCAAGTCTTAAAAATTATTGGAACAAGTGTAGTCAGAAATAGCAGAAAATTGAACTTGATTGCCAAAAACGTCCTTTGAAATCCTCTTTCTGAGACTTACAGAAAGAAACTTCTGATAGCACTTGCATATACAATTCCTCTCCAAGAAATTTTAGGTTCACAGTAAGAACTTTCATTACTTCCCTAGAAACTTCAAAACTGCATAATTAAGAGTAACTTTAAACAAATATGATTTACATCATTCATGTTCCTTCTGTCAAAAACAAGTTTATATAGTGCTAATAAGTTGAAATGGCCTCCTGTTTCCTCTTAGTAAATTGGATTTAATTTAGGCTCTAATCTCATCCACAAACTGAAACCATCAGATTATGAAAACTCATTTTGTCTTAATTTTCTGCGTATAAGTGCATATGTGAAGGTGGGACGAAGAGAAAGAAGACTTTTGTATTAGGGAGGTGGAAAATAAGGCAGAAAATAAGATCTGATGTAATTCTGGTTAATGTCCCTTTCTTCAATCTACAAAATCCTGAGATACCTGACAAAGAAAACAAAATCTGTCCAAATAAAATCAAGGAAGTCACTACACCCCATAGGCAGAGGAATAGAGAAAGCTACTGGCATATTTGAGGATTGCCTTTTTTCATGCCATCATGCTCCAAATTTGCAATGCATCAGTATCATCTTCTTCTTTTTTTTTTTTTTTTCCCTGAATCTGCATTTAAGCTTTTCAATTCTTAAAGTGAAATTGCTTTATTGTGTAAGTCCAACACTTCGTGCATGTGACAAACTAGAAATAGCTCTTCCCTCCTTTCCTGTACTGGAGTAATTTATCAACATGATGCAAAATGAAACATACTCCATATCAAACACCCTTATTGTGCTAAGTGTTCCCAATGGTATATTTTATTTCTTCTCCATCTTCATCCACTGAAGGACTGCAGCTAAGGCTGGTGTCAGATGAGGAGACAAGAGTAGAGAGGATGATGATGATAATCTGACAAAGCATAAATTCTTCCGTAAAATGCCTTTTCAGTCCCTTCAAAATGATGTGAGAGCAAGCCAAATGTGCTCATTACCAGAACTTCCAAAATTCAATGACATGCACTATTATGATGCCTGTTTATTCTATTGCTCCTGACATTCATACAAAATATGGCAGCCCATGAGTGAATTCCCAGATTTCTCACAGATCCTAGGTTAGCATCCTAACTTCGGGATACAAAGCAGAAATGGGAGAGCATTTCTGGATTTAACCCTGTTCTTTTTTATTAGTGCTTTTAAATTCAGTGGCTCTTGAAAGGTTTTCTGAACCCCATATTATCAAGCTCTCTCTGACTCAGTGACGTCTCATATAAATTGAGGTATCCTCAACATGTGGATATCCTATCCATAAATTTGCCAGCCTTCACATGCTCCATATCCCAGCTGTTATGGTTCTTGCATGAACTCAGGCTTGCTCTCTTTCTGACTGAGGGTAGGAATCTGAAACCATTTATTTCCTAGTTTAAATTATTAATTTCTCCTGAGGTTATAGATATTCTGCCAATAATGCAGAGAAGAGAGGAGATAAGGCTTCTCTTAATTCAAGTAGAATTGTCCTCTTTTCAAAACCATTCACATCTTAGCATTTAGGATTAGATAAATTTAATTCCTGTAAGCTGAACTGAAAACTAAACCTAAGGTGCACAGTAGAAATGGATGTTATGACACTCAAACAGAAAGAAAGATTTTACTTTTTCCAGCAGCTTTGTCTGGATCTGGTCCATATTCTTCTTTGCTTTTTCTTACCTGTGCTTCAAAAAAAAAATTTTATACAAGGCCACAAGACAGTTTAGCCTCAAACCAAGTGAATATTTTCATCATTCTGGGAACTAATGTGGGGAAAAAAAACCCAAAAAACAAAAAAGAAAAAAAAAAACCCAACCTTAAAACACTTGTTTTTCAGAACAAAAGTTATTTTAATTGCTTAATTTGGAAGCCAAATTAAAAAATCAATTTTTTGCACAGCCATAACATATAATCAGTCTCATTGGCATAAATGCACTGAAGTACACAAATGAATTGAAAACTATATTCCTGTTATTGCTGAGATCTGTCACAAGTAATTTTAGAATCACTAATCAATCTTTCATTATTAAGATTATTAAGATTTAGAAAACCACTCATTTGATAATCTGAACACTTCTGAGTTCATTCACAATAAAAATAATTACCATACTCGTATCAAAATGAAATACTCAGAAAAACACCAATAAATATTACCAAATATTACTCCAGTATAGAAAGACATTTTCATCATCAGAAATTTTGTGTTGGATTCTTTTTTTTTCCTGAATCTGCATTTTAGCTTTTCAAATCTGGGACCTGTTTATTTGGGTGGCATTTTTTAAATGCTTTTAAGCCACATTATCTTCACCCCTTTTGTTCAGAATAATAACAGAAATGTATGACAAAAGTACTAAATAAACACAGTTCACTAAGATAAAAAATTAACTGCATAGTCCCATATGCATAACAAAATGTGGGTGTTGGCTTATAAACAAGAAATTAGCCTCATTGTGTTCGCTCAAAACATGACTATAATTTTCCAACCTTCTCTCCTTTAAATATTCTCACTGAGAAATGAATGGAAATTGAATTCATTATATATACATCCAATTTGCTCCTCTTTGAATGTCATTACCTTATTTTATCTGACAATTGTAGATGATCCATATCATTTATCACCATACCAGAAGACTGGTTGGCAGGGCTTTTAAATGAATATTGCTTCTTTTCCTGTATTTTTGTACCTCTGGTTAGCTAATTTTTTATAAAGTCTATAAGAAAAAGAGAATATAGCTGTCATATGTAGGACAAAAAACCTACCAAACACCAGTATTTCCTGTCAAAACAGAAAATAGCTGAACATTGAATATTTCTACCTGTGCCAAGTCTGAACACACTCAGCAAAGAAATGTTGCACACATCAAAAGAATATCTTCTCCACTAATATCCTAGCTCAGATGCCAGCTGGGGACAGGTCTGTGGTAGCTGGTTTGCTGGCCTGGGCTCATTAGCTGTAGCTTTGGGCTTGTCAATGAATAAAACCCTCCTCTTCCTGCAAAGCTTCATGGGGGTTCAGATAATCTGTAAGAGGATTCTTTATAACTTACGCAAAATACAAGTGCAGCAAAATTGTGCTGTTTTTTGGCTTCTATTGGATATTATATCCACGCAACAGGATCCCTTCAAAGCACACTTTTCAAATGGAGCACATCAGTAACTCTGGAGTACTTGAGCAACCTGCAGTTAAGTGAACTGACCAAGGAAGTTTTGTCTTTAGGTTCAGGCGCATGCACTGGTGGGCAGGCAGGATCAGGCTGAAACTTCTGTCATTTCATCTGAAATAAAGTCAGGGAAGATATCACAATCCTCATTTTTTCTCATTTTTGTTCAACGTTGAAGATTGTAGAAGAAAGTCTATTACTCTGCAAATTCATAAGTTACCACACATATGGTTTTTTTTGTTTTATTTTCTTCGGTTTAACACATAATGTGTTTATCTAGTGCAGAAATATCATCCAAAATTTGAAGTCTGTGATTAGTTATTGTACTATAGCACATGGAGTGGATATAATGAACTATTGAGCAGTCAAAAATCACCTAAAGGCCATATGATAAATCTGTTTTGAGTCCACTGGTCCCTTTTTACATGAAAAAGGATGGCAATATGTAAATGAGGGAAAAGTTAGAAATTCTATCTATCTATCTATCTATCTATCTATCTATCTATCTATCTATTTATTAGATTTTGAAACTGCCACTGCTTATACTTGTACTAACACTGCTTGTCGTCAATAGAGACAAATAATTAGTTCCAGAACATAATTCCATTGATCCATTTAAGACTTTTTTTGATGAAATTAGCAATATTCTTCATATACCTATTTCTAATCACTGAGAATAAGCCAAGATGCTTAGCTCCAATGTAGCTAGTACTTTGCAAGTTTCATTTGGTTTTGTGGATCTCACGTCAGTAACTGAAATTCAAAATGCCACTGGCAAAGGCTCCTCCCCATGAAGAAACTCTTTAATGTGAAATGTTTGTGACCTTTCTGACCTTTCCTATGACCTTGCTGTGCACACAGAACACTATAAGCCCTTTGGAAGGGGCTGCTGTATTTCACTGTGTCTGTCACCACAACTCATCACTGTTTGAAGGATAAAGGATAGGAACAGTAGCTTGCAATCAGAGATGACAGGTCTTCTTCGCCATTCCTTTGCCCTCAGTGAAGAGCAGGTATATTTTCTATCAGATTTGTCAAATTTTACTTTCCCATGAAAGCAGTTAAATGATTTTATGAATTATTCCTTAAAAAAAGAAAATATATCCATACCAGGAAACCTAACTCTGTGATGCTCAGTTACCCAAGATTTGTGAATAGGTGGGGTCCTGAGAATAAAAATCCTGACAAAGCTGTATTCAAACATTGGCAATTCTAACTGCAGTAGTGATAAAATGTTCCTCCATTTCATTTTATGGACTTGACAATTTTATATAAAACCTATACCCATTGTTCCAGTGATTTGTATGGGACAGAAATATCTGTAGATCTAGATGTGCAGGCTAATGGGAGCTACAGGGTAATAGTCTGCCCTTAATTCACTGACTTCTTTCAAAGATCCAGTTCTCTGTAGATCCAGCAGCCTATTATTCTACCTAGGAGTCAAACCATTTCTAAAGTATACAGGCATCAATTCCAGCCTTGCAAGAATTTGTTTGCATTTCACTGGTTTTCTTCAATGTCAAAGCACTATCCACAGCATCAAGCTAGTCTATTTTAAGAAGTGCTTTCAGAAAGGATGTCCTTATCAGGAAAGATTTTTTATTTAATAGAAAAAATATGCATAGAATACAGCACACATGAACTAAAATTTAATGAAAAAATTCTATTGACATAAAAAAAAAGAAAACCACAGTTTGTTTCATATGCAATACCACACCACAGTTCTACAGGATATTTTCATATTGCAAAAATTGAAAAGGGTCAGAGGACTGGTTCTGACGTAATTTGTTTCCATAGATAATACTGAGTACTACCTACACAGAGTAATGGGGAGGGTTGCAGACAGGGGGTTCTCTGCATAGATCTTTTTGAATTGCTTTTCTTTTCCTCCTTTTTGAGCTATTTAATTCCCTGTTTTTCAGCTGCCATATCTTTGTATGAGGGTCCACAACTATCCTGTACAGCAATAATATCTTTCAAAAATAGAATGGGAAAAATAATTTTTTCAGCCAGCAGAGATAGCACAGCTTACACATTACATCTGAAAAATGTACTTTTCAGAGAAAAATGGGGCTTTCATAGTTTTTTGTTTGTTGAAAGAACAATTAAAGTACACAAGACACTGCAGAGTATTCTTACTGGGCCACATGAAGAGTGGGTTAGTTAGGATACTAAAAGCAGTATAGTTGGGATAACAGATTCTAATTCCTAGCCAAAGAAGGAAAACCAGGATTACCTTTGCATAAGCTGTAATGTGCCTGTGAAGTCATGGCCTTAATTCAATGGCCTCACATTTAAAAAAAAATACAGTTACTGGGTATATGATGTATTTGAGGTCAAAGATTGTTTATGATGTACCTAGAATAAACAAATTTTTAGAACTAAATACATCTTAAAATCTAGTATTTTTTAAATACTTTGGCTATGATAATCTCTATTTGAAAAGTTGCACAAGAAACTTCAAGGGCTTTTTTTCCAGCTAGCTGTTCTAGTTCTTTTCTGGGTATGTAAGGTTCATATATAGCCTGTTCATTCTATATTAGAGCAGCTAATATCTGAGATTTAAGTCCTCCTTCTTTTGGCCTCATCTTCATCTATTCAGGCATGCTGGCTGGCTGCCACTGCTCTGCAGCTGTCCAGGCTCTGTCTCTGTAGCTGGGGCAGTAGCTACACTGTGTAACCTTAGTTTGACCATAACTTGGACTGTGTCCTTTGTTATTGCTTTCTGATCTTATTTTATGGTTGGATTCCAACCTGCTCCAAAGTATTTTAGCTGGAGATCTTCAGATTAACCCAATGCTCTAAAAAACCCTTTAGTGTTGGTGCTATGAGAAGCAAAATTCTCTAGGATAAGGGATGAATGACTTTCCACAGTAGACAGAATCACTATGAAAAAACCCAAAACCCCCATGTTTAACACAAAGTATTTTATTCACATGGAACTGTAATGTAAATAAGTAAGACATTCAGACACAAAATTCAGAATAACCTTCTGCATCAATAAATGCAATGTCAGATTACTTCAGGTTACCAACTCAAATAATACTATTATTATCTTAAATGCATCGAATAAGCCTGAGAGATCCAAGATGTACATTGATACACATTTTCAGAACAAAGGCACAAAAAGAAACCCAAGATTGCTTTACCTGGCCAATAGCTTCAAGTACTATTGTATGAGATGCACGAGTCACAGCAAATGATAAGCAAAGATCCAACAATTTTACAGAATACAGAATTGTTTTTGGGAGAAACTCAAGAAAGTTCTTTTCACTTTTTTTTTCCTCAGGAACTTAGTGATTAAAATATATTTTAAAATATATTTTTCCAGTTTCTGGGAATTTCATCCTGTAGAGAACTGCAAGACAGAAATTGACAGTACATTTCACATGATTGCACAATTTTTTGCCTGTTTTCAGATGGATCTTGGAGAACAACTCAGTTCCCTCTGAAACATAGGCAAATCAGTTCATCAACAGACAAGGCCCCAAGAAGGGTCCACAGATTACTTTGACTCTGTTGTCTAGAACAAGACTTTAGACATATAGTTTACACCTGAGGCCTTCCATACAGATGACTAAGATGTCTCAATCCTCACCTAGGTCTCACACAATAAATTGTTGCAGAATTCAAGCTATTTAGCGAGCAGTAGACATTTGAATACCAATTCAGTATCAGACTTGTGCATCCAAAGACATTACTGAGAATGAGACAATGACTGGCAATAAAATGTAAATGGGGAAAAAAGAAATTATTATTACTGACCTTGTGGAATAAACAAAATAAAACAGTGTGATCCTGGTGCACCAGCAGAAGCTTCATCAGGTCTAATTGTTAAAGAATGAGAAAGTCACCAAAAAAGTAAGAGAACATATATGAAAACCTGCAAACACATTGCCATGCTACATGCTGTGCTGTTGGAGAAAACAGGGATTGGATTAGCAATCTGAGACCTACCCCAAATAGAAAGTTGACTTCTGCTTCCTCATACTACACTTTAGAACCACACACATACATTTTGTGCATTTATTTGTTCAAAAGTTTCCTGGTGTTGATTTGAGTGTTAGGAGAAGAACTTGCTTGGTATGTATCCCTCAAAATGTAGACACACATTTTTGACCTAATCAGTAAAGAAAGTAAATACATTATATACTGATGATTTTTACAGTTTTGAAGCATGCCAAACACTAGTATTCCAACTCTACTTCTATTCCAAAGGTTTTACCCACTCTGTAAAAATGTGATTATCCCAGAAGTGAGTTGCAAAGTAAACCAGGATTATAAGAAGACATGACATGAAGTGAAAGCTCTTCATGTATGATTTTGATCATATACTCCAGAGCTTTCATCACAATGAACAACAAGTGAAGTACTGAAGATTAGTTCCATGTACTCATGGTATTCAGGAAGTTCATTATGTTCTTTGAGCCTTTTCAGGAGTTGGACCGACATGTTAACTTGAGTGCAGAATATGATCCCACTAGAGTATACTCATTGATGCTTAACATTTCTGCAAACCCATCTACTCTCAAGGGCTTTATTCAGAATATTATAGCTGCATGATGGGTCACATGTTGCTCCTCAGGCAGCCCAGCTCTCAGACAAGCAGGGGTTTAAGTGCTGCCACAATGAAATTCAGAACCCCTAAAGGGGAAGCTTTTTCCTTTTTCCTGATGGTAAATTGGAAACACTCAGGCATGATGTTTGTCTCAACAGTTAATCTAAGTCCTATGCCTATATAGAAGAGACACCTTCAACCCCTGAGATTTAGAGCACTGACTCAATATTTAAGCACCACCAGATAATGAAGGATATCTCCCTTCATGCACAATTAGCAAATTCAACCACAAAGAGTTTCTAAGACCTTCCTCTGTTCAGATCTCCTACAGCAGTACCTAAATCTCAGAGAATTATATAATGTCAGCCTGAGCTGAACTTTTATTTCTTCCCTTTTCCTGTTGAATCTGGATCACAGAAAAAGACTGAAATACTCAAAGGATTCATAAGAGAGAAAAAAGTAGAATAGATCTGTTTCTATCCTAATTATAAGGATGTTTCTCTCTCAGAGATGCTTTCTTCTGTCTCTGTATATTATTCTAAGTATTATTTGCACTGTTTATAATAGCATGTTGTCAACATCTTTTTAGATTATAATTATTGATATATTGGATTCTTATATAATACATATTTAGGCTGATTCTGGAATGTTACCTAAAAAGCAATATTTTTTGGCTATTTCATTTCATCTTGTTTTAAAAGAAACAAAAAATATGTAAGTCAGAAATAAAATTCTCCTGTTATCTAAGAAGTTTTGTAATCTTCATTCATACAGATTCATTTGTAATCTAATGAAGTTAGGCATATTTTACAACAATGGTAATTTACAATTGTATAGTTGCATTTAAACTGAGGAACTGATATAAAAAAATGGCTCTAGACTGACCAAAGTCTATCACTAAGATTATAATGGAAAGATGAATCAGACCTCAAAACATCAAATGGTAATTTAAAACTATCCATGAATTAGTAAGCTTTAAAATTTTGCCTTTTTTTTTTGTTGCAGTAGTCATAGAATGAGATTTGAAAGGAAAGCATCCTCAACAGTCAATACATAGAAGCAGAATTTATATATGTGCACAACTAATTCATGTCCAGTAACATGGCAAAACAGATATTAGAATAATACATAAAAAATAAAAACAGCTGTTACTTTTTAAGATTTAAAGAGACTGTTCAAATGAATCACATTATTTCTGCAACCAATAACATGGACACATGTAAATTTTATTAATAGATTTTATGAATTTAATATGTTGCTTTTCTAGCTACTGTACAGTAGTAATCACCACTGTAACTGCCACTGTAATTGCAGCAACTAATCCAGTAAAAAAATTTGATATATGTGTTTTGCTCTATGTTCTTTAAGTGTAAACGCACAGAATTTTTTAGTCAGAATTTTTGGAGTCTGATTTTAAAAGTATCTTTCACAGAAAATTGAGCAGCAAGTCTTCTTTTTTGTTTTGTTTTGTTTTTTGTTCAGGGTTTTTTGTTTGTTTGTTTTGTTCAGCTCCACAAGAATTAATATTACACTGGTATCAGTTATTTCTTGTGATTCCACCTGAGTGGTTTAACAAAATAGACAGATGTCAGTGGATCAATTCTGTGGAGGAAAGATGTCACTTACTTTTTTGAAAAATGCCAAAAACTTTTTTTCTGTGCTCACTCACAAAAATAACTCATGCTTTCTCCCTACAACCAATATAGTTCTACAAGAGATCAGAACCTAGAAAGAAGAGTTACCAAATTATACCAGTTTCCTTGCATGTTCATATAAGATTTCACACTTTCCGTAGTCAGAAATCTGAGAATCATAACAGTGTGTTGAACACAAAGACTCGTTTGGAATCTTTCAAAATGCAGCTACTAAGATCAACTCATTCTTTTCCTCATAGACATTGGCTTTTTCCATCTCTTCTCTGTGCTCATGGTAAATATAACAAAATCAGTTCCATTATTTTAATATAAATATACATTACACAAAAAAAGAAATCATTTTTCCCACAGACAACCATGGCCAGAGTGTCAGGAATACTCCTGGTTGCATAGCAGTATAAACAAAGTAGCATGGAGGGTAAAAAGAGTGTGTAACTAGTTTTCTATTTTGGCAACTGTAATTTAACAAAAGGCCATGTTGCCCCGGGGATTTTGGCCACCTGTCTATCAGCAGTACCATCCTTCTTCACTCTGTTGCAATAATGATTTGTATAACTGAACATGCCAAACTGCCTTTCCAACAACTTGAATGTTACTTCAGAGCTGACAGGCACGAACTGCTGCCATATTTTCACTGTTATTAGGCAAAGTGCTGATCTGGGAGTTCAGTTCCTCAGTGACCTACCTGAGTTGTTACCTCCCTTCTAGAAGAGAAGCTTATTATCTCTCCCAGGTTTCCAGATTGCTTTTCAATTATCTATTTATCTTGTACAGTTCTACTGACTAACTGCTTCAGCTGATAACTGCCAGCTGCCTCAAATTCTCTGTGATGCCTGGTAGAGATCTTTCACAGTCGAGTCTGCTCCTGTAGTTACAGTGTGCTCTGTTCTGTGTCACCATGAGCTGCAAAAGAAAACAATTTCATTGGGCCTAGAATAGACAAGGTTGATGGTTATAGAGAAAACTAACCTCAATGGAAAGACATGCTTTATTATCACAGTATATTAACTATACAAAACTTGAAGTACATGTATCTCTTTCACTAACAGGACCAGGATCAAATTTTATGCTAGTGACAGAGCTATCTGTATGAATGAAGATGGAGAGACAGGCTGACAATTATTAGCTGTTGATATAAAGCTTACAGAAGGTGGCCTAGATGATTTGCCAATATAATAATCATGGTATTATCCTGTGTATCACTTGGAGATGAGAAGAATACATACCACACCAACCTACTTATGGAGAGAAGTTTGAGTTGTGTATGGAACCAAAATCAGTGCAGAAAAAATAGAACATAATCAGAATGTAATCTGACATAGTCCAGAATGACACACAATAATAAACATGCACCTTTTAGATTCAGACTCTGTGACAAGAAGACACAATCTTTAATGGAGCAGAGAAGTTCTAAGCTAAGAAGAGAACCTGTAAAATTCTGGATTCAGCTAAAACTGTGTGACAACTGGCATGTGGAGAAAACAGACCATTCCAGTAGGGGACTTACCCAAACAGTTAGTGGAGAGACTTACAGAAAGTACCATCAGATATTCAACATTTGTAGCATTTTCTTTTTCTCTAGTGAAAAAAGAATACTTTAAAATCTTTTATGTTAATATTACTAAAAAAATCCAAGCTGTTACTACCAAACCAGGATGTTTTCAATAGCATTTAACATGCAAACTCACAAAAATCTATCAACTGGATGCAAAATTGACAACCAGAGAGGTGGCTCTTTTCATACACATACGATAGATAAGTTGATTAATTTTTTTCTTAACAATTAGTTCACTGAAAAATACAGAATGCCACACTCCCATACACAGGCCCACACCCATGCATGCAGAGCTCTGAACATTTAGTTATTTCTTAAAATTCACTCAGAAATTATTAATTGCTATCACTCAAACATTTTTAATTTCAATAATGAACTTCCTACAGCAAAGGTGCAGCAAGGCTGGAAAGATGCAGAATGACAACAGGCTTTTTATCAATCTGCAACTGAGAACAAACTTACTTAAGTCCATTCACTCTACAGACACTCACAGAGGAGTGTATTCACTTAAAAACATGATATTACTGCAATCAAATTCCAAATAAAAAATTAATTCTTACATCAACTTCTAGTCTGAGGTCTCATGGTAATTTCTGTGACTTTAAGCAGGTTGCAGGCACCTAACACCCTGTATTTGAACTTGTGCTGACTGTAGGCCAGAATCCCACACTGTTATACCTACAGCTAGTTTATGTTCTGACTCTGCCTTGGACTAGAAAACACCAAATGCAATGAAGCATGCAGCAACAGTAAGGCAATTAAGATCACCTTTCCTACATGGGGTGTTCTGAAAAGAGGTATTGAAAGAAGCTGCATGAGAAACATAGGTATGTACAGAAGATGTATATGCCTGTAATGGGTAACATATAATAATATAATCTGCTATTACTATATAGATTTAAATACATGCAGTGTACTATAAATACACATTTATATACTAGCACAGAATACATCAACTTGAACTGTCTGTAGCACTGTGTTATATACAGCATGCAGCATGTACTATGCAGGGCAGCAAATACTGTGCGTGATGTACCTTAGCCTATATAAAAGTTAAATTATAAATTTTACACTGTGTAGATTTTATTGTGAATAATATATAATATTCATTTATAAATTAAAAATAAATATTTATATCTACATAAATATTTACTAGGGCATATCAGTGGAGGAAATAGAAATATGCGATGAAAACAAGGTATCATTTCTATCTTCATATATGTATTTTCCAGATCTCTTTGAAAATTACTTCCCTAAAATTATATAAAACAGCATGCAAACTTTACTATTTCACTGTTGTGGGAAACCAGGGTACCCCTTTGGGGGTCCCTGCGTGTTTTAGACCCCGAGAGTCTTGAGACAGAGCCAAAAGAGCCAAAAATACCTATTCCTTTGATTTAACACCCTAGAAAACACTACCGTGTTTGAAAGAGGAAAAGAAGTCCACGTGGGTTTGATTGGAATGATTTTTGTTAGCTCACAGGATGAAAAAATAGAATTTTTAGATTTTACCATATGGATATAGTGGGGCAAAGATGAAGGAATCAGGGTGTGCAAGAAGCAGTCCTTTTCCTGCTTCTTGTCTTTTCTTCTTCTTCCCCTCCATCTTTGCAGAGGTGGTGGCCTTTTCTTGATTGGATTTTGGTAAAATTTCACTGTCTGACATGGGTCTTAGTTATCGGTACTTAGAGAAAAACATTGTTAACGTAGTTTAGATTATAAAAATCCAGGTGCCATTGTAGGAGGAGCAGATTCTGCTTTTCTGGCTTCCCGCAAACATCACGCTGGACTGAGAGAACTTTTAAGATATGAAAATAATAAACAACTCTGCAAAGCAACTGCACAGCCTCTGGCTCTCCTTTGAAGTCTATCATCAACTTTCAGGGTGCAAAAAACACCAGAAAACCTGAGACACTGTAAAGGGCAATATAGACATGCTTTGCATGTTTTACAGGAATTGTCTGAGGCCCTATATGGCCTATCATTTTCTTCAAGGCATAAAAAGTGAATATGGAAGACCACTTTAGACTGCTGTAATGCCAAGCATACAATTTTGATTTCAGCACTGGAAGATTTTTTTACAAAAGATTTTACATCCAATTTCATCCTAATTTCAACACTTTTAACTCTGTAATTGTGGGCCTGCCTGAAGGAGTTTGACCATGGGCATCAGTACCCAAGCTTTCTTTGCCTGCATGCCCGAGAGTCATTGCTCAGTGCCTGTTCTTCCCTCCAACAGGCTAAGTGGGCCCCTCGTGGGTCCTTGGGCTTCCAAAGCCTGTAGTGCAACCTGCTGCCAGGACAGACACTGTGACTTAGAGGGTGCTGGGCATAGGCTCCTTTGACATACTTGCACAAGAGAGGACTGAAATTGCTAAATTAATGCAACTGTGACTTCCACTAGCTGCTTTGGCAGTCACCACGTTTGCTCCCAAAAATGCCCTTGGACTCAGATATATAACTCAAGCACTACTTAGCTTATGCAATATCACAAAAATGACTCAACGCTGCTCAGTTTGTTTCAGGAAGAACAGTGTCTGCTGTCTCTACCAGTGAACTACTCACTGTTCCTTATGAGTACAGTGCCAGAATCTGCCCAAAGACTGTAGAGACCTGGCTGCTTTACAAACCTGTGACAAAGTATTCCCTCCTGAATCTGGAAGACTTGCCCTGGAAATGGATGATACATAAATAACAACAATAACATCCTAAAGAATGAAGAAATGTTAAAATGTTTCATTACTTATATTTACAGGTCTTGTCTTCTGATTTAATGGTTTTGGTTTAAACATAGGACACTTCCTAACACTTCTCACATAAAAGCAAATACATTCATAAGAAAAGGAGACAAAGAAACCTGATTTCTATTAATTTTTGCTTCAGACAGCAGTCGTCTGTGGATGGATTCTTTGATGTAATAGGTATTGCCATTCATGTTGCTGGTTTTTTTTCAGGGGTGATATGCTCCTTTGCATATTATTTTTCAAAACTTTTTGTTTATTGTGGCTGATTCTAGCTAAGGGATTCAAATGTTATTAATGGAAAATAAACAGACAAAAATAAACTGGACAAGTTCAAGTTTTTCCTTCCTTTCCTAGCAGCTCAGCAAATACTCCCAGCTACAGCCCAAGTTCTCCTGTCCATACACAGGCAGTCTCAGATCCTAACATGCCTGTAAGGACCCTGTTCATAAAGCTCTAACAAAAAGCTTGCAATCAAGTTTGGTTTGGTTTTTTTTTTAATGTGATATTAACATTTCCTTTTGTACTTTTTGTGACACAATGTCAACAACTGTAAATACTCTAGTCTCCCCACAACACTTAAGTATTGCACATAACGTGCAACCTTTAGACGTGAATAGGTATTATGGTAAATGTATTAATTATGCAATTATATGATTATGTTTATCTCTTTCAGGATTTTAGCCTTAAGGACAGGATTTCTGGATAATTTAGCGGTCAGTTTCATAAATATGTTCATCATACGTACAAAACACTTCTCATAACTTTTTTTCTTAAGGAGACAAAAAAGCGGCAAATGCTGAGTTGACCAAGATTTTCATCAGCAGCTTTGGCTGACTGGTCAAATTTCAGTTCCCGTTTCAGAAGACGAAGGTCCTGCGTTGATCACAAAACGAATTCGGTTAATTTACTTTTTATTTTTCCCCTAATACGAGGAAACTGATACACAGAGCGCAAACTGTCTTTAATGTGAAATACTTGGCACTCTCAGTGCTGAAGAGGAGGAGATCGGGGTGGGACGGGGGGGATGGACGCGTTTCTCGCTGCCAGAAGTGCGGTGCCCTCCCGTCCCCCGGCCGCAGCTCCGAGCCAGGGGGCTGCGGGCGGGGCGGACCAGTGGGCGGGGAGGCGGCGGGCGGGGAGTGCTCCCGCCTGGCCCTAGGGGCGCGGGGCCCCCCGGTACATCCCGTCCCGTCCCACCTCCTCCGCTGCCGCTGGCTCCATCCCCTTCTCCCCGGGCCGGGCGCCGCGCCCCCGCCAGCCCCGCGGAGCCGGGTTGGGCAGCCCGGGAGGCGTCTCCTCTGCAGCCCCCGCCCCCCCGCGCCGGTGCTGAAGCGCCTCGGCCGCTCCCCGGCAGCACCCCCGGGACAGCAGCACCCGGGCCTCCCTCCCTGCCGCCCGGCCCGGGCTCTCCCGCCGCTACTCCGCTGCAGAGGACACCTCATGGAAAATAAATAAATTAATTCCCCCACTCACCCCCGCGGCCGGGAGAGGAGCCGGCGGCGGTCGCGGGATTAGATCCAGTCCGAGCTAGAGACCAGGTAATGTAACCTACCCGCCAGGAGGGAGGAGGAGGACGAGCAGCGAGGCCGCTGAGGTTGTCCCCACCGGGGAGGGCTCCGGGGGACGGAGAAGTGGCTGCCGCAGCCGGGGCGCGCCGGCGTGGCCCCGGCGGGCTGCGTGCGAGCGGCTGCCCCCGCGCTGTGCGCGCCTCACTGTCAGTCACACACACACACGAGCCGCCGCCCCCGCAGGGATGGATGGATGGATGGACGGACGCCGCGTGGGACGCAGCTGTCGCCCCCCGGCACCAAAGCAGCCACGGCAGGCAGACACCGCACGCCCGCCGTGCCCCGCTGCCACGCGGGCGGCCGGCTCTGACAGCGGGCCGGGAGGGAGGCGGGCGGCGGGGCCGGGCTGCGGCTGCAGCGCTGGGGGGAGCGAGGCGCGATCCCGCCCCCGCGCCGCTGCGCGCATCCCCGCGGGGCGGCGAGCCTGTCACCGCGCCCTGAGGCTGCGCCCACCCGAGAGGAGCCGCGGACCGCGGCCCCCGCCCCGGGGAGCTCCGCCGGGAAATGTGGGCGGAGAACAGCGGAGCACAAACTGCAGCCGCGCTTGCCGTCATCAGACACGGGCCTGCAAGAAGCTCTGTGGTCGAGGTGACCTTGGGGAAGGTGGATCTGGATGGAGCCACTACTGCTCCATGCCAGCTGCAGTTCCGTGCTCTGGGCTGCTCCGAGTCCCAACAACTCTTGCATTATTATCTCGAAACGTTGCTGGCTTTAGGTAATGGTTGTTTACACGTGTAAGTAGTACCACGAAAATAGTCCCCCATCCTTCTCTTGACTTGACCTCTTGCTAGCTCACAGTCCTTGAAGGGAATGGTCTGAAGAGTCTCCCTGGCAAGGAGCAATCGTTCAGGGTTCATCGTTGTCGAAGTGGCCTCTAAAAGGCAGTAAGTCTTAGGAGAGCCTGAGAAGTTGCCCTGTTCGCTTTTCAAAGACAAAAGTGTCCTCTGGTAGTCCTGGGAAAGCACATTATCTTTCAGTCCTGCGGGGTCACGGAACTGACACAAGTTCTCCACTGCTTTTTCAGTGAGCTCGGTAGAAAAACAAAACAAAGCAGAAAAACATTTGCAGGTACCTGGATTTTCCAGTGCCACCCTGAGCTGTCAGTAAAGGAGTCTCACTGAAATTTTTGTTGAAAGCTGTTTTGGGAAAAAGAGAGAAACTACATAAAGCTGGTGCCTCATAAAGGTGACAATTCTTGTTTTGTTGGTCTCCATAATAATCACTCATGTTTCCACTGTGGCTCCCATCTGTAGCTCTCAAGTTACTGATCAAATAGTAATGAAAAGGTGTTTGCAGCTTCCATTGCAGGAATGGGGCCATAAACTTAATCACACACCAACTAAGCCAACAACTCAAGAGCCTCAGCACGCTCTAGATGAATCATGACAGAAAATTTAGTTATTGAGACAGAGGGATGTACACTTGTATTTAAAAGAAGGAGGAAACTGAAAAATAATTCAATGAAAGTGATATATACTTCTATGTACAAGTATTAAATATGGGAATAATGCATAAATGATTCCCTTTTTATTTTAAAATCAGCTCTCTTGTTGCATTATTGTTTGCTAACTTTGTTTGCTAACTTTGAATTGTGTACTTGAGCTTGAGTGCTGAACTCCCTCTACGTGATGGAATAAATTTAGGGAAGAGATCATACTACAGATGTTTCTATTATTTGTGCAATTCATTACAGAACTTTACAACTGTAACTCCATGTATCTCTAAGGGCCCAACTAGCTTAGTTTGCAACACAGTGTTTACAACATAAGTGGCTTCAAAGCAATACAGTTGATCATTTTGAATAGGCAGAGGGGTGGCTGGAGGTTATGGTTTTTATTTCAGCTTTAAATAATTTTGGTAGCAAAGAAAACTTGATTTTATTTATATGATGGAGATGTAGAATAGCCTAAATACAAACTGTGGTCTTCATGGAAGGTCTTTATGGATGGTGGAAAACCAAATTCACTCATTTTATAAATAGGAAAACTGTTTGGATTGTGTAGTGGTACACTGATCTAAACAGGTATTTTACATGAAAAGGGGAAGACTTTAAAATATTACAGAAGGAAAGATCAAAAAAACCCCTAGAATGTAGTTAATTATTGTGGCTCTGCAGCTGCAGTAAGGAGTGAAGGAATTATTTTTCATCAATTTTCATTGCAAATAAATGCATTGTTAATAGTATTTAAAAAGTTTCCTTCCAGCTCTTTAACCTAATTTTATCTGTCATTTCTCTATAGTGCACATTGTATTTAAGCTCACTCAGCTCTTGCTACGGCAGAATTCTTATTCTAGAATCCAAGTTTTATCAGGGCAGCAGATCTATGGACAGCCTAAGTTCATGGACAGGCAAGTTAAGGGAGAGAAAGAAACATTTCTTGAATCATGAGCTGGTGTTTCTTGAAAGTGTTTTTCTTTCATTACTCTTCTTTCTTGGATGTGGTTCACTACATCATACTTCTATTTCTTGATAATTTTTTTTTCCTGGCACTCAGTGCTTTTCTTTTTTCTTTATTTTAGAAAAAAGTCCTCTCTAGTATCCTTTGTTTCTTAAGTAAATTATCTTCTCCTCTTTTCTCAGTGAGGAGGTGGTTTTATTTCCAGTAAATATGGTTATTATTAGACCCATTTTATTTCGAGGAAAGAGGCTATGACTTACCTGATTTTATTTCCTATTGCAGAATCACATGATGCTTTTGAAGAGTTGCATTTTTCTTGAGGAAAAGTTTGCTTTAGCAAGGATGGTGTCTGAAAATAGTTTTTAATTAAATTGTAGCCCTTAACACAATTTACCAGAATTTGAGCTGTCAATTTTCTTGTGTGAAAATCAAGAAGAAGATTCTTGGGCCATGCAAATAATCTGTATTGTTAAATGAATTTCATGTTTCGAGGTTGGTATAATTGCAAAAACGTAATTATCTTTTGACTTTTATTAAAATGGTTAGGTCAGAGCTATGAATCATTGATAGAGAGTGTTACCAGTTTCTGTGTCTGTGTGATATATATATGGCATAATGTTTGCACAGCACCAAGGAGGGGGTTAGATAGGAAAATATGATGTCATTGACCAACTGTTTATGTGTCAAATGAACACAAGGAACTGGCTGAGTCCCACAAACTCAAGGCCTGCATTCCTTGACTTGCATGTATTTGTGATCTGTTGGGCCAACTTCTCTAATTTTATTGTGAATCTTGGAACATTTGAAGAAAAGTTTGCAGTATTCAAACAAAAGTAATTTGGCTACAGGAGTAAGGAGACAATATTCCATGACTTAAGGAGTAGAAGATATAGGACAAACTGACTGTGAGGGTCTATTTGGCTTTACAATCTGTCCAATATTTTTTATATTTCTTGGTCTTATGGTCAAGCAATAAAAATATTCTTAAATTCTTATTGAAGAGTGAAGGGTTATCTAACTAGGTCACAGTGGCTGATGAACTAGAAAGAGTTGCAGTCTTTATTACTCTGTTTTATCTTGGCAATCTTAAGATTTTTAATTCATAGTATTTTTTGGGGGGAGACAGGGGTGTGGTGGTGGTGAGGAGGCAGATTCATCATCATTAGCTCCTATTGTAGATCTTAGTTTTGGTTTATGTGTTGTCTTTAAGTAGTTCCTTTATTTGTACGTTTTCAAGGTCAAGCTTCCAGTTCCATGCTAATATTTTTTTTAGTTTTGGGACACAGTGCTTTTCTGTCTAACAACAGTTGTATGAAGAGCTTGATATAAATGAAGAGGTTTCCACGAAGAGCTGATAAAAATGAATAAGCATTTCCAAAAGGATATGAATATGACTACTCCACTTTAAAACATTTCCATAAGTGAAGGAGGAAAATAATGGAAAAGAATTGAGCCTTATCACAATATACTCATTTCCTTTGTGGTTGTAAGACTTAAGGTCTTAAGAAATTGAATTATTGTTAATTCATAAAGGCAGGGAGCACTAGAAAACAAACTTAAGACAGTTTGACTTTTTTTTTTTTTTAATTTAGTGCTGATGCATTTTCTTTCAACTTGAGGTCATGATTGTTGAATGTTAGCTATTGAATGTATTTCAGTTCCACCCAACAAGAAAGCAGTTCTTTGAATAATAGCAGATAATATAAAATTGGCTACGAACTTCAGACTGTAGGAAACTTGTACTTTTAAGTCACCTATCAAGAAACCACAGAATGTCTAAACATTGCAGAAGTTGTAATATTTGAGAATAGGTAGATTTGACATTATTTTCATAGGATTACTATTAAAGATACAGACAGTCTCAAGCTCCACAAAAACCAGTCAAAGCATAAAACTCTGCAGACTGGAGTTGCCCAAACATGCAAGATTGTTTAAAAAGTGTTTGTTTTCTTCCAGTGTGAATATTTGTATCCCCCAAAATAACACTTTCCAGTTGTTTTGACAGCAAGCTTGGTAGTTATTTCACATTTATCTTTCCTCAAGGTTTTCCAGTGGAAAACTCGTGTGTAGATGATGATCAGGGTTCAGGAAACATGTTGCACAAAAGATGACTCAGAACAACTGTATTTCATAGCTTTTCTTATGTACATGTTTTAAAAGTTCTGGTCCTTCAGAGTGGCTCATCTTCTCACACCTGCAAGCGGACTCCTGCTGCAGCTTCAGGCATGACCATTGTGTAGTGCTCTTCCATCCTGTGGCCTCAGGATTAGCAAACTGTTGGCAGCGCTCCCAAGTTTGGCACCCTAGGGACAGCACATACAAATAAGAGCTGTAGTGATGTTCAAAATGTGCTTGACATCAAAGAACTCCAGCATTTCTGTCACTGCAGTGTAGTAATGATAGTGCAATGAGGTACGTTGCCTCTTCCACATGGTCTACGGTTTTGATTGAAATTAGTAATATCAGTCACAAAACAGCAGTACATCATCACAAAAGATAATTTTTTTTCCCATATATATAGGTTGATTAAGCTTTTAACATTCATACTTGCCACTCAGCACTTCAACATTCTTGGAGTCTATGGTACAAACAAAAAAGAGACAATAAAAGATGAAATCTCAATTTGTTGTGTGAGTTTTAACCTCACAGTGTCACCTTTGGAGGTTTATTTTTCGGTTTGTGTGTTCTGAAATCAAGAAAAAATGAGAACAAGTATTAAAGTACTAAAAACAAGTGAAGAAAGAAACTAAAAAGAAATCCCCCATTTTTGCATTGACAGAAATGGTGAAAGCATATATGCAAAATTCATATTTGATTTTTTTTAACATAACTAGTTCCTACTGCAACGTATTTGATGAGTATTTCAGACAGAGACATGAGCCTATGCTCACCTCCAGCATATGCTTTTGCAGTTAGAGTGTTTTTTTAAACCATTAGAAATTAGGTTCTGTGTGGTATTATTTTCAAATCTCTGGGATAACAATATAAATAGTTGGTGGTGAAGATGAGCAGTTTTGAACTGATACAAGACTGTGTTCAAACTACCAGCTTTAACAATTTGGCTTTTGAGAGATGTAGCTGATTTTCTTTGCTGACCTTATTGAGAGATGGAAATTGGAACCAAAAAATATGGCATATTTCAACAGTTACCTGTGCTATTGAATCAAAATGCCATAGGAGTTGTCATTACTCAATTGAGCTCCTATAGTTTGCATTTTTGATATGGCCCTCAAGCAGGTTCACAAAAGCAGCCAAGAAAAGAATAACTTAATGATGCAAATAACCTCCACTTGGTAATGTGTCTGATTTCTTAACAGCTGGAATTTTATGTGCTAAATTCCTTGATAATTCAGCCTTTGCTAAGTATACTTTCTACTGAACAGATCTTTCTAGTATTTAATTGCTTTGCATGCTCTGCCAGGGATGGATTTGGGTCTGAATCTGGATAGTGGACCCTGTGTTCTCAGCTGTGCCTCCTGCTGATGGTAGAAATGAAAGCTGTTGAGATATATACTGCAAACTAGAACTGAAGACTGGTTTCAAAAACAGAAGAAAGTGTGCCTAGGACAAAGATTCAAGCAGGCTGATCTAGTGAGTTGCATCTGTGAGCAGGTGGGGAGAGCTGAATAGACTATGGAACGTGGAAATCGCTGCTGGAAGCTGAAGGCAGCAATGGGCCTATCATCCTATTACCAGCCCCTTTTTAGAATGTACATCTTTATAATGACTTGTACATAGTGCTAAACTAAAGGATTCCTTTCTGCCCTGAGGAATTTGTAAGATCTCCATTCATTTTATCACACAGGGATCCTAACTCCTTATCTTCCATTAGGCAGCCTTTTTCCCTTCCTCTTACCAGCACTATAAAAGGCGAATCAGGGGACTCAATAGCACATGATTAGAAACCACAACAGCATATTTTAGCAAGGAATGAAAAAGCTTTTGTATTTTTTGACCTCTGTGTTGATTATATAAAGGAAATAGGTAGAAAAGAATATGCCATAATAGCCTGTATTTACAGAGCATGAACTATGCTGTATATTTGTGAAAGATAGGAAAAAGGAGAACCTGTTTTCTTTTTCTTGTTCACATAAAATTATGTTGGCTAGAAGCACAAGATAGGGTTTTTCTTATGCTTTTCTTATGTAGTTATTCAAAAAGGGATGTTTTGTTGTAGTTATACTGGAAGTAAGGGTGCATTGTTTCAATTTCGTTTATTTCCTCAGTCATACATAACAACCCTGGAACATTATGAGTGCCTTGCATGGCCTGTGGTCTGTTTCAGTTTTAACTCTATGAAAATAATTAAAGTGGTTTTTAAGCTAAAGAATATAAGGGCCAAGCTCACATGAGACAGAGAAATTTAGGAAGGGCTTTTTCAAGTGACACCTAAAAGCACCATGGTGATTTCTCTCAGTCAATTAAAATGTCAGTGTTGCTTGATTGGCATTTCCTCACTTTCTGTGGCTCCAGGATCATGCTTGAGCTCCCTTCCTGTGGTGCAGTTCTACTGGGTTATAAAGCATTACTCATGGTTTACATCCAGTAGAGGCTGAAGAGACTCTTTGACTGCTGCTTAAGACTCTGTTATTTAGTCTTTTTGATCACTTGCTTTGACTTGCCTGATTAGGTTAAATGGAAATTATGTCTCATAATGATTACGAAAAAGATGTCTCTATTTCCAAGTAAGTGCTTTAATGCGTCCATCTTCTCTGCCATTCCCATTTTTATTTTGGTGAGAACTTTGTCCTTTTCCCCATTTATTAGAATGAAAACCAAGATACATTAGCAAGATAGTGTTCAACTCTGCTCATCCTACTAGCGTACTGGGTTTTCCACACTAAAACTTGAAACTGCCAGTGGCAGTTGTCACTTGTAGGACACCTTTCATATGATACAGGTGATGCTTCTCCATAGTTACCAGTACTGATGTTTCACCATGCTATTTTTATATTTAGAGTTACAAATGTTTACACTCCTAATAGTTATGGTTTTTAATTCTGCTTTTAAGTGTCATTATTAGGATACAGAAAAAATGTAGCCTTGGAAGAATGACACATTAGAAGGTGAAAACAGAGTGGATGGGAGAACACATTAACCTGAGGAAATAGTGTTTTGAGGAGTTTCACAGAGGCAGATATCTTCAACCTAGAAGTGGAATGACATGTGATGTTTTCAGTCAGAGCAGGTTTTAGTTGTCTTCTGATATTTTAATTTTTTTTTTTTGAGAAAGGAATAGAGAGAATATCGGCCTTTGCTTTTATGATTATTTCTTTATTTTAATTGTAGGCCATGGGAAGGTTTTTGTTGTTGATGAATAGTATTATAATAGGATACAAAAGCCTGTCCTTTCCACAGTTAAAATAGATTTTTCTTTTGAGTGTAATAGCATAGACAGGTGTTAATGAAACAAGATGTTGTTGCTTAATTGGGTAAGGAGCTTGCAGTTCTGGATAAACTTCAGCATGCTGAAGTATGTACAGGTAATATGGTGACTTAAATTGTATTATTCTCAATGAAAATGTATTTTAGCTATGGTGGGTTAGGGTCTTATTAGTTTTTCTGGATATTTTAGATCTTATTATAGAGAAGTTGTAGATTATATAG